>JACJUM010005600.1:10930969-11120827 GCA_020976665.1 Heortia vitessoides | reverse complement strand
ACTAGCACGTATTATCACAAGGATATCACTAGCACGTATTATCACAATGACATCACTAGCACGTATTATCATAAGGATATCACTAGCACGTATTATCACAAGGATATCACTACCACGTATTATCACAAGGATATCACTACCACGTATTATCACAAGGATATCACTAGCACGTATTATCACAAGGATATCACTAGCATTTCTATTCTAGCCCGATCATAGCTCTTGTGACTTGAATATATTATGTCACATTACCAAGTAATTTCACTGCGTCTCTCATCCTTAAAACCGCAATACAGCAAAACACTTTTGTTTGGCAGTAGAAATAGATTTGAGTTTGGTACCAATGCGGTAGACTTTTGTATGAGATCTACCGCTAGTGAATGAGTCACAGCATACTTTTGGTGGGAATAAATCAAACGGCACTCAACATGTCTACGTAATGTTGTTCGGATGCGGTAAAGTTTCCGCCATACCTCAACGGATTAGCAAAGTGACGTGGCAATTGCCAGGGAAAATAGCATGCTGATGACTGATACGGCTGTAGGGTGCACGAAAAGCCTTTCCCACTTTCTGTGGAAGGTTAGGCATATGTCTGTATATGGGGTGAATGACCGTTTGATTTAGGCTTTCCAATCTCTTTACGAAAGTTGTGCTTGCGTTAGATTAAAAGGTGCCTACCTATTAATGGAAGTGTCTGATAGGGATGTGAAGATGACAACTGTCTGTCGGATTTAAAAGCCAGTAAATGTGGATTAGGCAGGACTGAGTTACTTATCAAATGATCAAGTAGTGTTAGAATCGTCAGCTGAAGAAGCAAGAGTTGTAAGAAATGGTGACGATGCAAGAGAGTTTATGCAAGATTCTTTTAAAAGGAAAGGAATGAAAGTGAATATAAGTCATAGGTGAGGTGAGGTGTAAGGAAAGAATGCAATTTGTAAATTTGTGATCGATGACATAAAAGTTAAACAAAAGAAAGAGTTTTTGTATCCGAGAAGTGGATTTACGCGACATTGGAACGTGAACGAATATGAAGAAGGTATTGAACGGAGAGTGAATGTTGGAAATAGTGTCAATGCAGCCTTACATGCTTTTATAGACAGCCGAAAAATATCAAAAAGGGTACGAATGGCTGTTCATGGAGGTGTATTGGTTCCAACACTGACATATGGTAGTGAATGTTAGGTATGGCAGAAGAAGCACACGAGAAGAAGAAATGCTTTTGAAACGAGAGCACTTCAAAGTATGTATGGTGTGAGTTTGAGAGATTTATTAAAGAATAGTGTAATAACGACCTAGGAGAAATAGTCCAATTAAGTTAGTCCGACTTCAAGAAAGAGGTCAATCGCTGAATCCAACTCGGCTGAGCAACGTTCGAAATACTGCGAAATATCTACTCGTCCGACATACCCCAGTGTCTCAAGTGTGTTACTTGCGATGACCAATAGCAGCGAATCTCTCAAGTGGTATCTTGCCATTGGCTTTATTAGCCAACTGTAAATAACTCAACGAGCGATATAGAGGGTAATGCTTGGAGTATATTTGCGCAATCGACTCAGGAAGGAGGAGATTCGTAACAGAACCAAAGTTACCGATTTTGCCTGGCGGATTAGTAAGTTGAAGTGGCAGCGGGCACGGAATTTGGTACGCAGAACTGATAGCCGATGGACTCGTAAAGTTCTGGAATTTAGACCATTAGGTGATGGTGATGGTGAAAAAGATGATATTGAGACAACAATAGAGAAACACGTAGAAAGGATGGATGAAAGTAGAATGACTGCACAAATATTTAGAACATTATAGGACGACCTAGGCAAACATATCTTGACCAGGTACAAGAATTATTCAAATATAAGATAAATAAGTCAAGTACGTAGTAAGTGGAGATCTATAGTCTTTACTTACCCCGATGGAAGACAGGTGTGATGTATGTGTATATGTTAGGTATATAAGTGGAGTCTTATTTTTATTTAAAAAATAATGATACATGGTTTTAGGAATTCCTGTTATTATTTGGCTAAAACTCACCCCAAGTCGTTAAAAAGTATCTCTAAAGGTTGTACTTTTATTGTGCTAAATATGTCGGTTTCATTATGAAACAAACTAGAAGCGGTTTCTTCCGTTTCTAGGTTGTAGCACAAACCTTATTTTGGAAAAAAAATATTTAAAAATACAGAAGCTTCATACAAAATTTCATATAAATTGCTTCAAAAACAGCAAATTTCACAATAACTGCACTCCCAGTTTAAAAGTCAAAACTTCTTCCTTATTGCTCTCCTAACACGTTTACACAGGGAACCTTCTATTTTTCCAAGATTAAAATGGGTTTAAGACCTTAATTTAATTCAGATTCGTTATATTGTATGACGCATAAACCTTCGCGCACTCATCATCATCATATCAGCCATTAGAAGTCCACTGGCTGGACATAGGCCTAGAAAGGGGGAATTTTACCCATAAATGCCGCGCTGGGCAAAAAGTGTTAGCAATTGCAGAGACCAGCTTTCGCGACGGGGGTGCTGCTGCCCATCCCCGTCCTGTGCATTCGAGCTACACTAACTTGAATCTGTAGGTTCTGGTAACTTATTCGCTTCTTACGACACCTGACACACTGGAAGGTACTATTCTACTCTGCCGGTACCTCACGCTTCACAGTAATATACTAAACTTTATAAGCTAAATTTCGATTGCTCACTTAAAGTTAAATTGAACACAAAAAATAAATCTCAGTTAACAAGTTTATACATATTTATTCACACGTAAACAACTAGGTCACAGAGGTCAAATATAAAAACCAAAGGTCAAATTAACGGATATAATCAGTCAAAACACCAATATATATTACTAGAACGAACTGTAGATTGCCCGATACAGCGGCGGTCGAATGAAAACCATTTGTTATTAGCTTGCGTGCCTCAACGAAGGGTGCCTTTTATTCTGCTTTCACAAAATGGCTGACGCAACGGTACAATACGGCGGTATTTGAATTACATTTCAGTTTTTGCTTAGGTACCGCTACAGTGGAATAAGTACCTCTCTCTGCATCGAGTCAGTGAAGAAATAGCCAAAACTGTGTAGATCAAATATAATATAGCGAGGATACCACCACACATTCTACTCTACCTCCCACTATTCACACTACAACTGAGCAAGCGTGTTAGCAGTCGTAGAGTTCAGCACTCGCGACGATGATGCTGCTTCCCATTTCTGCCCTGCGCATTCAAGCTTCACTGTTTCTTTCGCTATCTCTCGGTTTCAATACCTCAGTCACCTCTTACGACACCTGTCACAGGGAGAGAACGATAACACCGGTACCCCACGGCAATATTTGTAGATTATTTATTTTTATTTTTCAAATTACTATGAGATACCGTGAGGTACCGGCAGAATTGAATAGTACCTATTGCACCAGGTATCGTAAGAGGCCATTAAGGTACCAGAACCGAGAGATGGCGGTATATTCATCTGAAAAAGTACAGCTCAAATGCACAGGGCGATGGGCGGCAGTATCCTCGTCGTGATAGCTGCGCTCTGCGATTGCCAACACGCTTCTCCAGCACCGTAATTATGGGCAAAAAACCTCCCCCCTTGGAGAGGCTTATATCTAGCAATGGACTTTTAATGGCTGGTATGATAAATTACCATGATATAATAATTTAGTTTTTTTACTATTCTTTTTCTCACTTAGACGAGCCCGATGGCGGATGGTAGTGATTCTATCTTGAGCGCCAAAGGTCGTGAATTCGATCCCAAAAAGAATAGATGATATTTATGCTCTATGTCTAGGTGCTAATTAAGTATTATATTTATGATTAAAAGAGGAATCAGATATAATAATAATAATAAATTCCTACAACATCTCATAAATTGACCTGACTCCGTGGTAACGGCACTTGTGTTACGGACGCCAGACAATAGAGAAATCACAAATATACTACATAAATTAATACATTCAACAACCAGACACAGAACAAACATAATTATCATCATATAAATGTTTCTCTAGGTGGGAATCGAACCCACGACCCATGGTGCACCAGCGGGCCCGTCAAATATATTTCTAACACAAGTGCTTTAAGCGACATATCTCAGATTTTCATAATTTTTTTTTAAATTTTATAATTATTTCCCATCACCTACTTGTGGTGCCTATATTCAAGAGAAACTTGTTATTAGCCTTGTTTTGTTTTTATTTGAAATGTTTAAGTTGGTCGGTAATACACTTTGGTATATCTAAATAAAATAAAATTACATAAGGCATGCAAAATCGAAACAAAAATCGTGAGTAAAATGTAAAAGAAGATTACGTAAACAGCGGAGCGTGCTATAAAATAGCACTTGATTTAGCATCCTAGGTTTTATTTTCGTTCCCTTGTGCCTTCCCACGCTGATTTCAATCCGTCTGCAGGTTTTCCGAACACGTAACGGGTGATATTGGGATTGAATACGGATCCAGTTTTCCCTAACAACTGTTGCGGCGGCATTTGTTTGGAACACGTTGGGATACGTGAAATAGATTTGAAATATCATGTACTACACGACGGGCCCAATGGCGTAGATGGTAGTGATCCTATCTTGTGTGCCAAGAGGGTCGTGGGTTCGATTCCCACCCAGGGCAAATATTTATATGATGATATTTGTATTTATTCCGTGTCTGGGTGTTGAATGTATGTATTTATGTAGTATAATTGTAATTCCTCTGTTGTCTGGCGTCCGTAACACAAGTGCTTTAAGCGACTTTCCACGGACTCAGGTCAAAGTTTGAGATGTTTTGGGAATTTATATATATATATATATATATATATATATATATATATATAATTTACTAATGCATATGCAATATGCAATATCTTATCTATACCAATATTATAATGAACCGTAAAGTACCGGCAGATTAGAATGTTATATGACGGACCGCTAGTCTGTCTTTATATTGTACAATGTTTTTATCTAGAAATAAATTTTATTATTATTAAACACAATGGAGAATTTATCAGTAGAGAGACTTCTTTAACAGTTTTTGTAAGAAGGTTTTTGTATTCATTTGGTATCTTAAGGTTTTCGGATACCTTTATTGTGAACGTGAAGTACCGGCAGAGTAGAAAATTACCTCTCTCTGTACCAAGTGTAAGAGGCGACTAAAGTACCAAAACCAACATGGCGGTATATCCATCCGAAACAGTGTAACTCAAATGCACAGGGTAGGGATGGGCAGCGGCATCTCTGTCGCGAAACCTGCGCTGTGTAATTGCCGACATGGTTGCCCAGCGCGTCAATGGTTAATAAAGAAAATACTATAGTAGACCCCTGGTAAACATCTGGTGCTATAAAAATAAAATAAAAATATTTTAATAAGAAAATAGAAGTCTTTCCGGAAGTGTTTCCGGAAGCGGTATACGGGTACGTGACCCCTTCTTACCATTACAATCGAAACAGTCGTATCCCCCCTACATATCTTACCTCCACATCAGTTATCTTAATCCAACCTTCTTTCTATTCCTGTCTACTTTCCGGTAGGAGATGTCTGGAAGCATCGCTTTTCTCTCCAACTACTGCGCTCGCAAACCCAAGTATGGTAAACTATTTGAATTAATGGCACAGCAGAAAGTAAAATTAAAAATGTAAACAACATTTTTTACAGTTGTGTTCAAAAGATTGATGACTTCGATGACTAAATAGATTTAAAACCAACTAGTCTGTCGGCACGAGACGTTTCTTTAAACTAAGTATACGGCAGATTCATTTGAATCATAAGAAACAAGCCTGCCAGAAAAACGTGTAGTGATAAAGGTTGATGTTCTTACAATAACAAGCTCAAGCCTTTTTCCCACCGGGCATAGCAGACTCTCATCCATTTCTTTTGATCCCTAAACAATTTATTTTACAACTCTGAACGAAACAATTCCTTGAGGTACTTGCATAGTACCAAAGTACCAGGAGAGTTCTCAAGGTTAGCAACGTGTTAGTGATATTCTTGTGATATTACCAGCGCCTGTAGGCGGTTACTATCGCCTAGACAAAAAATTAAGTTGTATTTGGATGGACACACTACATCTTAAATTACTTAATACAAAGTTTATTGAGTTATATTAGGCATTGCGCGCTGGCAACCTTGAGACTTTTGACAATTATGTGACATTACCAAGTCATCCCATTGCCCCTTTCATCCTACAAACCAGAAAATAGCAATGTGAGCAGAGCGGGGATGGGCACCAGCATTTCCATCTCATAGTTACGTTCATTACCAGCACGCCTGCCTAGCGTGGTGAGTTTATTTATTTATTTATTGTCATCATTATTTACGAAAAACAAATAGGTAACTCATATTATTTCAGCTCCAAAGGCAAATAGACAGAACACTGGAGAAAGTAGTTAATAATTGATCCTGTGATCAGCAACCTCATGGTATTTAATACATGTACCAGGTGTATTAAGAGGCAGCTGGGATTCTGGTACCAACATATGGTGGTATATTTACCCGAAATAGCGATGGTCAGTAGCTTTTCCAGTTGCGAAACTACGCTCTGCGATTTCCAAGTTTATCCAGGGCGGCGTCATGCACGTGTTTCCTCCTTCTTTCGGAAGCCCTAAGTCTAGCAGTGAAGGTTTTATGATTGCTATAATGATCATCATATGTTCACTATTCTTTACAAGTTTATAAATTCTTACTTGTCTACAATTTTTTTATTTTTCCGTACCGTTAAAAATGTAATAAAATATTAAAACGTACTCTATTGTTAATTTAATTTGTTCAATTTAGCCATTTATATTAGATAGTTTTTTTTTGTATTATATAGTCAGCAAACTGGCTTACTATGCGGATGATAGAGAAAATGGTAAACGATTCCTCTATTTTCCGTATTGTTAAACCGATCAAAAATATGATATCAGACTCAACACAGATTTGTAAGAAAATATTAAAAAATAACCAACATTTTATTTTGAAAATTTGTACAGTAATTTTGGCATCGACCTTCATTTGTTGTTGAAACACAAGATTGAAAAAGCATATCTTGATCGCAGTTTGAAGCGTTCAAAAGCTATAATCACAAGCTATTATTAGTAATAAATTTATTCAATATATTAAATATTGACCAGGCTCCAAAGTAAGTCCCCTTAAGCACATATTTTACGGACACCAAAGAACACAAGAATTACAAATATAATACATTTCAAGCCATGAGGTACCAGCAGAGTAGAATAGTATTCCCCCCCCCCTGTACCAGGTGTCGTAAGAGTCGACTACCGGTACTGATAAATGGCGGTGTATTCGGTACTTTTTACTGATTACCAACAGGCTTGCTCAGCGCGGCAATTATGGGCAAGATTGCCCCTTTCTTTGGGATGCCTATGTCCAGCAGTTGATTTTTAATCGCTGATTTGATGACGATGAAGAAACACCGAAATACAACTTTTTTTTTCTGGGTGGGGATCGAACCCTTCACCCTTGTCATAGAGTATAGGACCAACTTGTTATATGAGCATTTTTCCAACGAACATATAGTGTCAAAGAACCCTTTTATGCCATACATAACCCAGTTCAGTTACCCGGCGACCTATATCCCCATACGGGTGTGCCCACTCCCGCATTATTTCGTTGGTGATTTATGATTACCCTATACCTACATAATATACAGCCTGGATGATGTATCACCCTCGGCCGATTCAAATGCAGGCTCATTAATTTTGTGTTAGAATAAGTGGGATTCATTGATCATTCCCGGGAGATTTAAAGAATGAGTCGTCTTTTGTTTTATTCCGATTCTATTAAAACTTGAGTGTATCTCATTTATTATCTAATAAATATAAATTATGATTTAAAGAATGATCACTTACGCGTCCGCAATTGTTAATTAATTTATTCAATTGAACCATTTATGGTAAACGTGGCCAAATCCTACAAACGCTTGTGACATCATGACACATGTGTGAACTGAAGATGATATGTCACATTAACCCAGTAATTTCACTGCCTCTCTCTCCCTACAAATCAGGACACAGCAATGCGAACACTGCTATTTGGTGGTAGTAATAGGAGAAAGTCAGGTACCAATGCAGACGATATTGTAAGAGGTATTCAACTTCTTGCAAATAGTCCTGCGTACTACTAAGTATATAAAAAAATGGTTGCCACAGGTTACAAAATCGAAGAAGTATGATATAATAAACTATTAATTATGTTTATCAACAACACACTAATAATAAATACTTATAGGATATTAACTTTACACCTCATAATAAAAGAACCAATTGTATAAAGTGCTGATCTTACTTGTACAGTAATAAACAGAACATCGAGCAGTTTTAGAAATAACCTTGTTACAATAAAACTGCTTTTTAATAGATTCTGAATGAGGTTGATAAACTTTGACTTTACTTCAGGCCGTGAGGTACCGGCAGAGTAGTTTAGCATCTCCCTCTGTGTCGGGTGTCGTGAAAGGTGACTAAGGTACCAGAACCGACAGATGGCGGTATATCCATCCGGAACAGTGCATCGCAAATGCACAGGCTGGGGATGGGCATTGCCAACACGCTTGCCTAGCGCGGCAAATATAGGCAAAATTCTCTCTTACTTAGTACCACAGATAAAAATGCATTACAAATATATTTAACATATTAAAACAAACATTACATACACTATTGCTTAAATGACACATTAAATGAAGTAAAGATTAATTGACTATTAACTATCACGCAAATGAAAGAGTTTATTACAAAATTTACAGAACTATGTTGGAATATCGACCACAAAGATTATGTGATAAGGCTTAAAATAATGGCATCAATTAAAAATTTCCTACACAATAGAACGGATTGTCATGTTCTGAAATTTAATACTCGGAGTAAAAGCCTGCAAACAGGAAAATTAAAAATTCACTCCGCCATAAACAGCGTTACATTGTGAAGGGAAAGTATCTGATAATCCCGCGAAACCATTCTCGATATTATAATTCCACCAAAAATTCATCCACCCTCCAACTCCCTAACTCCCTCCCCCACCCACAAAACTTCTGAACTTCCCAACCCTTCAAAAAGCAGCCATCAATCCGGCGTGACCCAAATATTTTTAATAATGTACAATCACAGGGATCCCCTCCTAGCCCCGTGCCTCTATCCCGACTCGTCCCGAAATAATCACCGGGACTGTCTGATCTGGAATAGACGGGTCCGGGAATATTGTAGCGGTTGTATCAGGAATACTAAACGAAATGGCATCCATTTTCGGAGCCTTGATAGCTGCCCTTGTTAATATTATATGAGTGTAGGAGTCCATTTGGTTTTGGTTTCGTGTAACACCTTTTTCACGAACAACTAAGCCTACATACAAAAATACAAATCTTTGCAGAAGACAAAGGTACCGTAGGGTACCGGCAGAATAGAATAGTACCTCCCACTACATTAGGTATTGTAAGAGTCCACTAAAGTACCAGAACCGACAGATGGCGGTATATCCATCCGAAACGGTGCAGCTCAAATGCACAGGGTGGGGACGGGCAACAGCATTCCCATCGCGAAAGCTGCGCTCTGCGACTGCCAACACGCTTGCCCAGCGCGGCAATTGTGGGCAAATTCCGCTTTTCTTGTGGAGGCCTATGTCCAATTGTAAAATATGACACCCATTGCTGGTATGATGATGATGAGAAAACAGTTGTTTATTTTTATGTAACGCAACGCAATTCAAAACTGTATTTTTATCTAGCCCTTTTGAGTTTGACGTAAATGAGCGCTTTAGGGGCCTTGATTTGCATAGATTTTTGGGAAGAAAATACTTCTCAATATGTAGCCTATTGAAATCTTCCTGAAGGAATTTGATATATCATTTAAAATGGCCGATATTTGACGATGTTCCTAGACTTGTGGGTATTATAGAGGTGCCACACTGTTGGTCATGGACCTGAAGAAGGTGTAATTTTTGCCTATAATTGCCATGTTATGCAAGCGTGGTGGCAATCAAGAGTTCCTGCCCTGTAACATTTGAGCTCTACTGATTTGAGTGGATATACCGCCATATATTCCGGTACCTCAGTCACCCTCTTATAATTCCTCATACAGGGTACGTACAAGTTTCCACCGGTACCCCAGGAAACTTAAAAATTAATTAACGCTAATTACTAGATGTTAATAGAACCTTAAGTCGTGGGGTACTATTAATTTCACTGCCTCTCGCTTTCTACAGTCAGCGATCAGCAATGCAAGCACTTCTGATTGATAAATCATCATTATATCAGCCATTGAAAGTTTGCTGTCGGATATAGACTTCCCCAAAAAGGTTAAATATTGCCTAAATTACGCTTGGCAATCACAGAGCGTAGCTTCGCTTTGGGGGTGTTGCTGCCCATCTCCACCCTGACCATTTAAGCTACACAGTTTCGGATGGATATATCGCCATCTGTCGGTTCCGGTACTTTGGTATCTTACGACACCTGGTACAGGTATACTTGATAACCACCGAAAAAATGGCTATCAAACACATTTCTATTCTAACCTAATATCAAAAAACAAATCATTCCCTACCAAGATCGGCCATATCGGATCCATTAATCTACAGTGTTTTGGTACCTGCTTCGGACAAATGGCCCCATGGAAAGTAATGGGGGACCCTTATCTGGATCAGCGGTACCTGGAGGTTTCGCAATTTTGCTTAGCATACAGTGTCCAATATATTATAGTGTAAGCTAGAATTATTGTGGTAAGCTCGCTTTTTGGTCTAGATACTACGGACTTTTACTAGAACTGCCTCGAACAGATTTGTGTTAAACATATAGTTATATATGGATTGTTTGTTACTCTAATCCATCTCTACTTCTGCTATACTCCACCAATTTAAACAATTCTTTCTCTATTATAGAACTATATCTGCACAGAGTTACATAGGCTTTATTATATTTCTTAAAATGATACTACATACACCTTAAGTAAAATGTAGGCGTAGCTAAATTGTGCGTTTGTAACGAATAAACATATACACTACTTAATTGATTTTAATAGTTACATTACCATTAATTCATACAAGCTATATTTTATATCTGAACTTAGATCGTAACGGGAACTGTTAATGTAAAACCGCGGTATAATCTAATAATATTAGAAAGTGCATTATTAATTTGAATTAGACTTTTCAGAGAATTTCTGCTTCCAGCAGACACCAATTTTAAAAAGTATTATAAATTTTGTGTATAAGAGCATTTCGAAGTATGTATGGTGAGTTTGAGATATAGATTAAAAAACAGTGCGACAAGAGATCAATGTGTAAAAGATGATGTTGTGACAACAATAGAAAAATAAATGTTGAGATGGTTTGAACTGCTACCCATCCCCACCGTGTGTATTTAAGCTACACTGTAGCTTAAATACACAGGGTAACTTAGTCGCCTCTTACGACACCTGGTACAGGGGCCTCCCCCTATTCCATTCAGCCAGTACCTCCCGGCAATTGTATAAATACACTATATATAAAACTCAATATAATATCTCTCACCACTCAGTAAAACAAAGCATTTCACATCAAAATGCGCGTCATAAATACAACGGTTTTTCGCCGACGTTCAGGCACTCCTGACAAATAGCGTCGTGGGCGGTAATGGTCTCTTATCTCGGTCAGCAATAGCTAGGGGGTGGGGGGGGAGGGATTGCTTTGGCCCGTGACTTTCCTCGTGTTGACTATTTGTATACTAGTTTGACGTTTGTTTGACTTCGTATATCGTTACTAGGCGCGATTACATTTCGAATCGGCTTCAATAATGAACATGCTCCTTTAACAGATTTAAAATGCGGTTATTTATTTTTTGAATATATTTTGTTTGACGATTTTCAAGAATGTCAAAAGGATTTGTCATAATATCTTAAAGGCTATAAAAATTAAAAATACCGTATTTTATGGACGTTTAAAGAGTTGTTTTATTATGAGTAGTGAATGCATAAATAATAATAGAAAACATTAGCCGTGTGGTACCGGCAGAATAGAATAGTACCTCTACCTGTACTAGGTATCCTAAGAGGCAACGATACGGAAATCGATAGATGAAACAGGGCGGGGATTGGCCATTCCCGTCCCGAAGTTTATATGTGCGATTGTCAACACGCTTGCCCAGCGCGCTTCTTGAGGAGGCTCGTGTCCAGCAGTAAATATTTTACAGCTGCTATGATGATAATTATTATAAATCGTCTTTAAATACAACTCTTATCTATATTAATGTTTTAAACATGATTCTATAATCGTAATAACGGCAAAATGACTTCAAAATTCGATTTATTTATTAATTTTGTTTTATCTTTTTCTGTAGAAAAAATTATTTGCAAGTTTATTTATTTTTATATGTCTATGTCGACAAACAAGCGTACAGTCCGCGTGAAAGTAAGAGTCACCGCAGCCTATAGACGCTCGATATATCACAAGGATAACACTAGCGCATTGCCATCCTTGTGACTTCAGAATACATCACATTACCCAGTAATTTCACTGCCTCTCTCACCCTCGGAACACCGTAATGCAAACACTGCTGTTTGGCGGTAGAAATAGAGTGAGGTACCAACGCAGACAAACGAATCTTCAGTATTAAATCAAAATTATATTTTTAATATCCTCTTTTGATTGGAAAATACGGTTCCAGAGATAATAATCATTACGGAGAGTGCCCACTGACCGGAGATAATAGAGGCTGGACATAAACACCTATATACATTCTAATAGCCTTATTTACTTCGCGGTAACTTTGTTTTAAATAAGCTTAAAATGTAGGGCAACAAACTTTAGGGTTGTTACATAGATTTAAGATTATTTTCCACAGATTATATCGAAATAATATTTAGAATATTACGGTGTTCGAGTTTATGAACATATTGTACTTATTTATACTACGTAGCGTTATCATCATAACAATTGTATTTACATTCAATTCACACAACATTCATACTTTGTCACCATCTGTCTTCGAGATAAGTCTTGTAATGCACTTGTGTTACGGACAACAGACAACAGAGGAATCACAAATATAATACTTTTATAAATATAAATAACACCCAGATACAGAACAAATATAAATATTCATATAACCGCGCCATCTGGCCCGCCAAATTATCGCCGGTGTTGAACATTTATAGCTGGACATGGGAATAAAGAGGGAGATTTGCCGATAATTGCCGAGATGGCCAGGCGTGCTCACAATCGCAGAACGCAGTTTCACAACGGGAGCGCTGTCAATTTACAAGCCATTCCATTTAAGCTGTTTCGGACAGATATACCGCCATCTGTTGGATAAGTTATTTGTGGTTGGTGCTTATTCCAAATCTAAGAACAGAAGAAAGTTATATTTTTCTGTAATACCTAAGATATTTTAGTACATAGTCGTCTGTATTGGTAACACTCACATATTTCTACCACCAAATAGCAGTGTTCACATTGTTGTGTTTCGGTGTAAAGTGTGAGAGAGCCAGTGAAATTACTGCGTAAATATGACATTGTATCTTCAGTTCATAAGGTTGGTAACACGCTAGTGTGATCATTGTGATGACACGAGCGTCTTTTAGCCACCTATGATTGTTTGCTGGCTTCATAATACAAATTTTTCGTTGCGGATATTTCAAATATAAAAAAGGCTAATAAAAAAAAATTACCGATATAATTTTTATGAACTCTAGAGGCAATTTCACGATACTTCTGAGTTTTACTAGCATTATCGTAACCAATAAAATTGTCTTATAAAATCGTAGTAAACTACGTCCTGTTAGTAAGACTAGATTATTCACTAAAAACTTTGTATTTATACTCTTCGAATCGGGTAATCTGGCAAAAGTGATCTCACTTGAGTTCATGTCACGATTGTAACACGAATCATTTCAATCTATCTTTTGGGCTTTGTAGTTGTAGAGACTATCTTGTGCCCCAGGACCATTTTTTTATGATGATTTTTTGTGTTTGTATTGTGTATGAGTGTAACTTAAATGTATTTAAGTATTACTTCGTATTTAAGTATGTATTCATTAACACAAATACTTTATGGTACTTATCTTTGAATCAGATCAACGTGTAAGATAATGTGTGAATTTATTATTATTATCCAGAAGCTGCAACGTGACGTGAAAACTTCTGTTCGGAAAATATGATCTGCTGAGATCTTGTCATATGATCAGGAATTAAGGCCAATTTTGTAGCACTGTAAGATCCGATGACCGAGTCATCACTATCGGATCATGTGGCGTAAAAATACAACACTCTAAACAGTACAAGGGAATGATAAAAAATATAAACATAACCAGAACTAGCGGAGGTAATAACTAAACTTAAATGAAGACTCTTGTCGCGAATAAAAATAAAAGTCGAATAAAAATTTTAGACTCAGAAATAAGTTGCTTAAGGTACTTAATACACATTTAACACTCAAACATAGAAAAAACACAAACATTTATCATATAATTTTTCGTCTTGGGTGGGGATCAAACCTACGGCCTTGGGCGCACAAGATAGCATCACTAACACCTGCGCTATCGGCTCGTCCAATATAGACTGCACGCACTCGTAATCAAGTTACTCAAAGGCAAGCGTTCTCGTCCGTGTATTGTGAGGGCCAAGAGTTAATCTTTATAGTCATTAAGTTTTTATTAATAATAATCTAGCTTGGTTACACTATATGGATGGCGAAAGGAAAAGGCAGTGTAGAATAGTAAGGTACTATAACCGACAGATGGCGGTATATTCATCCGAATTAGTTAGCTAAGATACACTTAGTGGGGATAGTCCTGCATCCCTGTCCCGAATGCTGCGCTCTGCGATTGCCTTTACGCTTGCCCAGCGCGGCAATTATAGGCAAAACTCCCCCTATCTTGGGGAGTCTTTTGTCCGGCAGTGGATTTCTAATGGCTGTTATGATGATGTCACTATAGGGAAACCGTATTTTAGAATACCGATAAAAAGTAGATTTTCAGGGAATGGGGATCGCATAAACTTTAGAATATGTAATATTGTATGTACATAAGCGGACTTTACATAAATTACAATTAGTATAAGCTTCGGGAACAAGAAATTTATTCATCAGCCTTGAGCCTAATTGAGATAGAAGAAAGCGGATTATTTTTGGTCAAATTAAAAAGGATATTAAAGCGCCATTATGTGTTTTTATTTCTAAAAAGTTTAAATATTAATAGTATTTTTAAACTAATATATATTATGTCGAACAAGAAGCGAAATGCGCTCTTTATATGGCGTTGAGTGGTTTGAAAGATGACGTCACGTGTCCTTTATGCGTTGAGAGCGCCATCTATTGTGACTAGCGGTTATTATCTGTTACCTAAACATACTAACAATGCTCGTAGATGTGAATCCCAATGAATATTAGAACAGTTTTTTCCTGTACTACTCCAGTACCAGGTGTTGTAAGATGCGACTTTGGTACCGTAACCGATAGATGGCGGTGTATCCGCACATCAATTGTGTGTATCAACTGCACTGTTCAGATAATAGCGCAGTTAATATACAACAGAATTGGGAAGGGCAACAGCATCCCCGTCGCAAATCTACCCAGCGCGGTAATTATGGACAAAAAATCTCCGTTTTTGGGAAGGACTATGTCCAACAGTGGGCTTTCTACAACTCATATGACGATAAATATAAAATCGGTAGTGTGTAATGTCACTTTATTACTCTTTTACTCCTCAAAAGATAAACTGATTTTCAATGAAATTTGGCATGTATACACACTCATTTGCAAAAAATCGGGCACCTAAGCAATGAACCATTTCAAATGTTACTATTGGTTTATTTGATAATTATAGGTAGTTTTACTTTCTCAATTTTGTAAATGAATAAGCAAATAATCGTTTTGGTCAGAATTATCATAAAATGTTGATACAATTTATGGGTTTTATTGCTAAAGTTCACTAGTAGTGTATGCTCGCTAGTAGTGCATTTGCTCGTGAAGTAAAAGTTAAAAAAGATTTGCTTGTTTTTTCTTTAATAAAGTAAAAGCAGATAAATGTTAAGTATCGAGTGTGACCCCCTTTAGCTAAAATCACAGCTTGAATTCGTCTGGGTATGCCAGCGAGGATATCCTTGATACTTGCTTGCGGAATACGTCCCCACTCCGCGGTAATTACATTCTTCAGCTCTATGATGGTCTGCGGAGCCGATTGTACTAATCTCACGTGCCGTTTCAGAACGTCTCAGACATGCTCTATAAGATTGAGATCGGGACTTCGAGCTGGCCAATCTAAACGACGAATGCCGACCTCTTGCACATACGCTTCCACATCGCCAGGCCGGTGGGCGCGAGCGTTGTCGTCCATAAAAATTGAGTCGTCGCCTAAAGCGGCCAATGCGGGTTGTGCATGAGGAATTAGAACTTCCGTTATGTATCGATGTCCAGTCAGTGAGCCGTTTTCAATGAAGACTAACTCTGTGCGATCCATTGAATTGATTCCTGGCCAAAACATAACAGAGCCCATAAGGTGTGATTTCAACAAAACAAGCCTCTGCAAAGCGTTCTCCTCGTCTTCGTACCACTCGCTGACGTCGATCTTCACCGAACAGACATATCCTGGCTTCATCGAAGAACAATACCCTATGCCAGTCTTCTTGAGTCCATGACTCACAATTTCGAGCAAACCTAAGCCTGGCATCTCTGTGCTCACGGAGTAACTTAGGGCCGCAGGCCGGGCGATGACTGCGTATATTGGCCGCGAGAATCCTCCTCCTGACCGTCCATAGACTAATATGCACACTTCTTACTTCTTCGAGGTTGTTCTTAAGGTCCACATACGAAGACTTGCGATTTCTCAATGCGTGACTCATAAGAAAACGATCGTCCCGTGGTTGGGTACATAGTTTTCTTCTAGAACCAGGCCTTCTCTTGACGAGACCGGTGTCTTGATACAGCTGCCAGGTCCTTTTGAACCGTCGAGCGACTTACACTTAGTCTGAGCCACGTAGCATTGGCTGCACCCCTCTTCGAGCAGCGCAATAATGTTGGTAGCTTTTACCACTTTCTCTAACATTATTGAGACAGCCAATAAATGAAGCTTTGACAATTAAGAATATAAAATAAATTCATAAACATTGACTAAAAGTTATGAAAATTGGAATTTGGAACTTCGTGTCAAAAATGTAGGATAAAAAGTGGTCTTCTGTAAAAACGAGCATCAAACGAAAATTTGAATTTAGAACTTACTGTTTTAAACACCACGGCATTTTTAAAACCGGCCAGTAATATGTACAAATGATTGTAATTTAAAGAAGAACTAAAATCAAAACCTTGCCAAAAATGTTTATGGTTTTTTTCTTTAGCTTAATATAAGGATGTATACATCTTTTTGTATTATTCCAGAATTCCAAGGCATATAAAGTGTTCATAAGAATCAACTTTTATTAGTAGATAATAAATCCAAATAGCTATAAACTGTTGAAGCAATCAAAACCATCCGAGGCGAACATTAGGTGGGCACACAGTTTGGATGGCAAGGGCGCCCTTTCAGTCTAGAATTGTTCCTAGGCTTCTAGCCTTGCAAATAAATTACTGTAATCTACTTGTTTGTTAGGTGTCTACATCGCACTAAATTGTTTACTGAGCGTGGAAGCTTCATTAAAAGTTACTGCTTGATGTACTGAAATGCAAAGTGCATAGTTGATTTCGCATAAGTTCGCTATTTTAAATATGAAACATATTATACTACAATTAGATTGCAACAAATGTTATCTGCATCAATCTCACTCTCTTGATTACGTGTTCCGGTTTGAAGAAGCAGTGAAACTACCAGGCAATGTGATGTTATGAACGCGTGATATCCTTGTGATTACACAAGCGTTTATAGGCTGTGGTGACGTTTATTATGACGCGGGCTGTATACTTATTTGTTGATTTGTTATATAAAAAAGACAGACAAATACTCTGAATTCTGTGTATAATATTTCATAATTATTATATTGACGTGTCTACACGACCAGAAAAAAAGTGCAAATAACCGATGGTGGTAAAGATTCCATTAGTTGTTGGCTTCAATGGAACCCCTACTGTTGTCAGCGCTAACAACCCATTTTCAAAGTACAGTGGGTTGCCAAATTAATAGGGCCCGCCGGAAAATATTGGTTTTTTACACTTTATTGGTCGATAACTTATTAAAAACGTTGTTTTGTGTTATAACTAATTTAATAATATTAGACATATATCTTGCGCGTAGTTTAAACAAAAAATATTTAGGTTATTAAAAAATATTCGCAGGTATTATGAAAATGGCAATGAGATATTTCTAATATTTTCTGAATGAGTGCTTCAACCCGCCTTGGCATGCTTTCTATACACTGTTTGGCACTTTCCTCAAAATATAGGGTTGTGGTGCCACACACTTTCGATCAATTTTTCGATCAGTTTTATTTAGTTATTATTGCCTTGGTGATTTCCCATAAGTTTTCAATGGTTTTCGATTGTTAGACTCCTTGCTTTATGGCATGGTGCTGAGTCATGCATAAACATTAATTCCTCCCCCTATAGTAATTACAGCATTTTTTCTTTCTCTCAAAAAACGATGAGGTCCAATCTCAATTGTCTCTTAGCGAGGTATGCTGTTTTGGTGTACTTGCCGTAAAAAATGTTTATAGTTTTCTTTGATATATCATAATAACAGCACTTTATTAAGAAGGTTAGCTCAAAGGTAGACCACTCACAAAGGTTGCCTGCATTGGTATATTCGCACCTATTTCTACCGCAAAATCACAGTGTTCGAATTTAAGTTCCAGTTTGAAGGGTGAGAGAAGTAGTCAAATGTCTGGGGAATGAGACATAATAACTTCAAGTCACGTGGTTGGCGATACGCTAGTGATATCTTTGTGATGACACGAGCGTCTATAAGCTGCGGTCACGTTTACCATCAAGCGAAACGTGTGTATGTTTGTTCTTCTTAAAAATAGAATATTATTCACCCCCGCACCAGAGGTCTTAACGGCTGAGATATCGGTACTGATAAATGGAGGTATACCTATCCGAAACAGCGTATTTCAAATGCTGGATGGACAGCAGCTACCAATTGCCACCACGCTTGCCTAATGCGGCAATAAGGCTTAATTGCCCCTTTTTTGAGGAGGCCTATGTCAAACTATAAATACCTAACGGCTGGAATAATGATGCGAAATACAAAATAATGTATACCTAAATAATATTTATAACAAAATTATCTCAAACAAAGATTCCAACTCTCTTATATATTTTATGTTGCACTGATATATTTAAAACCGTTTTAGATCTTCGTAGTATTAGAAAAGGAATAGAATTTCCTAGAGCAAAGTTATTAAAGCACTGAATAGGCAAGTAAGGCTGACGCGGGCACTACCTGGCCGACTCGCATAGAACCTTTTTCTCGCAGACTTGCTGACACACGCTTTCATTCTTATGGAGGTAATATTTTTTGTAATACGCTCGTATGAGATCGGTGTGCTTTGAAATTGTTCCAGTTTTTTAATAAAGATTTAAGAGATGAGATGTATATATTTTTGTTGATGAGGTTGAATGAGGAATGTTTAGATTTTCATCAATCCGTAAAGTAGAATTACGAAAACGATTTAAGGCTAAGGTTAAGAGAACAGTTTGTAAAGGTGGACTTCTAAGATCTTATCCGCATCATACCATCCGTAGAACATCCACTCTTGACATAGGCCTCCCAAATAAAAGGGGAACTAAGCCCATAATTTCCGTACCGGGCGGGTGCAGAGGCTAATGCAGAGCATTGCAACGGGAATGCTGCCCATCCCCACCCTGTTGCATTCGAGCTTTAGTGTTTTTGGTGGATATACCACTGTCTATCAGTTACGAACATTAATTGATTCTGTGATAGATATTATAAAGAGAAGTGCGTACAAAATTGCAATAATATTTAGTCATATTTTAAATATCAACTAGCTTTTCGGGAAAATGTTGTGTAACCATATAAATTATATGAAATATATAAATTATAAATATTAAAAAAAAGGTGTAAATATAGGATAGTAATTATTTAATAATGTCACTTTATAAATAAAAGAATATCTAAAAAGTTTAAAAAAAAAGCATTAGGTGTGGTCCGGTCAACTCTTATCACTTTATCATCATCATCAATACAGTCATTGGAAGTCCACTGCTGGACATAGGCCTACCCAAGAAAGGGAGATTTTTGCTCATAATTGCCGCGCTGGGCAAGCGTGTTGGAAATCGCAGAGCGCAGCTTTCGAAACGGGGATGCTGCTGTCAGTCCCCGCGTTGTTCATTTGAGCTATACTGATGTCTCGGATGATTATACCGCCATCTATCGGTTGTCGTACCTTAGTCGCCTCTTACGACAATTGGGCGACAATCGGTCAAACCCGTTTGGTGAAGTATGGAAACTAACATAGAGACATGAAAATTTTATATATAAGTTTATCGTTAAGTTTGGATGCCCCAGTGTTTACTTTATTATTAAAAAGCACTGCTCGACGATCTTACTAATATAATCCATTTATTGCATGTGTTTTCGAAGCTTCCTTTATCTTTACAGTGAATAATAAACGGGTGTATCTGAAATTGTCGCGATCAGCTGTGTGGACGCGTGGAACACGTAGACTCGATGAACCCAGCCGACAAGAGCCGAGCGGAACCGATCGTGTACACGAGCGTTTACTGTGACGTCATAGCACGAAATCATTATGTTTGAGTATCTTAAAAAAGGGAGTAAAGAGGTTTTTACATGGCTGGTAACGCGTGAATGAGGCTTCAGTACTGTAAACGAAAACTCGTAGCATTTACGATAAATTACAGTTGTCGTACTACACTATAACAACAGATGGCTGGATGGACTTTACAACGTGCTATCGATAATCTAATGCTTGAGAATATCCTGATTAGATTTCAATTCTTCGATCGCAACTAACTTAAAAAATAACTGTATGATTGTTAGGCCAAACCAGGTGTCGAGAGGCAACTGAGGTACCAGCACTCAAAGATAGCCTTATATCCATCAGAAGCAGCAGCATTCCAGTCGCAAAGCTTCGCTCTGCGATTGTTACCACGCTTGCCCAGTGCGACAATTATAGGCAAACTACCCCTTTCTTGAGGAGGCTTGTGTCCAGCAGTGCAGTTCCTCTTTACGCTTTATCACTCAACCGATCTGTTCGCTTCTGTAAAGAATACTATTTCTATGGGAAATACGCGCGTTTGAGCAACATAGCTTCGGATGGATATACCACCACCTGTCAGTTCCAGTACCTCAGTCACTTCTAACGATACCTGGTATAGGGGGAGGTGGTAATCTACTCTGCCAGGACCTCGCGGCCAGAAAACACACACATGACTAAGTTATTACGTTAGATTTAAAAAATCAAGTTATCTCAGGCTTCAGGCGGAACTTGAACGTTCATATTTCTCTTGCCGGAGGACTGCATTGACGCTGGTTTATTTTACAAACATACATATGTCACGCCTGTGTCCAATCGGGATAGGAAAAGATTATGGATCTCCACTTGCTTCCCTTACTCGCATTAGTCTATACATGCTCGTTTATTCTTGTACTTCTCACCCGGCCCATTAATACCTCTTCAACCTGGTTGAGGAGGTATTAATGTATTCACCTAGGTCGTCCTGTACCAAACCTTTCCATTCACTTCCGCTCTATATATTTGTGCAGTCATTCTGTTTTCTTCCATCCTTTCTACATGTCCGAACCTTGTTACATTCCTTTCTCTATTGTTGTCACAACATCATCTTTTACACTATATCGATCTCTGATTACACTATTCTTTAATCTATCTCTCGAACTCATGGAGTTTGACATGCTTGGCTATGGTCAGCCAAAATGTGTCAAAAAAGGCACGACTGGCTATTTATAGAGGTGTATTGATTTCACTGACATATGGTAGTGAATGTTGGGTATGGCAGAAATAGCACGCGAGTAGAATAAATGCTGTTGAAATGAGAGCACTTCGAACTATGTATGGTGTGGGTTATTATTTCAGCACAAAAAGAATAGTAAGGAAAATTTAACGACCCTTCCAAGGTCTTGGTAGCACAATGTTATTGCAGTCCTTGGGCTTGAGAAAGATGTAGGTTCGAATCCCGCCTGGATTCCAAGACAAGTTGATTTTTTTTAATATATTAAGTCACTAAGTTATGCTCTGTGAGAGCGCATTATGAGAGATTTCACAACGACGGAATAATTAGTATGAGCGGGCTGTAGCGAATCCTCCCTCAACCGGCGCTCCACTTTGAATATTATTTTAATGTGTTTGCTCACCCAAAGCTTAATTAATATGTGGGTTTGAATTACGTAATCTAGGAATTAGTACTTAACCACATTTATTGAATTATGGTCTGAAGTGTGGGGCTGGTAGACTAATTTAGGGTAGCACTAGAGGAATAGATATAGGTCGATTTTTAAGTTATTTCCGGGGTTATATGTAGTATGCGAGTAAGGGAAGCAAGAGAGGTATGCCAAGATCGTAACAAGTGGGGCTCCATAGTTTCTGTCAACTCCGATGGGACCTAGGCGTGATCTATGTAAGCATTTCTCATTGATACTACACTTTACTCACTTCTAGTTCTGTATCATTATTACCTGTAGAACGTACTAGGCTAGACATAGCCCCCCCCTAAGAAAAGGGGAATTTCGCCCATAATTACCGCGATTGGTTAGCGTGGTGATAATCGCAGAGCGTCACTTCACTAGAATGCTGAAGCCCGTCCCTTCTTGCTTGCAAAGCTACTTTGTACTATCACATCTGTCGGTTTTCGTACTGCAGTCAACTCCTACTACTTGTACAACAGGAGGTACTATTCGACTCTACTGGTACCCCACGGCATAGCCTATATCATGGTGGTCTATCTAACACGTCTGAGATATGCAGTACTCATTCTCACCTTTTTACCACCAAATAGCATTCGTATTGTTGTGTTCCGGTTAGCTGTCAGTGAAACATAATATCTTCAAGTTACAAGGTAAGCAACTCGCTAGTGATATCCTTGATATCAAATGGTCGGTATATTTCTATGTCGACCTGGTATAATAATGAAAAAAGTAAAGAAATATATAACACTGTTTTAAAACTTCTGCCTCAGATGTACAATAAACTCTTTTCGGCTTTTTAATACAGTGTGCGTGACAAATTCCAGGACGTTGGGATAAGAAGTTATTGAGACTATAGACAAACAAGTTCACAGTTTTCCCGTAATATTTGTAGAAGGAGTATGGTTAATTCGGAGTAGAAACACTTTGGGATAATCGCAAGTCGATACAAGAAAAATACTGGTGATTATTTTTGAGTTCTGACCGGCGTTTCCGATCGTGTTTTAAGGCTAGATCTTATCCTTCCGACTCAAATATATTTTTGATGGGTTTCTACTGGAAAATATGATCATCGCAGCTATAGAACGTCCAAAGAAAATCAGCTTCATAAAGCAATCAATTTCTAATTGCCACGCTAAGCGGGCGTGGTAACAATCTCAGAGCGTAGTGTCGCGATGGGAATTCTGCTGCCCATACCCGTAGTATTGTTTCTAAACTACGCTATTTTGGATATATCGCTATCTGTCGGTTCCGGTACCATAGTCGCCTCGTACGACACCTGGTTCAGCGAGAGGTACAATTGTATTCTGCCGGTACCTTAAGGATGAAACATTATTTTTTAACGGCTTTTAAAAGCAGTTTGTGATAATTATGATGATATTAGACTCTTTATTGTATACAGAAAATTATATAAATTATAACACATTTGGCGGCTTCATCGCTCAAAGTTACCTCTTCCAGGCAACTTTTAACAAACTTTTAACGATACCAGTCACAAAGGGAGTTTCTATACTACTCAGCCGGTACCTCACGGCTAAATTGTTTTAAGCACCTGAAAATCTTATTAAAATAGCAATTCTTAGAAAATTTGTTATTGAAGTCTCCTTACTGAAAACTGTTCCACTGTAATTATTACATACACACATACATCACGCCTGTGCCCCAACGTGGTAGGCAAATACTATAGATCTCCGCTTGTTACGATCTTGACATACTTCTCTCGCTTCCTTTACTTGTAATAGTCCTTTTATACACGCTCGTTTATTATTGGTACTTCTGTCCTAGCCCTTATTTAATACCTCTTCTACCTAGTAAAGATAAGTTCGCCTAGATTGATATATTTGTGCAGTCATTCTATTTTTATCCATTCCTTCTACATATCCAAACTATAGTATATACTTATGTAATTATTATTATAATAGTGATAAATTTATGTCCAAAAAAACATTCTATAATATGAAGACATACCTAGCGATCAGTCATAAAACATTTAACGATTATATAGACATAACTCAGGCAATTATACATATTTTTATAGATATTATAAGGAAAAAAAAAGTGAAAATATTAATAATCAAGCTAAATCTTATAAAATCAACAAGAAAATAAAAGAAGTATGCAAAAAAATAAATATTAGTGAGTGAGATATTAAATCTGAATTAATATTTTCATATGAATATTTTACAAAGATACTCCGCTGTAACCAGCCAAAGCTCCAACATGGCTCCGATACAATGTTTGGCAGCGGTTCCGCCATCAATCTTTAGTAATTGGCAGCGATGGGCGCGGACTTAGGCACTATGGCTGGCGAGGCCCTTGAACTTACAGCCTTTAGACATGTTTGTGGGTACCCAATTTATTATTTAATAATGAAAGATCGCGAACGAATGTAATGGGCAATACAAATTTGTCATATCATCATCATCACATCAGCAATTGGAAGTCTACTGTTGGGCATAGGCCTCCTTAAGAAAAGGGGAGTTTGCAATTTGGATTGCAGAGGGTAGCTGATGAGATGGAAATGCAGCTGCTCAAACTAGCTCTATGCATTTAAACTACATTTCGGATGGAAATACCGCCATCGGTCGGTTTTGGTACCTTAATCGCCTCTTACGACATCTGGTCCAGAGGGAGGTACTATTTTACTCCGCCGGCAACTCACGGCTATGTAAATTGATACTGGAGTACACCAAGTAGGCTTCATGCAAATGACGGGCCCAATGGCACAGATGGTAGTGATCCTATATTGTGCGCCAAAGGTAGTGGGTTCGATTATTACCCAGGACAAACATATATATTATTTTTGTTTGTTCTGTGTCTGGGTGTTGAATATATGTATTGACATACATAAATACGTCACGCCTGTATCTCATATGGATCTCCACTTGTTACGCCTTAGTCTAGTCTAGTCTAGTCCTTTTATACACGCTTGTTTATTCTTAGTACTTCTGACCTGGTCCTTCTTTAAAACCTCTACTTCTCCTAGGCCGTCCTATACTAACTCTTCCATTCACTTCCACTCTATATATTTGTGCAGTCATTCTACTTTCATCTGTCCTTTCTACATGTCCAAACCATATATGTATGTATTTATAACACAAGTTCTTTTAGCGAGTTATCATAGAGTCAGGTCAATGTAAAAGATGTGGTGTGAATTATACAAAGTTCATCTGGTGCCACCTATTTCTCTGCACCTATTTTTTCTGCTCAATCATATTGCAGTGTTGTGTTTTAGTTTGAAGTGTTAGAAAGGAACGTGGAAGTAATAAAGCTGTATAATTATTGGGTAATGTGACATAATATCTTTAAGTCACAGGGTTGGTAACGGGCAAGTGATATCCTTGTGATGATGCGAGCTTCTATAGACTGCACCTACGTACCACGCGGACTGTATGCTTATTTCACGAATGGGTCATATATAAAAAGGGTAAAATAGTACTCCTTTATTGTACTAATTTTTTGTGGGTTTTTTTCTGACGAACCAAATTTTGGACCACTCCGAAGTCAATTCTATCGCCACTGCAGGAATGGGCGAGGCCGTTTATTGAGTAACAACCCTACGCCCGAATATTTGGGATATTTTCTATTATTTATTATATATGCGGTATCGGAGCGTGATGAACAACTATTAATTGAGGGCGCCTCTAAATCGTTGTTTGCAAAAGAGAAGTACGTAAGTCTGGCTGCACTAGTGCGGTTGGGTCGGTGCAGTCTTAAAAAATAATGTATGTGAAGTGTTTGTGGAGTGCCAGTGAGAGGGCGAAGGCGGGAGGCATTCGTAGGAGTTATGCTATCGAGCAAAGTAAGTCTTACTACATATATATTATAGCCATATATCGTTTATTAACGAAAATACTAAAAATACCACGTTCCCGGGCCAATAAAGTCAAAAATACCGCGCATTCCCAAGGAAACATTCGAGCCCTTTCAATTACTTTCCGGTCAAGGTTGTACCGACGGAGTTCCAAATGACGGACACGGGAAAGTACTTAAGCCTTTGTCATATTAGTTTGAGGTGTGACCCGCGTAAGGTAAATCGAACCTTAATGGTATGTGAAAGCTCCAGCGGAGGGTTTTGTTAGTGAATTCTCTAATAATAGGCGATTGGTAAATATTTTGGTCAGATGCCATTGTGATTTTATTATCGCAATTTGTGTTAGCTTTATTTTGATCGTGATTAAATAAAAATGCATACGCCACATTGTGAATGAATACTAATTTATGACGAATATGTTTGTTTTCGATTACTATAAAAAATAACCAACATTCCGTCCGTAATTTAGTCATGCGGCATCAAGCATACAGTCCGCGTGATAGTAAGCGTCACTGCAGTCTGTAGACGCTCGTAATATCATAAGGATATCACTACTTGTTGCCAACCTTGTGATTTGAAGATATAATGTTATATTACCCAATTTGACTGCCTCTCGCACTATTCATACCGGAATTCGCAATCATCTTTGCTGCGAATGCGAATACGCCTGTAGAAATAAATGAGAGTGAAGTACAAAGGCAGAGGTCCTCTAGTCTTGTATGAGGTCGACCTTTAATGATTCTAGATGTTACTTATTTAGCCATTTAGACTTAGAAAATCGGCGAACTGATAGACAAACACATTGATATTTATACTTGCAAATATATAAACTATATTTTTTGCTGAAAACATAACATAAGACAAGTCCCATCAGGTGGGCAGAAACTGCTGCCTTTTTCGCTTCTCTTACTCGCATTAGTCCTTTCATACACGCTCGTTTATTTTCGCCTAGGTCGTCCTATACCAACTCTGGAATTAATTTCCGCTCTACATATTTGTGCAGTCATTCTACTTTCATCCATGAGCAAACCATCTCAACATTCCTTTCTCTATTGATGTCACAACATTATGTTTTAAACTACATTGATCTCTTATCACACTATTCATTAATCTTTCTCTCAAAACCACACCGTATGGTGATATATAGAGTACGGAGATATAATTGCTCTTATTTCAATAGCATTTATTCTACTCGCCAGCTTCTTCTGCCATACCTAACATTTACTAACATACGTCAGTGTTGAAACCAACACACCTCTATGAACAGTCAGTTGTACCCTTTTTGAAAATTTTGGCTGCCTCTAAAAGGATGTAAGGTTCCGTCAAAACTATAAAAAACGGTTTAGTATTTTTGTGTTTATATAACATGCAATCAAATATATCCTATGTATAATATAAGTTTATGTATTTACAATAGAAAAGAATACAATAATGGGCATAGAAGGAAAAACAAGTCACGAATACATTATTTCAGCTTTATTTCATAATACAGACCCACTCTGAGATCATATTAAATAATAAATTTACACACAACATCGCATACTCCGAGTTAAATCGCTTAAAGCAATTGTCAGACATCAGACAACGGAGGAATCACAAATATAATACTTTAATGCATATTTAATAATCTGACATAGAACAAATACAAATTTTCGTCATACAAATGACTACTATCTGCTCTTGGGCTCGTCAAATACCCGGGAAGACTAACTGTAAACTGCACTCCGTTACCGTAGGAGTCTCGATGGAGCGCTCGGGAAAAAAAAACCTATACTAGCTTTCCGCCCGGGACTTTGTGTTCGAGAATTTTATCTCTAAGGAGCTCATGAAATTTCGAGAAAAAAATATTGCTCCATAATACTTAGCTAAACTGTATAGTCATGCAGATTGTACAAAGAAAAAATAACTCTAGGCCTATTCCTTGAGAATATATTTTTGAGATATTTACCAAAATACCTTTAATCTTTGAGCCTTATTTCATCCTGATCTGTTCAGCGATTTCAGCGTGATAGAGTAACAAACATCCACCCAAACTTCGAGACATCCATACTTACAAACTCCTGAATTTATAATATAAGTAAGGATCTAACTTCTAATCCCGTTAATCCCATACAAATTTAGTCCTGACAATTACAAATTTGTCTAGTTATTTCAGGGATGAATCATTATTTGGAATCGCTACCGCTAAAACTCTTGAAATAACTGAATTGAATAAAATCTATACCTAATTCATTTTGTGTAAGGAATTTATGATGTCATTTATAGTCAATAGTTTTAAAAAGGAATGATTGTCCATGCAAGCTCACACCCTGTATTTCATCTTTTAATAAGAATTACGTTAAAGGTTTTATGCATAGAAACATTCTGAATTATATTTAACACTCCCCCTGCGGCTTCACTAAGTTGTAGATCTTTCATACTAACTTTGCACCCCCCTTTTAATCCCTGAAGGGTAGTTTTTAAAGAAATATTTTATCATTTTCAATGAAGATCCTTTATACTAAATTTCATTAAAATAACTACAAACAGTAAAGTTTCAACAAACTTTGTACATTCCTTTCTTCATAAAATATTTTCTTTGATCTCACCCTGCGTTATAAAAGGGATCCCTACGCGATAATTCACTTTTTTTACCCTTATAGTTAAGGTCTTGCGTTGATATATCAGTCAATCAGTGAGTCAGTCAGCTTCTCCTTTTATTTATATAGACTATCTATACTCGCGACTATCTATTCCTAAGAAAATCAACCTATTATAGGTTTTAGGCGGAACCGTAAATAAGTAATTCCTTCAAATTTGTATAAGTTCGAAATTTGATTGTAAGTGATAAGAAAATAGAAGTAATGGTGCTGATATCTTGGCACAAAAACACTAGATAAAATGCGACGAGTCTGCTAAGGTACTATTGATATACATACAGCACAACGGTAATATTGATAACGCAGTTGTCCAACATGACATAGATGCAGGTTTATTTCCCGTCTGAAGACTGTTTGTTTTCTTATAAAAATTATCTTAATAAGGAATGTTTCGAAAATAATTTATAAGATTCTAAGATTTTCAAATATATGGTCGTCGTGTCAGCTATCTGATGTCCACTTTTGGACATGGGTATTCCTAAGGAAGGGGGAATCTTGCCTTTATGCCACGATAGGAAAGCGACAAGGACACTGCTGCCCATCTTCGCCCTGTACATTTGAATTACGCTAGCTGAGACGGATATACCGCCACTTGATAGTTACGCTACTTCAGTCGTCTTTAACAAGCTGTTGGATGTTCCATTCTTTATCAAATCAGCCATTAGAAGTCCACTGCTAGACTTTGGCCTTTTCGAGAAAGGAAAAATTTAACCATAATTGCCGTGTCGGGCAAGTGCCGCAGAGCGCAGCTTTCGTGACAGAAATGCTGCTTCTCACCCCCGCTCTGTGCATTTGAGCTACACTAGTTCGAATGGGTATACCACCATCTGTCGGTTTTGGTACCTCAGTTACCTTTTACTATACTTGATACAGGGGGAGGCACTACTCTGCCGGTAGCCCACAGCTAATTCTATTATATCCGGTACACATTTCATATTATTCGAGAAGGCACTGGACTTTCTACAACTGCCAAGATATAACAGGAATACATAATAATATATGTTGAATGTCCACTGCATACATAGGCCTCCCAAGAGGGTTCCAACAGGACTTTTTGTACCAATTTCAATTAGGTTTTTTTTCATTTTCCAAGATATTTCCAATTATTGGGCGAATGATCCGATTACTTGTGAATAGGCAATTTCCATGAAATTGCGTGATCGGCAATCACGTAAGCTGAAACGGGAACATCTAAAATAACCTTTTCATTTTAAATTAAATCACTACATAGTATGAAATAAAAGTCGCTTTCCGCTGTCTATCCGTATGTATTTAGATCTTTAAAATTACGAATTTTGACGAAAAAGACGCAATGATTTAAGAGGAAGGTTTATATATATAATACATGCAAAATATAGTACAAAAATAGTGATATTTACATATACACATATATACATTTTTTTTGCAATTATATTGCAAAAGCTGGCTGACCCCGATGCTATAGATCAAAATAATGTACTACAGTTTTGAACACCATAAAAATGTCTATAATATAGTCTAATACAATAACTATTTTTTATCCTCGTTGCACCCATGCAAAGGTTTTGTACGGATAATAATATTATAAAAAAATCACAATTAATATGTATTATCTACACTTATATTATAAAGTGAAAATACTTGAGGAAGACCTCATACAAAATCGTTTGCATTGGTACTCTCACTTATTTCTATCATCAAACAGCAGTGTTCGCAATGCTGTGTTCCGGTTTGAAGGGTAAGAGAGGCAGTGAAATTACTGGGTAATGTGATATAATATCTTCAAATAACAAGGTTGGCAATACGCTAGTTATATCCTTATGATATTATGAGCATCTATAGTCTGAAGTAACGCTTTTTATCACTCGTACTGTATACCTGTTAGTCGACTTCGTATTTTTATTAGACCAAATAAAAAAATAATTTAATTAGATTTAATTGTTTGTTTGTTATGGTTTAAATCAGAAACCGATAAATCTATTTAAAAATTATTTTCACATTAGAGAACGACTATTTTATAAAGTGACATAGGCAAGTTAAAAAAAAATTGGAGACTGCTACCTGAAATAAAACTATGTAAACAGCATTTGTATTTTGTACGTTTGTAATAAATAGACTGAAAAGTTATTGAACGCATTTTTAAAAAATCTTTCATTAAAATATCAATTCTCATTAATAAAAAAATTAAATTATCAATAAGTGACATAGGTGTTGTACATATTTTCGGTGTTCTAATGTGAGAGTTCAGTAAAGAAGTAATTTTATTTGAAGGAAAATTTTCATTCCTGTCTGCATCTCGAACACAATACAATTTTCAAGCAGATTTTCGGTTGGAACTTGGCTGGCGATCGGGGCGCAAACGACATTTATCGTTAGGTATATTTTGTTTTATTCTTTATAAATCGTGTTACTCTGATATATGATCTATATTATAGTAAAGTAAAGAATTAATCCATTTAACAGTTTAAAAATTTTCGCTGTATAATTTTACAAATATATTTTTATTTATTAGCCCACCAAGCATTCACAAGAATTTAATACTGCAAGGATATCGCTCGTTTCTAATCTTGTGACATATAGATACAAACATACATCACGCCTGTGTGTGTCGTGGTAGGCAAAGACTATGTATCTCCTCTTGTTACGATCCTGGCATACCTCTCTCGCTTCTCTTAGTCGCATTCGTCCTTTCATACACACTCGTTTATTCTTGGTACTTCTGACCTAGCCCTCCTTTAATACCTCTTCTACCTGGTTAAAAAATGTTAACCTAGGTCGTCCTATACTAAATCTTCTATTTACTTACGTTCTATATATTTGTGCCGTTCTATTTTCATCCTTCCTGCCTACATGTCACAACCATCTTTTACACCACATTAATTTCTTGAAGATTTGTCATATTACACAGTAATTTCACTATCACTTTCACCCTTCGATAAGTGAGAGTGAGGTACCAACGCAAACGACCTTTGTATAAGGTCTACCTCATGAAGTAAGGATTAATTCGTTGTTACTAACATTGTGTTATGTATTTTTTCCAGAGTGGAGGAGTGATGTTCTCTCCTTTGGGCCGCTTACGGGTGGCACAGGCAGTGCGGAAACAGGTAATTATAACTAAATTATTATTCCTGGTCATCAACACTTTATCTTTGGTAAATAATATAAACAAATAATATTAGATTATACAACCAAATCTTCTGTTGTGTCCATATCATTATATGAGTGAGTTTAAGAGATATATTTAAGAAAAGTGTAATAAGAGATTTTCAATAGAACCAGTCGTTTGAGTCTAGTGCGATTTTGCGGGTTTAGTCAGATAGTTCGTCCACTTTGTGGGTGGACGTCCTAAACTGCGCATGACAATACGTGGTATCCATTCCAGAATCTTATGACCCCATCTTCCATCTGTTCTGCATGCTAAATGTCCTGCCCACTGCCACTTCAACTTGCTAATCCACCGCGCTATGCCGGTAACTTTAATTAACTCATTCGATCGTGCAAAGATACTCCGAGCATTGCCCTCTCCATACCTCATTGGGCTATTTTAAGTTGGCTAATTATAAGACCGATGGTTAGAGACCGCGTTTTGCTGCCATAAGTCATCGTTGGTAATAATACACAACGATCAAAACTTTTGACTTGAGATATCTATGTCGGACACGAAGATGATACGCAGTTTTCTGAACGCTGGCCAGCCAAGTTGGATTCGGTGATTAACCACTTTCCTAATTGGACTAAGAGATCGATGTGGTGTAAAGGATGATTTTATGACAACAAAAGAGAAAAGAATATTGAGATGGTTTGATATGTAGAAAGAATGAATGAAAGTAATGCTAAATTATTTAAAGAGGAAGTGAATGGAAGAGTTGAGTTGGTATAGGTAACCTTGGCGAACATACCTTAACCGGGTAGAAGAGGAATGAAGGCGCAGGTCAGAAGAACCAAGATTAAGCGAGCGTGTATTAAAGGACTAATGCTAGTACAGGAAGCAAGAGAGGTTTGCCAAGATCGTAGCAAGAGATTCATATTCCTTGCCTACACCGAAAGGTTACAGGCGTGATGTACATAAAAATCCATTGAATGTGCTATTTCTAATTTGATGATGTTGATTCATATTGACCTTTTAAGTTTATTAAATAATAGTTTTTCTTAAAGCCTCATTTCTAGTGGATCGCGTAATGAAATGAATCTGCAGAAAACTTAGTTATAACACCCGTCCAGTGATGGCAGTCTAGTACTAAGATAGGCTTGTTGCATGATAACATATTTGATATGTGTTTCTGTCTTAGCACCATAACGTAGTTGAGTCAGACCAGCATGAGCATACAGTCCACGTGTTTGTATATATAGTCTATATAGTAGTATATAGTCTAGATAGTCTATAGACGCTCGTAATATGGTGCCTATAAGAACAGGCTAGACCTAGTTTAGGTAACTAAGTATCAAAATGTATTTTAGTTTAAGTTTCCTTTTGTTGTTGAATAAAGTTATTATTATTATATTATTATTATATCACAAGGATTTCACTAAAGCCTTGTGACTTGAAGATATTATGCCACATTACCCCTAAATTCTTACACACTTCAGACCGGATCACAGCAATGCGAACACTGATATCGGGCAGTAAAAATCGGTGCGGCTACCAATGCAGACAAACTTTTCTACGAATTCTACCTGTTTTAGGCTTTCTGATTTCAATTTCGATTTTTGATGATATATATAAAGTTCTTTTAACTCGTTAGTAGAGTTTTTATTTTCAATACTGATCAAATATTTTAAATAAATATTTTAAAATTGTATGGTTTAAACCCCTAATTGAGACACAAGAGCTCAGAGCTAATCAAGGCTTCGATCCTCATATTAAATGGGGTTCTTAGATTTAAGTATCCATTTCAGCAAAAAATCTTTTTAAACTCAAACTGATAATATATATTAGAAATGTATCAAAGCTGCTTGATCATGAAACGTTCATTGCTGGACACACACCTCCATAGGAGTTGTGTGCAACCTGCGGTTCCGCGATTCCACAGATTATCAGTCCACATTGGGAAGATCTATGATGCGCTAGTCGGAGCGTCTCCATTCCAGAACCTTATGGCTTCATCAGCTGTCAATTCTTGGGAAAAAATCGGGCTACGTTGGTAACTTGAGCGCTTCTACGGATCTCATCAGTGTTAATTCATTCGCGCAAGTAGACTCCGAGTATTGCCCTCAATACTGATAGACCGTTTGGTACTATAGTCATTACATACCTGACTTGATGATGAAACATTGGGACATACTATTCGAACTATGCTCCTCTCAAAACATTCAGTGTAGTAGGCCATTTATATTAACAATAGCTATGCTATTTCTTAGTTTATAAATAGGTGTAATGAGTTCAAAAGTAAATGTCGAAGACGAGTCGATATTAGTTGCTAATGATATAATTAAGTTTTGCGTTTACCGTCGACTCGCTTCTAATTCCGTACTTAAGTATATATAAAACTGCCGGCAGAGTAGAATAGTACTAGTAGTAAAATAAAATAGTAGCTCCCACCGCACCAGGTGTCGTAAGAGGCGACTAAGGTACCAGAACCGATAGATGCCGCTATATCCATCCGGAACAGTGCAGATCTAATGCACAAGGTGGGGATGGACAGCAGCATCCCCGTCGCGAAAGCTGCGCTTTGCAATTGCCAACACGTTTGCCCAGCACGGCAATTATAGGCAAAAAAACCCCCTTTCAGCCCAGCAGTGGACTTTCAATGGCTGATATGATGAAGTATTTATGAATATTTACTTTTTATCTACTTACTGTCTTCTTTTGATTCTTCGTTTTTAAGTATTGGCCGTAAAAAGATGTATATCAAAAAGTAAAGAAATTGACGCTTTTTATTTCTACTTAGAAAAATCTAGTCTCAGTTATAAGGTGAAAACCAAACCCGTGTCCATTTTTTTTTCCTGAAAAAAGCTTGGTAGTGCATTTCTTTCACGCCACGTCGAAGTTTTCTTAGTGTTTTTTTATGCTGGAGTCTGCGCTATTCCCAGTATATAAAAATCGCTAAAAACGTGCTTAAGGAGGTCTTGGCAGCATGAATAGCTGGATAGTCTGAGCAGCCAAAGAGCGTCTACAGTTGGCAAATGCCTCGCCAGGAAAATATAAATTTTGTCTATATTTGTCGCGCTAGACTGGCATGGTGGTAGCCTCGCGACAGGGTTGCTTTTGCCCATCCCCACCCTGTTGCTTTAGAATTATGCTTTTTCGGTTATACCAGGGATATGCTACCATCGCCTCTTACAATACCTGGTGCAAGAAGATATACTATACTGGTACGCCATTGCAATGATATATTTAATGCATTATGCTAGAATAATTTAATCGTAAAGCAACATTTGAAGTATTATCTTAATGGGTCCAATGGTACAGATGGTTGTGATCCTGTTTTGTGAGTCGTTGATCGTGGGTTTGATCCCCACCCAGGACAAATATTTGTGTTTGTTCTGTGTCTAGGTGTTAAATATATATTTTTATGCTTCTTTTGTCTGATGTATGTAACACAAATGCTTTAAGTTACTTACCACGGAGTCAGGTCAATATATGTGATGTGGGATGACGCAACATGAAATTTGTGTGGCACAATCTAGTAGATGTTAACAACAGTACATTGTGGCTGTTGGGGAATGACATCGTGGAAAGTCTTTGTGAAGATTTTGCAAAGCACTGCACACTATCACTAAGGATAGACTGGTGTAAGTAAGTCTCTTGCTACTTGGAAGAACTTCTAGCGCGGTCGATTACGCATTTGTGAAAAGAAGTTAAGGGTTAATAGTATTAGTTGGTGTTGACCTGGGTGACCTAACAATACGTATTTACTGCTTGCAGTTTTGTCTGCGACGTTTTTATTGCATCCGATAGGAACTCTAGTTATTCCGAGAATAATTCTGAGTCGCCACCTGACTGCTAAACTTTTAAAAGGTCGTGCCGAATCCATAAAGAAAAATAAGAGTAGCCTATTTGTTACTGGAGATTATCAACAATAATCTCTGTGGCAAGTTTAATTTTTTAATTAGTGATTTCTTTATTTTGTTCATTTAAGAGACAGTAGTTATATAGAGTAGCAATACTGAAATGTATGTAAACTATAACATATTAAGTTTTAAATTGCTTCGATGAAAGTGTTGACAAACAAGGAAAGCTAATTTAAAACAAAAATTAGACAATCTGAAATGCTTCAAACAGACAGTCATACCGACTCTAACTATCTGTCAGATAGAGCACGCTTGAAGACCGGTATACTTAAAGCAGATAAGTCTTAATTGGTATAGTTAGCCAACAGTTGTCCCGAACTTTTCTCTAGTTCGGAAAGCATACGAAGCTATTGTAGCTAGGTCATGGCTACATTTGAAACCCATCAAAACGCATTGGGCCTCTGTACTCTTCTTTTTTATTACTTAGTCGACAAACAAATATACGTTCCATGTGATTACGCATTACCAACCTTGTGGTTTGAAAATATAATATCACGTTTATCAGTACTTTTACTGCCTCTTTTAACCATAAGCTATGTTTTACAGCAATACGATCACTGCTATTTAGCGGTAGAAGTAGGTGAGAGTGTGGTGGTAGACGAATTTGTGCGTTCTACCTCTAGTGAAAAGAAATGATGAATAATTCCAGATGAGCCAGCTGCCAGTTCTGAGCACCGAAGCCGCGCCGTTGCAAGCACCGCTCTGCTACCAGCTGCTGTGCGCGCCACCCCTAGCGCCTCTACCCGCGTGCGCGCCCTGCGAGATACCGCCGCCACCCTACAACGTCTACCCTCTACCGTTTGATAGTGAGTACAGTCCTTACCCTTGTCCTAATCTTAGGGCTACCTCTTTTCTTATTACCGAATAACAGCTCCCCGCATATTCACCTGTGTTCTCTTTATTCAACAATATGCAGTTCAAATATAAAATGCTGATTGCTAATAATTAAACTATTTATAATTGAAATAGTTTTATCAATCGGTTGAGTAGTTTTTAAATGTATTTGTTACAAACGCACATAAATACTAATCCTGTTTACTCGAATCCGTTTTATCTATAACCATATAATACCTAATAATAATTTAATAATAAATAGTTTAATAATAATCAATCCAACATGAGATATTTTCTTTTATTTATGTTCTTAAAAATATATAAAATATCTCTATTCAAAATTAACTACCACCATCTTATGAGCCATTGCAAGTCCACTGCTGGACATGGGCCTCTTCAAGAAAGAGGTTATTTTGTACATAATTGCCGCTCTAGCGTGTTGGCAATTGCCGAACGCAGCTTTCGCGACGGGGGTGCTGCTGCCTATTTTCGCCCTGTACATTTGAGCTGCACTGTTTCAGATACCGCCTTCTGTCAGTTCTGGTACCTTAGTCACTATTTAAAGTTTACTTATATGGCATTTTTAATTGTATCCTAAATTCACACTACATTTCATATAATGACCTGACTCCGAAATAAGTCGCTTGAAGCAATTGTGTTACGGATATCAGACAACAGAGGGATTACAAATATAATTGAACACCCAGACACAGAACAATTATCATCATATAAATATTTGTCCTGGGTGGAGATCGAACGACCACGACCTTTGGAGCACAACTTAGCCCTTCAACTTATCTTTCAGCTACTTATCTTGAAATTAAGTCTACGCATAAGATGTATAGAGAATTTATTTATTTCATTTTTAATATGGATTGTTAAGTATTTGTTGATTTGTTTTTTATAGAGAAATGTAAATGAACAGCAAGATTTATGTTCGTGTACGAGAGTGCATGCCCAAATTATTGATACAGCAATTCCCTCTCATTCTTGACTTGATGAGCGCGAGGTATACCGACAATGCGGAATAAAAATGCCTTTATTTTATAGTACCGTAAAGATTTTACGGTTGCGGACATAAAGGAGGGTGTTGAAGGATGGAAACTATACTTTTATATTTATGTTTGTACTCATTATTAGCCGTTTAAAATACGACTGACATTTGATATTTACGTACAAAGATCTGTGTCACTTAGGATTATTAAAATATACTTAAACATTTTCTCGTTCCTTTGATTTTCTGAAATAAACTGTTATCATCATCATCATCATACCAGCCATTGAAAATCCACTGCTGGATATAGGCCTCTCCAAGAAAGGAGGTTTTTTGCCCCTAATTGCCGCGCTGGGCAAGCGTGTTGGCAAGAGCGCAGAGCAGAGCGCAGCTTTCGCGACGGGAATGCTGCTGCCCATCCCCACCCTGTACATTTGAGCTGCATTGTTCCGGATGGATATACCGCCGTCTGTCGGATCTAGTACCTTAGTCGCCTCTTACGACACCTGGTGCTGTGGGAGTATTATGTCTTTACAGTTTACGATATGGAATACAAGTTTGTCATGCTGTGCATGCATCCACTTAAAGAGATCCTGTGTGGATCTCTGTACATGCAAAGATTTAATAGATTTAAGGTGAAAATTTAGTTGCGCTGTGATTCTATTTTGTTTGCCTAATGTTTATGTATAAAATAATTGTGTCAATATGTTTGTTTGTCCGGGATGAACAGTACAGTTTGATCCAACTTGATAGATAGGATAGTTTATATTCATGTCTCGTTTTTAGTCGCAACATATTTTTCGTGACAAACATATATGTATAAGTAAATAAGCAAAATAAAATATTATCTCATGATAAGAGTGAAAAAAGATTATGCCATACTATCAAATGATAACTGAAAATTACAACATTTCCCGAAATATGCAGATGTATATAATATACTTGCATCGCCCCGCTGTTTCACCCGCGTTATGTTGTAGAACTTTTCTGCTAACCTTGCACCCTGCACGTAAGGGATGATTTTTGAAAGAATATTTTACACAAATTTCATGATCTTCAATGAAGAACCTTCTTACATTCGAATTTAATCCGAACAACTTCAAAAACAGCAATGTTGTCTTTTCTTCTTAGGGTGTGAATTTTTTAAAGTTTTCTATTATTGCTTCCCTACATTATAAAAAAGACTTGTGCAAAAATTTTAGTTTCTAACGCTTATGGTTTAGGCCATACGTTGATATATTAGTCAGTCAGTCAGTCAGCTTCTCCTTCTATATATACAGATTATCAGTATATAAATAGATATGATGTAATTCTTTGTATAAAAAACTCTTTATTGAAGTCAAATATTAGAATGGTTGGTTGTGCTAATTTTGCTACTTATTATGAATACAATAGATTTACCAATGAGTTAACATTTGTAGGTAAATTAGAATGAAATCTCGTTATGTACATCTGTAAATCTAAACATCATCATCATGTCAGCATTTGGGTATAGGCCTTCCCAAGAAAGAATTATTTAATTGCCGCGCTGGGCAGGTGTGATGGTAATTGTAGAGCGTAGCTTTGCGATGTCTGTCTATCTCCATCCTGTTCCCCCCTTCTGTCGGTTTCAGTTCCTTTGTCGCATCTTACGACACCTGGTATAGGGTGAGGTACTATTCTCCTCTGTAGGTACCTCGCGGCAATCTATACATTAAAAAAAATAATCGAAACTGCTATCCCTTTGCTTTCAATCATTCACCGCTTAGACTAAATAAATATATTGGGTAACAATTACTTTCAATTTTTCAGCTACTCCAGCAATATATGGACCACCAGCTCAGTACGCGCTGATACCAGCTCCGTACACCACGCCTTGCTGCGAGCCTGCCTGCTGCGCCCCGCTGGACAAGCAGCCGCGCATACCACCCCCACCCCTGCACCCCGCCTTCATTTACTAATATACCGGTATACCACATCTGAGGACATCACTATCAACTGGGGCAAATTCAATCTTTACTGTTCCATTAAGAAATAATTGGAGAGTCATCTAAACATCTTATAATCCAAACCATGTCAAGCATTTTTATCTGTCGTATGGTGTTAAATTTGATCGAGTTGATAGTAATTACGATATCGTAGATTTTAAAGAATATTAAACTAATAGTAAGAAACAGCTGCTCTGCAGGACTCTATTGAATCAACTCTTGTGAGTGTGGACACATGAACTCCACATACAAATTGTGTTGCTCTATCGGTTATTATGTGCTTCGACGATCGAGCAAACTTTGTATTGGCAATTCATAACTCAAATTATTGATCTTAGTGTCTGTTACTTTGAAATTATTGTTCGATTCCGATATCTCCTCAAGATGTGTGTATATTCATGTAACATAATTCGAGGTGTAGCATAATGATGAATCAACATAAATCTATATTCTGAAGCAAATTGTTGTCTTGTATATCCTGCAATTGCAACTATATCATTAAGCTAAGCTAATGTCTTTTCAGTTGATCCTAAATTTGTGTTAAGATGTTCCTTTTGCTCAAGTCTTCCAATTTCATCTTGCTCAAGGTATCATCAAGTTTACTTCCATTATTTATCTGACTGCGATAGCCTATATAGCCATAGCTTCCATTCTGCGTTATCAAATTTAAACAGTATTTTAAAATGTGAAATGTTTATTTAGCTTGACGACTTTGAAGTATGTGTTGTGTATAATTATTAAGAGTCCTGCTGAAATTGCCACAACAGTAAATTAGCTATCGTAGTCAGGTATCTCTTCATACAATTTTCGAAAAACATTTTTAACTGTTGGGTATAAAGATCAGGTGATGTAAGTGTTCAAGATTCATGTCTATTGGGACGTTTTTGAAAATTTTGTCTCAGATGGTCTGAACGCTGTTATCAGTAGAAATAAGGTGTCGAACAGGTAAAATAGAGAAAATGTGTACACGTGCTATGATTATTTTAGAGGAATTCACTCCTATAAATACATAAAATAAATCAGAGAAATAAAAAAAAATGACAATTTAATAAAAGTTGGTTCACATTAGCACAATAATATTCATATAGTTACAATACAGCTTAAAAATATATAAATGATGACATCAGGAATGTGATTGAAGTTGTTGAATCATAGTTTTTAAGTCCAGCGTTGTTGATTTATGTCACAGTAAACATGATAATGGATATTTTAAACAAAAAACAAATTTCCCAACATTAAGGTTCTAGAGCCTAATAACAGTATGTGTACTGCGTGTGTCATCTTTTACATGATGATCAAAAGTACATACGACATTATCAATAATAGATGATAGTTATTGTGCATTATTCGCACAACGAATTATAGCACAAATTGATAAGTTGCTAGAGTTTAGAAGACGTTACCTCTTGAAAAAGACAAATTTGTTGATATCGCTTGTTATCCTTTAAAAGGACTTTTGTTTATCCTAAATATAAGGTTGTTTTCGAATGCAATACGACATAGAACAGAGAGAATAAAATATTTTTTAATATTTTTAGTTTTTACACGTTGTTGAATGTCACTCTAATAATTCTGGGGTCCAAAGTATGTGGAAATGCAAAACTCAAACGAAAGAAAGAACTTTATGAGATATTTAATTATGTAATTGTAACTACACAAATGCGTTTGAGTTTTGAATGTTCACGTGCCGTGTTTGTTGAAATGACGACGATATATATTTTGTTGAGTTTAACACGTTCACAATAGCTTAGGAAGTTAGAGTCTTCGTTGTAAAGTAGATTTACGATAAAAGCGTGAACGTCATCTGGTTCGTGTTGCGATATAGGAAAATTCTCGTGATGGACTTAGGATTTTATATTTTAAATGGAACACGAATCAAGTGACGTACTGTAAGGAGTAATTTTTCAAAGTGTTCTTCCCATGCTTAACAATTCCAAATGTGTGTGTTAGGTGTGGTGTTACCAATTTAACGACTAATACATTTTATTGATCCCTTATAGATTATAATATAATGAAATTACATTAATCGTCAAGAATGTGATAATGGGATAATCAATATTGTAGAACTAGTTTTATTTATTAGAAGACTTAATAGTAATAGATTCCTTACAATCGTTTCTATCACCGTCGTATTACTATCACTCAATAATAAATAGGACCAAAGATGTTACCCGAGACGCGGAAAAGTGCTGTAATGGTCAAGATCGTAGTTTTAAATTGTGGACAATCACAAATCTGTAATACGTAAAATTTTTGTAAGTGGATGTTAATTGGTTTTGATATCTATCACTTTTAGAGATCACGAGGGAGCAGTAGGAAGAGCAAAGGCTTGATCAAGCTTAGCTCTCAGTAAATATGGTTTAGTATTTTCAATTTTAGTTTTGTCGGGACGCGGAAGAGTCACATGTATACTCGGATTAGCTTGCTCTGTGTCTAAGAGCATTTTGTGGTCTGCCTTTAGACGTAAGGCTTCGTCTCAATTAATATATATAACATCATATACGATTAGTATTACTGGAAATGCTGTCAATTTGTCGTCTTGAATTTTTATGACTATTTATTGTTAGTTTTGTAAGTATAGTACTAAACTTAATCTTGCAATGCTTCAGCGCTCGAAATATTATTTCAATTTAATTCATATTCGAAGCCTGATTATGTTTCTCGTTCATTGCAGCCGTGTGAGTCCGTCGACCTTCTTTATTACGTATTAAAATGTGTTGTAGTATCATTGGAGCTAGATGTTGTGAGAAAAAATTATGTGTGTGACTTACAAGTACAAGAAATATTTTATATGCAAGCTATTTGTAGAATCTATTTAAGCATGAAAGTCTATCTTTATCACTTATTGTTGCTTAAAAGACGTTATCGTGAATACGACTACATCAATAATGATTTTTCTTCTATTTTGTTACATTTGAGTTTTTTTTCCTTCTTTTCTATTAGATGACATGATTAACGATACGAAATATTTCATGAGAATTGACGACTTTTTAATCAAATGAATCCATTATTTTTGTTATATATTAAACAATTATAAATTTAGAAGTGTTTATATCATATTCCTCATGAAACCTGTTCATTATCTGCGCATGCACGGTAACGTCTGCATCTATCAGAATTCTGTGGCCTAGGATTTTACTGCCTAACATATCGGATATAAATCAGTATGCTATAGTATATTTATTTTTTGTATACTTGTCTTGTACATAATCTCTCGCTAGATGGATTTAGATTGTGAAATTTAACGATGTAATTTAGACAATATTAACATACTGTAATTAAGTATATTTTAGATTAAGTGATAGTTATTCTTCGTCTATATTCTATTAAGTCACTCCTATAGTAGTATTGGCTTAGGATGTTGTGATTCAAATACTTGGAGGAAATTTTAATAATCTGATTGTTGCGAGTTTCTGTACGAAATTATGATAATAACTGCCCTTTAACGTGTAAGTATGTGTACAATTTTATTAGTTATTTAAATACTCGTAGCTTCAAATGTAACGGCTTCTTGGTATCTAATTGCTTGTGCAAATCAAGTTGATGTCGATACATTGTGTACTTGCATAACAATCTGAATTCATATTTGCGCAAATTGGATCTTTAACATCAAATACATTAAATTAATATTTGATCTCAGTTTTATGGTTTACGGTTTCTATTTTACAATGTATTTCACATGTGAAGGAACCATTATGAAATTTAATTCAATTTGAAGGTTGAAAGTCTGGGGTGTTATAATAGTCTTATTAAATAGTATACATGTAAAAATTATATATCTGTCCAAACCCGTCGGTAAATCCTTATATCGCATTTACAGGGACGATGACAATACAGCTCGGCTAAGAAATGTTTTTTAGTAATCCTTCTGGCATATGGTATACGTCCATTATTAATTTGATTTTGATTTATTTTTATCAAGTAAAATATACATAAAGGACAAAGGTTTACTTACCTTTTGTTTTTTTTTAATAACAACTATTATGATAACAATTTTCTCTTCGTTCAGTGAGCTCGTCTTTCTACTTTTATCAGGTTCATCCATGGTCACTTTCACAAAATGTATTACTTTATTATTTAGAATAATTGAATTGTATGTATCTTTGAGCACGGCTAACAGGATCTGTTGGTCTTATAAGCTTAAGCTTAAGCTTTCAATTTTTTCACATAAATATATTTGGACATTCATATATTTTATAATGTTCCATATCTATGTAAGTTGTGTTGAAATATTTTGTCCAATTTTCGAATTTTATTCGTGGTTTCTTCTTGAAAGTGACAAAAATAAACTGTACAATCTCTTGAGAATATGCTGTAAATTTTTGGGTTATTACTTATTGCAAGGTGGGATTGGGTGTAAAATAACAGTTTTTGGGTAGTTAATTAATATTATAATAGGCCCACAACGATTACGTTATGCTTTTTAACAACTTCATATAAAATATCTGGTGTAGGCAAGTATTTAGAACTTAACAAAAGACGTCAAAATAAATCGTCAGCGTTTCTTTCTTGAAGAAAAATAAAATGTCACTTTGAAGAGAAACGCGTTTTTGATATACCTTATACAAGTTTATAGGATTTTTTGTTTTGTTATAGTTTACCCTTTTAGATACATATAAAGACGCGGTATCATAATAACTCGTTGAAAATAGTAATGTTTCATAGCAATATATTACTGTTATCTACTTGTAAGGCGTCCCTTAGTATGCTATGCGGAATCACTGCTTTGGTATCGACCATTAGAGAAAATGAAACATAATGTGGTCTAGTATAAAGATTGTAAAAGCGATATTTCCAAAACCTTTCTATGTGTATTTGTATGTTCTATGTATCTTCTAAATATTATTCTAAAAAACAATAACTCCACTATATTTATGAAAGATTTATTATAAGCGAAGTGTCTGTCTATATTATGAATATTATACATGTTATTGCAAAGAGAATGGACGTTTGGGAAATGTTTGACTTGGATATATGGTGGTCAAGTGGTAGGCGTGTCACTTGTGAGGTTAATTATGGTAATATTAAAATATTAGCTGATAAAATCTGCATTACCAAATACAAGATAACAAAAAATTTTTTTTAAACTTGTCATTTGAGATATAAAACAATTACTAAAATTGCTCGAAATAATGCAAAATATTGACATTTGTAAAAAATAATAATTGGCAAAGTTATTTTCAATATACAATTTAACAAAGTGGTTACTTTTATATGTATTTTAATGTTTTTCATCTCTAATTTATGCTCTGTTAATCAAGCATTCAGAAAGTTGCTGCCCATCCCCGCCCTGTGCATTTGAGCTGCACTGTTTCGGATGGACATACCGCCATCTGTCGGTTCTGGTACTAGTCGACGACACCTGGAGCAAACTGGGGTACCATTCTTCTTTACCGGTACCTCACGACAATTAGGGATTAACATGAGGATAAATGTATTTTCGTAATTTGTCTTTGAATGGCATAAAGTAGATAAATTTGTAAACTTCAAGCTAAAACAACTTTATATATTGATATGTTTACTAGCATAATGAATCATTATTTTAAAATGTAATTAAAAATATCTTACTATTACCAGAATTTAACCAAACTTAATGTGATAATTCAATATTAACAAAATATTATAATCCAATAGTAAAAAGGATTTATTGCTTCATTTATTTATTAAATTTTAAATATTTTGTGTTATTCAATAGTAAAGATAATATTTATTTAAATAGCATGAAAAGAAGTCGATTGGTCACAGTTTTTTACCTATTAATTCTTTCTTGTAATAAAATTAATTAAATTATTATATTTTCCTGTTCATTTAACCCACCTTGTCCATTTGCTATCTTGTCCATTTGCTACCTTGTCCATTGTCTTTATATACAAAACCACTGTTATAACATGTTAGTGTGACTATATATTTAGTACTTATAGAAACATTTAGAGAGTCTTTTATATCTTGAATTTATATTTACATATAAAGATGACTGTGACACAAATCTATTCTTGTAGTAAGCATTCATTCACATAAAAATAAAGTAATGGTTACGAACTCGTGAAAAATATATTTCCCATGTTAGAAGTACTAGATTCCATACTTACAATGCGGATGACCTTAATGATTTTAAGAAACATACTTAGAGGATACATAAGGCTTATTTTTTAACTGGTCTGCCGGTATCAGACGATTACAATATCGCTTTAGGTTCATTACATACCAAAATGGAATATGGAAAAACTAGTGCTGCCAAAGGTGCCATCGATATCTAAAATGTATAAACCCAAATACAGTTTGCTAGTAACATAAAATTCAAGATATAACAGACATATATAATAATTATTAGAAAGTGCTGACGTGGTCATAATAATCATTACGCACACACAAAAGCATAAAAATAATAGTAATATACGAATTAATAATAAATATAATAATAGCCATTGTATCATCGAATGTAATTGTTGATTGTTATTATTTATTACTATGATATGATAATTGTATAGTTATTTACTATATGTGATATTGTTATTGAAGTAATAGATATTTTAAATGCTATTACGTGATCTATAATATCTTCTTGTTGACTCGTGTGTGTAGGATAGTGCTCTCCTAACTATTAATAAATTCTAAGTGAAATATTAAGGTACTTAACGCTCGTTCTAGTATGTATTTTTGAAATTCTACAGTAAAACGCTTACTATGTCGTTGTTTTAGCATTTCGAAGTCATTGTTTACGTGTTTACTATTAAAAAGATTGTGATAAGTCAATTCGCAACATATAACAATTGTTACTTAAATAAATCATTGTTACTTAAAGTATAGTGCGAGTTTGCTGTGAGTTTTACCAGTGGAATCAATAATCGTCTGCATATTTTAATAATGTGCGTTAAAGTGTTTGTACCAATAACTCACATGATATCTAGAGTCGCAGCGGAACTTCTCTTGTATCCCAGTACATAAACGATAATAGAGTCCTTTTTAAATGTAAGAGATATACAAGATTCTGGGACTATATCTGAACTATTCCAATGAATTTAAACACCTTTCTTAAACTATATATATCTATATATATATATACATATATCATCCACGAAGTCCACTGCTGGACATAAGCCTCTCCAAGAAAGGAGGTTTTTTGCCCATAATGGCCGCGATAGGCAAGCGTGTTGGCAATCACAGAGAGCAGCTATTGCGACGGGGATGCTGCTGCCCATGCTCGCCCTGTGCATTTGAGCTGCACTGCTTCGGATGGATATACCGCCATCTGTCAGCACTGGTACCTTAAACATTCGTTGTCAGACAATAAGTAATCACTTTAAAAGGAGTGTTAAAAAGAAATTCTTTGTAATGCGAACACATACTATTTAATGATAGTAATATTATATAAATTTTGTGCACTATAAAAAGTAATATAAAATCAACAACAGCTGTACATTTTTTAAATGTACGCTGTTGGTACATCACATAAGGTAACAAAAACTACCAACTTAGTATACTTTCATGATAGTTCCACAGCCACACCTAACTCAAAGAAAATGAGCATTCAAAACAATATAGCGTTTCGCTGCCGCTCTGTCTTTGCACCGTAACACTCTCCGGTGCTTTTCTAGAGTTCATTGTCCAATCTTTCATTTGCGTAGTGTTGTATGTCCTTCAATAAGTAAAATACCGCATCGTTTCGATATCGATATCAAAGTGCACCATGGGGCATGATATTCGAAAAACTTGCAGGGTATTTATAAAAACTTGCAGTACCTTGTATTAAAAATTCGCAGGAGCATGTGTACAAATTCGCAAGATCCCTTTTAAAAATTCGCAGAACCCCTTTTGGAAACTCGCAGTATTTGTTAAATAGCTCGCAGATTTTTTTTAAAATTACTTGCACTGTATATTTATTAATTAATTAAACTAAGCCAAATTTAACCAACATCTCCTTAACCTGAATGAAAACTATTGAATTAGCTCCATGCGGAATGTTACCGTGTAGTAAAGTGTTTCCATTAAATGCTGAAGAGTTGAGGCATGGAGAATCCGGTAGAATAATGGCACATGGTGCAGAACGTAAATTTCGATATAAAATGATATAGATGGTTTTAGAAATGGAAGTGTGGAGTTAGTTATCTAGATGGTGCATGGAATATTGTTTCTGGAAAAGAAAACGTGGAGAGCTATCTCGCCTGTAATGTTTACACTAAGTCTGCAAATTACGTACAAATTGAAAAAGTATGGTTACTATTGTTATAGCATGTATTGTGTTAAATTAATGTCGTAGATAACTAACTGTATGGAGAATATTTTGTAATTGCTGTCTCATTTTAATGTTTCAAATGTGAGGTGATAGCAACAATTATGGGCATCATAAAAAAGTATATTTAACTTTTTTTTGGAGAGAACACGTCATTTAAACTCTGAAAAGTTTTCATTTAAAATTTAATAGTGTTGTAGTGGCTTAACTATATGCGATCGATATTGAATTATACTCCTCAATGATGTACATCTAAGTATTGACGGGCCTTATGGCGAAAATGGTAGTTTTCCTATCATACGCGTCAAAGGTCGTGGGTTTGATATCCACCTAAAACAAATATCTATACGATGAATATTAGTGTTTATACATGTACTCAGTGTTATATATGTACTTAAGTATTATAATTTTGTTTATTAAACTGTTGTGTAGTCTGTAATAAAAAAGCGTTAAAGCGACTTATTTTGGATTCAAATCTATATATGAGATGCTGTTTGAATGTATCAAATATACAGTATAGTATTTATTAATTACGACTAAATAAAAATAGCACTGAATTTAAAATTGTTAAAGAGAACGCAAACGCACTTCTTTGCAGAGAGAACGGCATTTGAAATGCCATATTTATGTAATATTATCTTTGCCAAGAGGTGCTACGTCATTAAATCTCTTTCTTAACTAGATAGCCACTAAAATTTTAAATTAGGGAAAATCTAAACGGTGTCCATAATTAATGCCTTCACCCTCAACCACCGGATCAGCAAACAAACAGCCAATCCATTTTCGACTTTGTTATTTAAAGATTAAAGCTATAATTGTTTAACGTTACATATAGACTTACCATACCAACGGAATCCATAAGTGATTCTCGATCTTACACCGGAGTTTACAAAGTCGATTATGCATTGGCTGGTCTCTATAAAGAACTTCAATTCACAATTGTTATTATAATCTTTTTAATAGTACGTTACAATAGTATGTCTACTAAGTCATATCACTGGACACTAAAATCTGCTCCACTGATAATCTAAGTACAATAAATTAATGAAGCAATAACGAATAATAATTATTAAGTCACTTATATTATAATATAATTATTAATGGATATTATAATGTCATTTTTATTTCTACATCCTTATAATTAACACTCGAATATCTTTCAGATTTCATTCTATATCTGTCACCGTCAAATTGTAAAAAAGTAACACTATATATACTCTATTTCGTGAGATTGTGAACTGTTGAAAGAGTGTGAATTGTAACATATTGCTTACAATTTAACGCATTATTTTTCGTTACATTATAATTTATCAAAGTGGAACCGTCAAATTGTGAAACGAAACGAAAGGTTGTACTAACCTAACCTAACCACACTTATGGATAGACAGTTGACTATTTGACAATTATAAAATTATGATTTAACAGTTTCACTTCAATAGATTATAATCTCATGAATAATAATACGTTAAATTGTAAGCAGTATGTTACGGTTCACAATTTTTCGTTCACAATCTTGCGAGATAGATTATAAACTAAAATTATTTACAATTTTACGGTGACATATTCAGTCTCTCAACAACGTTTCTGGGACCAGAAATAGCTGGCCGTAGCTCATATACAATGGGTGGGGATGGGCTGCAGCGTTCTCGTCTACGCTATTCAAAGCTACGCTCCTCGATTGTCGCGTCTGCGCAGTGTGGCAATTAGTAAAAGCAAGCAAATGGATGTCCTATAGTTGGTATAATAACGATCATGACTGAGCAAACAGGCAAACAATCAACATGATAATGAATTACACCGCAGGGTATACAACTATACACGCTCGTGTCATCATAAAGATATCGTTAGCGCGTTGCCAACATTGTGATCTCTCTAAACCTTTTAACAATCCGAATGCTGCTGTTTTCACATTGTTATGTTTCGGCGGTAGAGAGGAGTGTGAGGTACCAATGCATCTGACCTTGGTTGGAGGTCTAATCCTATCAAATTCAAATGGTAGTGATTCTATCTTAGGTGCCAAAAGTTGTCGGTTTGTTCTCCACCCAGGACAAATATTTATTGTATGATATTTGCGTTTGTTCTGTCTGGGCGTTAAATCCGCATACCAGCCATTGGAAGTCCACTGCTGGACATAGGCCTCCCCAAGAAAGGGGGAATCTCTCCCATAATTGCCGCGCTGGGCAAACGTGTTGGCAATCGCAGAGCGCAGCATTCATGACGGGGATGCCACTGCCCATCCCCACCCTATGCATTTGAGCGGCACTGTGTCGGATGGATAAACCGCTATCTGTCGGTTCTGGGCTGACTAACGCCTCCTACAATACCTGTTATAGGGGGAGGTACTATTCTACTCTATCGATACCTCTCGGCAAAACACAGGCGTTAAATATATGTGTTTAAGTAATGTGATTTCTCTGTTTTCTGAAATCCGTTAAACAAGTGCTTTAACGACTTGTCACAGAGTCAGGTCAATGTATGAGATGTTATGTAAATTTTATTATTTAAAAAGGGCCAATATTAATGCTTTTGGATCGTCAATAAAATTAGGGAGGGAAATTATTATCATATATTATTATACATATAAGCTAACATATAACTCCTTAAACCTTGAAGGTTCATTACACGAGGCCTCTTTCCGGCGTCGGCGTTATCAAACCCTTGTCATGATAATAGAAGTTATAGCAATTCCATTCAATCCCAAGCAGTTTTATCTATTTACTTATCTTCTTATCTATACTAATGATTTAAGCTGAAAAATTTGTTTGTTTATTCAAATTCGCTAATCTCTGGAACCACTCGCCCGATTAGAAATAAACTTTCTGTGTTAGATCATTTGTCAATGAAGGTTAATATACCTTCTAAAGTCACAAAGAAAAGGTAATAAAAATAAGATATTATATCATATACCTAGAAGGCATAAAAATAAGATATCTTATTATACATTTTTTAGAGGTATAAAACTTCGAAAAGTAATTTTTTATTTTTATTAATATGACATTGATTTTCACCGAAAGATGAAATTGATTACTGAAATCTGGAGGTCTTATTTTCGAGAACTTTTTCAATATTTGTGACCGTATATCAGCAAAAACGCGGTGAATGTTCTCCAAGTGGTCAATGGTTTGGGCTTATCGGCGTAGATTAGTAACTTTATATAACCCCACAGAAAATAGTAAAGTTGCGTTAAATAGCGCGGCCAATTCACGAATCTAAAACGTGATACTATGCGGTTAACCAAATTTGACGTATGTGTATCCATTCCCTATATTTTTTAATCTATTTAAAAGTATAATTATTTTACGAATTATTTGGGATTTTATTATAAAATCTTACATAGTGCAAGTCCTTGACTTATATACTTTTTTTTTGCACCATAGAAATGAACACTGAGAGCTTATACTTATTTCTAGTAAATATTAAAGTTATTTTGTGGACATAAATAAATGTGATATAATGATGATGGATACAGAGGACACACCAAATAAGATTAAAATTATATAGATATCTATTTGACCAGTAATCGTATCTGGTGCGCCAAAGATCGATCCCCACCTAGAAAAAGTATTCATATGATGAATGTTCGAGTTTGTTCTGTGTCTGGGTGTTCTATAGAACAACACAAGTGACTTATCACAGTGTCAGGTCAATGTATGATGTGTGGTATGAATTTAGTACATAAATGTACATTTTTAAATAAGTAAGCGGCTTCTGTACATTTAACGCCCCGCTTTTTTCAACTCTATGTCGGAGTTTCGCAAATACTTTTTGGTACCTACTCTCAGTCTTACGATTCATAGGACGTTATACAACCTATTCATATTTTTCTTATTCTTCAGACTAGAGTAAGGGAGGACTCGGCAATTTCAGCAAAAGGGGGGTGGGTTCGATCTCCACCCAAGCAAAACATTTATGTGGTGAATATCTCTGTGCTCTGTGTCTGGGTATTTAAACTGCTGTAAATATGTAATAGTGAGTGTTATAATTGTGATTCCTCCGCTTTCGGATATCTAGTAGTCAGGTCAACGAAAAAAAACTTAGTGTTAATCACAACTTTGCTAAAAACAAAAGAAAATAGTTTATTTCATTAATTAAAACGTATATAAATGACAAAGGCCTGAATTACAGCAATAAAATCTTCACACAAAATAGCAAACGCTTAATATATCAAATAATTTGAAAATGATACTTTATTATATCAGACGTAAGACGTCCGTGGACATTGGTCTCCCCAAGTAATCTCCAATTGGACGGTTCCAATATTATGATGTTAAAATTATGCTTACTGAAGATGATATTTACTAGAAAAAAATCAACTAATCTTAGCCTTCAGGCTGGACTCTAACCTGCATCTTTTCCACCCACCGGGGGACTGTACACACCATTGTAGGTACTAAGTTGTGCTACAAAAAACATCCTACATGAAATCCTATCGAGATAAAAGTCAGCCTATGTTCATAAATAGCAATTACTAATGGACGGATCCGATAGCGCATTTGGTAGCGCAAATACCAGGATAAACACTAATTGCGTGTTTGGCTTGAAAATTGTTATTATTAAATAAAAAAAATGTTTTCAGACGCCACCCAAATAAAATAAAACTATCTATTCCGTGTAGCCAAAATTTACGTTTTACCAAGTCGCACAAATGGCCCCGGCTACTCTACCGTCTATCGGGCCGTGACGCATTGCCTTCCCTCTTGGCATACTGTGGTCAATTTATCTAGTGGCTATATATTGCAGTGTTCTAATTTGTACCACAAGCTAAATATCGTATACCAGGGAACTGATCATTCTATAATTTAAAAGGTATTATATGTATTATTATTAGTAACTTGAAATGAAAGTGGGCAGTGCATTTGGTACACAGAACCGAAGGCTGATGGAGTCGTAAGGTTCTGAAATAGAGACCACGTACCAGCAAGTGCAGCGTAGGGCATCCACCCGCAACATGGACAGACGATCTGACTAAAACCGCAGGATCGCGCTGGACACAGGTCGCATACAACTGGTTCTATCGGAGACTACTTCGGGAGGCCTATGTCTATGTGTTAGAAAGTTATAGAAGATAAGTTTCTTTTTGTTAAATAAAGTTATTATTATTTTTATTAAGTGTTTTTAAATTGGATTTCTCAGGTTGCACTGGATGACTATGCACTTAAAACCGGTATGCACCAAGTGTATTTTTGTATTTATAAAGAATCTAGCTGATGAGAATGTGATAGTTGTAATTTTTTTTCACTACACGACATGTAACTTCTACTTATCTTAAAAGTCGCTTCGTGTTCCTCGGGGACAGCAATAAAAAATCCCTAAGATCGTCAAAGAATTTATCACTCAAAATGGATTCCACAAGGTTCTATAGCAAATCTTTTACAGTTCAAGCCGTTCGTTTGGGGAATGCGCTCCCTCTTGGAAATGGTAAAGGAGTATTATCTCTCAATTTCCCTTGTTCTGTAACTATATCCTCTATATGTATTTGAATGTATGTGTACACTTATATATATATATATATATATATGTTTATAAGTATTTTAGCACAGGAATTGCCGCGCTAGGCAAGCATGTTGGCAATTGCAATTGCCTACCCTCGCTCTTTACATTTGAGCTACGCTGTTCTCGATGGATATACCGTTCTGGTACCTCAGTCGCCTCTTACGACAACTGGTACAGCGGAAGATACTTTCTATTATGGCGGTACCTCACTGCTTAAATGCTTATATTTATAATAAAATGCCTTAGATACAAGCCTACTCTTCATATAATTTATTAATTACATTATTTATTTCTGCCTTGAGGTACTGGCAAAGTAGAATGGTATCACCCACTGCACCAGGTGTCGTAAGAGGCGACTGAGGTACCAGAACCGATAGATGGCGGTATATCCATCAGAAACAGTCCACCTCAAATGCACAGTGTAGGGATGAGCAGCAGCAACCACGTCGCGAATGTTGCGCTCTGCGATTGCCAACACGCTTGCCCAGCGCGGCAATAGAATAGGTCTTTGTCCAGCAGTGGACTTTCCATGGCTGGTATGATGATGATAATTATGATTTTTTTTATTAAATACACAAAACTTGCTAAATGCTTTCCCGGCTTCCGATTCACGAAAAAGCCTTTCTGCAATTTTTCTCATGAAAATCTATTACACCCATAGTCTTTTTTTCACAAACCACCATTGCCTGATTAACCGTTGTGGTAAATGAGGTCGTTAAATAAATCAGCGTGTCACGGGCTCTCGGGCCGATAGATGTCGCTGTTAAATTTATTAATAAAACGGCCCTTTGGATGCAAGCCAGATGCAAAGAGCTGGCTGACATTTCAGTGAGATTTTTCTATGTTCGATTTAGCGGCCTGTTTTGAGTGAACTAGTGTCTGGAACACTAAATTGCGCATATTTTCATTATCATTGCAACAGCTGTAGAATGTCGACTGCTGGAACAAGACACCCAAAAAGGGACAAATTTGCGAATAACAGCTTCACTGTTACTCTACTGATAACACCGAAGATCTAAGGAGGAGTTGCGTGGTTGGATTGAGTCTCTCGATTTATGTCAAAGTATTGACCTAACCTCAGCTCTGATATTGGTAAATAAGATAATAACATATAAAGTTTACTAGTTTTTATGTAATCATCATATTATCTTCCCAGCCATTAAAAGTCATTGCTGAACATGGCCTCTCCAAGTAAGGAGGTTGTTTGCCCATAATTGCCGCGCTGGGCAAGCGTGTTGGCAATCGCAGAGCGCAGCTTTCGCTACAGGGATGCTGCTGCCCACCCCCGCTCAGTGCATTTAGATGGTTCTGGGTGGATATACAGTTATCTACCAGTTTAGGTACCAAAGTCGCCTCTTTTGACACCTGGTGCAGTGAGAGATACTATTATTATTTGCCAGTACCTCATAGAAACTTAATTACTAAGTTAGTACATATATTGTTTTTTTTTAATTTTTGCTTTTCACTCAGTTTTCTTTGTCAACTATATTATTGGTTTAGTTTATTTCATTATTTATTCGAAAATTATGTCTTACTAATTGTTAATGTATTGAGCTTTGTTTAAAGTATTGAGTTAATGTATTTGTGTAATGAACTGAGGTACCAGCAGAGTCCGATAGTACTTTCCCTGTATTAAGTGACGTAAGAGGTAGCTGAGGTTCTAGAACCGAGAGTATATCCATCCGAAACCACGCAGCCTAAATGCACAGCAGATGGGCAGCAGCATCCCCATTGCAAAAGCTGGGATAACAACATGTTTGCCCAACATGGCAATTATGGACAAAATTCTCCTTTCCTAGGGAGACCTATGTCCAGCATTCAACTTCTAATGGTTGTAGGTAGAAAAATAAGTTGCCTTCTCACAACACACAAGTTCAAAACTCAGTTCTTATATATAAACTATAGTGCATATACACCGATGGTGCAGATGGTAATGATCTTATCTTGGGCAATGAGAGTCGTAGGTTCGATCCTTACCCATGAAAAACATATACATGATGAATAATTGTGTTTGTTCTGAGTCTCAGTATAAAATTTGGATTTAGGATTTTTATTTTAATTCCTATGTTTTTTGACATAAGCTTTTAGCGAATTATCTCGGAATCACGACAATTTATCTATTCTTATATTTTATACAGTATTAGTGGATTATTAAAAAAAAATTAAAATCTTCACCAACTTAATCCGGTCCGCATCCCTATTTACTAGGATCGATGCAAAGTGGACCGAGAGCCACAAAAGGAGTTTTGGAAGTAAATGCGACTAAACGATTGCCTAGCGACATCTAGCGGAGCACTGTTGCATCCGACACGCACCACCTAGCACACAGTCTAGAAACATCTCGGTGGATTAACTAGCTGATGCTGCATATCCGCCAGTTTTCCTTGCAGGTTCTAGTAGATCAAATAATGAACTAGCTGTAAATGGCGGCGGGTTCATTGCAGTGAATAAACAACTTGTAGTAAATGACTTCTAATTTAGACATTTCAGATGAATCTTATAGAGAATAAAATAATCTAGTTATTACATTGGAAAAGTCATTGTTATTGTTTTCTTTTTATTTATCGAAAGTGCTTGTAATTTCTTTATTTATTTGTTGAACACACGTCGTCAGAGAATAGCTCAATATGATTAGAAAATTTTATTGCTAATAAAAAAATCAGGATTATTGCAAAATATCATACCAGCTATTAGAAACCACTGCTGGATATAGATTTCCCGAAGATAGGGTGATTTTATCCTATAATCGCCGCGCGGGGCAAGCGTGTTGATAATCACAGAGCACAGTTTTCGCGATGGCGATGCTACTGCCCATTCCCGCCCTGTGCATTTAAACAGCACTGTTTCCGATGGATATACCATCTGTAGATTCTGGTACGTTAGTCGCCTCTTACACCTAGAGGTTCAGGGGGAGGTACTATTCTACTCTCCCGGTATTGCTAAATATAACATGATACAAGTTGTATAGATTTGTAATGTCAAGGTTATAAGTCACTATATAAATTGGAAGTCAAAACACATAATAAATTAATAACTATAAAGTATATCATCATCACATGAGCTTTAGAAAACCCCTGTTGGACATAAGCCTCCCCAAGATAGGGGGAATTTTGCCAATAATTGACACAATGGTCAGGCATGGTGACAATCATAGAGTGTAGATTCGTGACAAAAATGCTGCTGCCCATCCCAACTTAATATACTACCAACTGTCGGCTCTGATACCTCAGTCACCTTTTACGACACCTGGTACACTGGAAGGTACTATTCTATTCTCCGACAGTATCTCCGGGCTAACCCCTATTTTATCAATCTAGCCGTAGAAAATACCGGATATAGGCCTCCCCATAAAAGGGGTACTTTGTTCATAATTGCCGCAATGGACAAAATACCCCTTTCAACCATGATGCTGATGCCCATTTCCACCTGGTTATGAATTGCGCTGTTTCGGCTTGTTCTTATTTAAATATAATAATTTGGCAATTGAAAGTGTACCAACTGCATCTCAGTAGGCTGTGGTGACGCCCGCCCGCCCCACCCTACTCTCTATCAATCAGCACAGTTGCGAGAATGTGAAAAATCGAGAAAAAACCCGCGGAGCTCGCCGCTACACTGGTTTGGAAAGGGACGGAAGATCCCGACCGCAACCACGAGACAGAGACGGCTGGATAGTCTAAATTATTTATATACATAATAATATTCGGGAGTTCCTCGCGTATATGCGAAGTTTGGAGATTATTTTATTTCTGACATTTTTCTAGTGTCACGCATAAGTCTAGAAGTTAGATCATTAGTGGAAGACTTCACGCAAAAGTTCACTATCTCTAACAACTTCTAACAAAACAGCAGTGTTCGCATTCCTGCGTTCCAGTTTGAATGGTGCGGCAGGCAGTGAAATTACTTGGTTGTGTGACGTAATATCAAGTCACAAGATTGGAAACGCTGTAGTGATATCTTTGATTGCGGTGACGCTTACTATCACGCGGACTGTATGCATGATTGTCTACCTGATTAAATAATAAAAAAAACTATAGACTAGGGAAAATTTTGTGCACCTACGTGGCTCGTATCGATTCAATTGTTTGTACAAAAAATAAACGCTCGTAATATCATAGGGATATCACTAGCTCGTTGCCAACTTGAGAATATTATGTCACGTTACCCAGTAATTTCACTGCCTCTCTCACCTCTTAAACTGGAACCCAGCAATGCGAACACTACTTTAGCGGAAGAAATAGGTGAGAGTGTGGTACCAATTCAAGTGATATATATGAGGTCTACCGCATAATTACACTTTTGCACATAATTGTATTGCAGGTTATTCAGTTCGCTGCGGAAAGAAATTACTAAATCTTTTTGCTAAATACATACATCATGCCTGTGTCAAATCGGGGTAGGCAGAGTCTATGGATCTCCACCTGGTTAAAAAGTATGTTCGCCTAGGACGTCCTATACCTACTCTTCCATTCACTATCACTCTTTATATTTCTGCAGTCATTCTACTTTTATCTATCTTTTTTGCATGTCCAAAACAATCTCAACATTCTTTCTCAATTGTTTTTTATTTTTCACTCTCATTTCAACAGCATTTATTCTACTCGTGCTCTTTTTATGCCATACCCAACATTCACTACATTCATACTATATGTCAGTGTTGGAACCATCACACCTTTATGTACAGCCAGTCCTTTTTATGTGTTTTGACTATCCATAAAATATGTAAGGCTCCATTGACACCATTTCCAGCTTTCACTTACAGTTTAACATCTTCATCACCATACTTCCCATCTCTCGTAAACACACTTCCTAGGCACAAAAACTCTTCCATTCTCGTCATCCCAGCCATTGAAAGTCCTCTGCTGGACAAGGGCTTCCCCAAGTCAGGGGGAATTTTGTTCATGATTGCCACGTATTACCAATCGCAGAGGGTCACTTTCGCTACGGGGATGCTGCTGCCTATCCCCGCTCTGCGCACTTAAGCCACATTGTTTTGTATGGATATACCGCCATCTGTCCGTTTTATCCCGGGTGTGAGTCGAGCTTATGGCAGCCCCAATCTACTCCTTTAGCCGCACAAGATAGGAACTTAATAAATACGCCATCGGGCTTGTCAGGTGAACTACAATTAGCCGTTATTACAATTAGCTAAGAGTAAACTTTTAATGGCTGATATCGTGATGATGATGATTTGTAAACAGTCCGGAATATTAATCTGAACATTTACAATATACTACAATACTATAATCGTATTGTCTCCATTTTCTTAAAGGACGCGTCGACCGAGCCCTCTACACACCCCTGTTTCCACCGCAGCCTCGCCCCAAAACCCAGGCTTAATCTCACAGCAGTAAGGTCGATAATCCCATGTCTCGACCCAGCATTTAAGGCCTATAGCTATAAGTGGCCTGCGAGACCCGCCGGCGGCGATCGCTAAGGAAATGTAACCGCTTCATTTGGGGTTAAATTATGCCCCGCCCGATTTCTGGACTGTTCAAGGTCACATTATGTCACATGTTCTTTGACTTGTAAGCTTAGCAACACCGGTCGGTCTCAGAGTGAAGCTACTTAAGTTTTTGTATACTTATATATACATATATATATATGTTAAAAGTAATTAGTGTTTGAAATTTAAAACCGGTGGCGCACAATATAGGATTATCACAATATTATCTATATGATGAATATTTGTGTTTGTTCCGTGTCTGGGTGTTATTCAGATGTAAGATAAGAGATCAATGTGGCGAAAGATAAAAGATGATAATATGTGACAAACAGAGAAAGAAATGTTTTGATAGTTTGGACATGTAGGAAAGGATGCATAGAAAGAGAATGATTGCACAAATATAAAGAGTGGAAGTGAATGGAAGACTTGAAGAGTTGAGTATACGACGACCGAGGCGAACATACCTTAACCAGGTAGAAAGACGAGCATATATGAAAGGACTAATGCGAGTAAGAGAAGCGAGAGAGGTATCCAAGATCGTAACAAATGGAGATCCATAGTCTCAGCATACCCTGAGGGGACACAGGCGTGATGGATATTTTTTTATATTAACAGTGTGCGTAATTGGCTGCTCTGATATACTTTACATGAAGTACAATATGCCTATATCACTCGGTGAAATGTAACGTGTAATGAATAGATGTGCATTGGTAAAATAGTTACTTAAAATGGTCGAGCAGATTTTGAATTTGAAAAATGGTACTCAAAAACCAACAATCAAATGATTCCTTGCAATTATGGGCAAATTCTCCCTTATATGTGAAGAGGCCTATGTCCAGCAAATGTATGAATGGATGAGTGAATGGATGAACGAATGGATGATTGAATGGGTAAGTGAATGGTTGAGTGAATGGATGAGTGAATGAATGAGAGAATGGATGAGAGAATGGATGATTGAATGGATGAGTAAATGGATGAGCGAATGGATGAGTGAATGGATGAATGAATGGGAGAATGAATGGATGAGTGTATGGTTAGCAGAATGGATAAGTATATTGATGACAGAATAGATGAGTGAATGGATGAGAGCATGGATGAGGAATAGAGAAATCGATGAATGAGTGAATGAATGAGTGAATGTTCGAAACAATGGATGATTGAATGAAGGATCAAATGGATGAGTGAATATATTATCGAATGGCTGAGTAAATGGATGAGAGAATGGATTAATGAATAGATGAGGGAAGGGCGAATGAATGGTTAAGTGAATGGATGTACAAATGGAAAATTGAATAGAAGAGTGAATGGATGAGAGAACGGGAGAATGAACGGATGAGCGTATGGATAATTGAATTGATGAGTATATGGATGAGAGAATAGATGAGAAAATGGATGAGAACATGGATGAATTAATGGATAAATGAATGGATGAGTGAATGAATGATCGAATGAAGAAGACAATGGATGGGTTAACATATGGTCGAATGGATGAGAGTTCATCCATTTGATGTATAAATGGGTAACAAATGGACGAGTGAATTAATGAGAAAATTAATGAATAAGTTAATTGGAGGAATAATAAGCAATTTAATTAGAGAATTAATTAGTATTAAAATTACTGAATATATGTATTATTTAATTAGATAATCAATGAGTAATAAATTAGAAAATTAATGAGAGAACGAATGCGAAAAAAAGTGTATGACTGTTTATGAATCAATGAATAAATGAATGAAAGAAAGAACGCACAAAAATATTTGAAAAATCTTTACTTATCGCGCACGCAAACATGAGTGTTTGTGTTGTGTGAACACAACACACATCCATAGTATTCAATCGGGGTAACACTAAAAAAACATGCAAAAATATGACGTATATTTAAATTATCAGAAAATAATTCACCTGACATTTTGGGACAGTCAATTTTTCATCATCATCATCATATCAGCTATAAGACGTCCACTGCTAGACACAGGTCTCTTCAAGTAATCTCCAATAGGACCAACAGTTTGCGGCCTGTGTCCAGCGCGATCCTGTGGTTTTAGTCAGATCGTCTGTCCATATTGCGGGTGGACGCCTTACGCTACGCTTGCCGGTACGTGGTCTCCATTCCAGGACCTTATGACTCCATTGGCCATTAATTCTGCATACCAAATGCCCTGCCCAATGCCACTACAACTTACTAATCCGCCTGGCAATGATAGTAACTTTGGTTTTGTTACGAATCTCCTCATTCCTGATTTGATCGTGTAAAGAAACTCCAAGCATTGCCTCCTACTTAGCTCGTTGAGCTACTTTCAGAGAGTTAAGAGACCTCGTTTCACTGCCTTAGGTCATCGCTGGTAATACACATTAGTCGAAAACTTTTGACTTGAGGCACGGAGGTACGTTGCACGAGAAGATGTGGCCCAGTTTTCGAACGCTGCCCAGCCGAGTAGGATTCGACATTTGACCTCTTTCTTGAATTTGGACTTACCTAATTGGACTATTTGTCAAGTCATCAACTTCAAGAAGCAATCTCTCAACTAAAACTGGGGTACAACATGGGCATTGCACATTGCTTTAGTCTTCTACATGTTTGTTTAAAGACCTGTTGAGAAACGTTGAGAAACGAAAAAAAGAGTTGTTGAGAAACTCGATTGAGGTCTTCGAGCATCGTGCTTAAATCTTCCATCGATTCTGCTATAACCACAATATCGTCGGCAAATCGCAATATAATCTTGATGCCAAATCCTTGCCATTCCAGGAGTTTGAAGGCGTTTTCCAAAGTGGCATTAAATAGATTCGGAGAAATGACGTCCCCTGTCTAACACCCCTTATGAAAGGAAAAGTTCAACACTTCAAGTAAATATGTCATCTTAAAGAAACAAAATTGGAAATGAAATTACAGTCAGCTTATTTATCTTGACATGTGAAGTCCTGCTTCATACCTAGTCTATCCAATAAAACTATAAAGTGTAAATATTTGATTATTTATTTATTTGGAGCAATTTAACTCGAAATGTACTAGAATAATTTAAATTATTATTTATCTAATGGAAAGCTACATTATCATTCAACAATATACGCAGTGTTGAAATATTGTATTTAGATATTAACGAGAACTATGTGTATACATTTGCGAGGCCTTGCTATTAAACTAATACACTTCTTTTAAAAGGCTGTTTTATTCTATACTAGCTGTGCCCGCGACTTCATCCGCATGAAATAGTTTTTTGGGTACCATAACTCTTTACCTTAACTTATATAAACTTTAAATGTCATGTTTATTTTTATAGAATCAATGAAAAATGAGTTTCAAGTTACTGGCTCTAAAAATAGCGATACTTGCATGTAACTTTTTATCCCCCCTTTCAACCCCTTTCTACCCTTATTTCGTATAAAGAAATAGCCTATGTCTTTTCTCAGTGTATAAAGATTTTCTGTACAAAATTTCATCAAAATCGGTTGAGAGGTCTAAGTGGGAAAACGTAACAGACAGGCAAACAGACAGAGTTACTTTCGCATTTATAATATTAGTAAGGATGGTTTCTAACAATTTTTCAATGCAACTTACAAAGTAAATTTACATAACATCCCATATATTGACCTGACTCTCATGAATTAGTAGTTTTAAGATTAGTCGCATAAAGCAAAGAACAATGATTCGGAAATCAGATAACAGAGGAACCTGAAATATAATACTGAAACACATACAATGCCCAGACAAGAAAAAATACAAATATCATCATATAAACATTTGTCCTGGGTGGAGATCGAATCCAAGACCTTTGGCGTACAAGATAGGACTACCATCTGCGCCATCGGGTCCGTTTCGTCCATTTTATTTAGATATCTACTTTACATATTGGTGAAGTATCTCAAAGGTTCAATATAGGTTTGCTGGAGTAAACTCGGGGGATATTAAATTTATTTTTTCACAATCAGCTGGCACTCTATATATTATTTGTTAGAAGTTTCTCTAAAAATTTAAGGTCCAAAATACGGCGTTTTTATGTAGTAATATGATTTTTTTAGACCAGAATATCCAATCCACTTTTTTTCTTAGAAAGTTCCCATGGTGACAATGTCAAAATACAGTTGTAGTTACAACTAAATATATAAAAATCCAACCCTTTTTCCTTGATCACATCATAAAAGAACGGTTGGAGACTGATCTCTCATTAGATCTCATTAATTTTTTTTTGTGGACATATTTATTAACATGAATCTTTTTAAAGAAAAATTGTAACGTAGCATATGAAAAAAGAAACATAATGAACATAATTTATTCTCTAATGTAATCCCATTGACATAACGTAAATAGGTACATATATTAACGACCGCCCTTATACCATTCCACGTTCTTGTATTGTTTTATTGGTAAACAATAAAGAATAGATTATTATTAAAACATTCACTTTCTTTTTTATAAACAAATTTGCACATGTCTGCGTGACAGTAAGCGAGAACAAGGATATTACTTTAAGACTTGAAGTGTGATTTGACAATCTTGTAAATTGAATAAATTATATCACATTACCCAAAAATATCATTGCCTCTTTCACCGTTTTAACCGGAAGATATGCAAACACTACTGTTCGGTTTATTTAGCGGTGGATGACCATCGAAAGTCCACAATTTACCAATAATTGCCGCAATGGGCAGGCATGTTGACAATCGCAGAGCAAAGCTTTCGCGACAGGGATGCTGCTACGCATCCCCATCTTATGCATTTAAACTACACAGTCTTGAATGGATATACCGCCATCTGTCGGTTCTGGTACCTTACCTTTACCTTAGTCGCCGCTTACGACACCTGGTACAAACGGCGGTACTATCTACTCTGCTGGTACCTCACGGATTTTTTAATTTTATATGACAAACAGTTATAATTACCTGTGAGCGCCATAAGATTCTCACAGGTACCGGTGTAAGGTTAATGGAATAAGAAGCCAATATTCATACTGCCATATTGGAAATCCGCTGCTGGATATTATAGTCCTTTCCAAGAAAGGGGGATTTTACCCGTAATTGGCGATCACAGAGCGTAGCTTCCACCCTGTTGTATATGAACTTTGCTGTTTCAAATAAATATACTGCCATCTGTTGTTTCAGGTACCTCAGTCTCGTGTTACGAGATCTAGTATAGAGGTGGGTACTATTTTATTTCAGCCAGCACACTTTTTACACGCTTTATATTAGCTTGAGTATGTTTGTTTGTAACCGACTCATTCGAAGTTGATTTTGACCCACTTTAGATGGATAGATTTAATTGAAACTTTCTATAGATATCAAGAATCAGTGCCAATACAATGGACCTGTGATGTGATGATATGACCTATGATAAAGTGGAACTATGATGATGATGGAATCAAAACTCGCAACGTCATCGGATCAACAAGATAACACCTCGACGAAGTCAGAGCGGGCCGATAGTTAATACAAAACGCAAATCAATACAACCGGTTACACGAAAATAGAATGCATGAAAGTATGAAATAATACTACACAGGCTTTTTTCAGCACGCAGCCATAACCAAAGGCTCCTTACACAGTGATATAGTGTTTTACATAACTCTGTAATTGCATTAGTGAGCCAATTTTCTTGCTATTCGCCATCCACCGAAATCCGGCCAGAATCATTTTGAACCGTTCCAAATTTTAGTTTATCTCTTTCTTATTTTTATGTTTTAGCTGGAATGTCGACGTGGCTTTTTATGTGTACTAATATAAAATTGTCAAAGGTCCGCAGTTTTACGGTTGAAATAATAATGTGCAAGTTAAAATGAGCTGTTAAAAAGTTTGATCCGGTAACAAATATGTTTGGTTATTTATTTGTTCGACTCTAATAACAATATTATCTACTTTGAGAGGTTTCATGCATAGTAAATTTTTAATTATATTTATTAGAAAAAAAAATATCAACTCTCATATGTCAAGCGGGACTCGAACCTTCCTGTACCGGGAGACTGAATAACCGTTGTGCTACCGATAAACCTTTGAAGACATGTTGAATTTATCGTGTTCTTATTTGCGCTGAAAAGTGTGCACCATTTTTTCAAATGTTGTAGATAATTATGGGAAAGATGCAGGTTCGAGACTCATCTGACTCCTGAGATAATTGTTTCTTTTTTCAACTAGATATTGTATCAAAATATCAATTGTTTAATTATGCCTGTCACAGTCTCTTTTTTGGTAAAATGTAAAGGCAACTAGATAGGTATTTTTTCATACAAATAGAGAATTCTAAACTTCACTTATCCTGTGAGGTACCAGCAGAGTAGAACATTACATAACCCTGTACCAGGTGTCGTAAGAGGCGGCAAAGGTACTAAAACCGGTAGACGGTGATATATCCATCTGAAATAGTGCAGCTCAAATGCACAGGTTGGGGATAGAGAGCAGCTTCCTGACTGAATTCTAGTGGCTGGTATGATGTTGATGATGAAACTACACCGATGTCTCTGAAGACCTAATATGAGTCACTTGAATAATTGGACATGTAGAAAGCATGGACGAAAGTAGTAGTATACGTCTTAACCAGGTAGAAAACGTATTAAAGAAGGGCTAATTTAGAAGTACCAAGAATTAACGAGCGTGTATGAAAGGACTAATGCAGGTATAAAAAGCGTGCGACGTATGCCAAAATCGTAGTGAGAAGAGATCAATAGCCGCTGCCTGCTCCAGTGGTATACAAGCGTAATGTATGAACTTGTATGTTGGTATGTATGAATAAATAGGTAATTGAGTAGCATATGTACTTTTAACTAGTTCAGGATCAGATTGACATTTTACAGTATAAGATTAGTAATGCATTTACTTTTGAGTTTCTGAATGTTTTTCTACTATAACTCTACGATGTATCTGGAATGAGTAAATCTGTAAAAGAGCTAAATTTGCTGACATAGATAAGAAGATTAGTTTTTTACAATTTGCTTATTACAATTGACAGTGGGCAGGGTACATAGAACTGGAATATCAACCGTCCACCCACAAGGGGGGTTAAGGATCTGATTAAAACCGCAGGGTCGCTCCGGATGCAGGCTGCATACACACTGACCTACTAGAGATCACTTAGAGAGGCTTATGTCCAGACTAGACGTACTATTAAATAAGAATGACTACCGATTAAAATTCATCGGAATGCTCATATCCTTTGACTACTGTATAAGATACTTTTTTTATTTCTCTTCCCCATCTTATCTATAAAAACGTTTCGTTTTTCTTGGTGATATTCACGAGAGATCCTTGAGGTTATCATAAAATTTGGCAATGAGCATGCCTGCACACTTCTCTGGTTTTAACGGGAACTCGTTAACTGTTTAAGCTATATGTCGGTGGAATGCGCTACCTGTGAGTGTCAGGCGTGCGCAGTCCGTTACGACATTTAAGCGGATGGTGTGAGAACATTTCCTGTCACTGTAACGACTAATCGAACGGTCGACTACAGTATTAATTTATCAATAATGTAAATAATGTATTTCTATTTATGTATTTATTAGTATGTTATTTTATTATTATATGCACATATCGATCCCGATGGCGCAGATGGTAGTAATCTTATCTTGTGTGCCAAAGATCGCGGGGTCTATTTCCACCCAAAGCAGATATTTATATGATGATATTTGTGTTTATTCTGTGTCTGGGTGTTAAATATATGTATTTTAGTACAATATTTGTAATTTTGCTGTTGTCTGGCGTCCGTAACACAAGTGCTTTAAGCGACTTACCACGGAGTCAGGTCAATGTATGAGATGTTGTGGGAATTTATTATTATTATTATATATAGTACTAGTATTTAATTTACTTAATTTTATTCTTATAAGATTTTAGTGCACATCTTACTGTCCTAACAAATTTTCTTTGTTTATTTTCATCCAAAAGTTGCCTAAAAGACATCGCTCCGAGTGATAATGTATTATAACTGCAAAATGTATTATAACTTATAAGATTTATTTTTCTTTATAAAACTGTGTACAATAAAGATTATAATATTATTTCTTTTTCTTTTATAATTAATATTATCTCCTATGTGTTTTTTTTATTAGACATGGTCGAAAAACAAGCATACAGTGCACGTACTAGTGAGCATCACGAAATATCATAAAGAGATTGTTACCAGCACATTGCCAATCTTGCAACTTGAAGATGTTGACGAGCGTGATTCACATTACCCGATAATTCAATTATAATATGTTATTTTATTATGTCCTTAATACTGTAAAAATCTGTCACGCTTTACTATGCAGTCTATAGGCGGTCGTACTATCACAGGGATATCACTAGTGCATTGAAAATATTAAGCAAAATTACCCAGTAATTTCAATGCCTCTCTAGCTCTTCAAACCGAAAACTCAAATAGCATTGCGAATACTGATATTTGGCGGGGATAACAGGTAAGTGAGGTTTGTCGTGGGATATTTCTATTTTAGAAACTTGTAATAATGACCCGTGAGGTACCAGTAGAGTAGAATAATACCTTCCTCTGTACCAGGTGTTGTAAGAGGCGACCAAGGTACCAAAACCGACAGATGGCGGTATATCCATCCGAGACAGTACAGCTTAAATGCACAGGGTAGGGATGGGCAGCAGCATCCCCGTTGCGAGAGCTGCGTTCTGCGATTGCCAACACGCTTGCCCAGCGCGGCAATTATAGGCAAAATTCTCCCTTTCTTGGGAAGGCCTATATCCAGTTGTGGACTTCCAATGGCTGTAATGATGATAATAGATTCGGTAGGTAAGTAGGTATTGTATCAGTCCTTGTAGTGACAGCAAGTATAATAAAATTGAAGAACCATGTTTCAGTTCTGTTAATTATATGATAATTATTAAATGATAACGTCTGATTTATTTACTGCCTTCAAGATAAGTAACAAAATAGTTTAATAAATACTTTTTTCTATCTTAAAAAAAGTCACAATATCTTTTCATTATAAACATAGATATAAAGGTAATGTCTGTGGGATAGCTACGAGTAGTAATATGAAATTGGTGTATAATATTGGACTTGACCTCTTTGACCATTTCCCTCCTTTTCAGTCTTTCTCAAGAGATTTATAGAATCGTTTAGCACACCAACAATTGTAACATCAGTACCGCAATCAATTACAACTACATTACAAACCCTATAAAACATTGTAAGCTTTTAAGATGTGTGTTTGTTCTGTGTCTAGGTGTAAAATATATGTATTTTATTTGTGATATTTGTGATCTGTTGTTCGATGTTCGAAAACAAGTGCTTTAAGAGACTTATCTAGGAGTTAGGTCAATGACGTATGATATATGCGTGAATAAATTTTACGCAATATTACTGAATTCCGTTCAACTGTGAAAACAATCAGTACACTTTAACATTTATTTTATTATATACACAAAAAAGTTCCTATAGATACTGCCTTAAAATAATAAAAAATACTCTCAACCTATAGACAGTTCTTTATTGAATGCCCAGAGCGAGACGTCGCTACACGTTAGAGTAGTTAGGGCATCTATGAAAATAATTTCGCATGTATACTTGTAAATCACTGTTTTTAATGTCTCGCAGTTTAATGGCGGAGTTATTGCGACGAGCGCCCCCTGGTGGCGAGTGCGAGAAGCTGGCGGACTAAGCAGTTTTTATTGCATGGCGATTCGTAGTTCGACCCATTTAATTTGCCTGATTTGATTTCAAGTGGTTTTATAAAATTATATAAGGATATATAACCAAATTCTATCATCGTTTAACTATCTTATATACACGAATATACAATTTGGTTTGTTTTTTAATTATTACAGGTATTATGAGCGCCATGTGTTGTATTTATTTCTTGGGGCTACCATAGCGACCACTTCTGATTACAAAATTCACTCTTCGTTGAAAAGTGATCGTTCTGGCTAGCTCTTTTTTTTGGTAAAACATAGAAAATTGTTTCATATCCAAAGTAGAATACCAATAACTAACTCTTAATAATCTTCCCTTATACTAGTTACCAGGACTGACAGACGGTAGTATACCTAATGCGAAAAGCGTAGTTCAAAAAAGCTTAGTACAGCAAGGATGAAAAGCCACCAGGCCTGCCCAGCGCAACAATTATGGGCAAATTTCCATTAGCGAAGTCCAGCTATGGACTTTTATGGTTGCTTTAGTAGTAACAGATTGACAGGCGATATAGCTCTGATATTTGTGATTTTTCAGTAGCTGTGTGTTAAATATGTATTTAAAGATTATATTTGAGATTTCTGTGTTGTCTGATGACCCTTAAACAAATGCTTTAGGTAACTAATTGTTGAGATAGATTAATGTATGAGATGTTGAGTGAATTAAAGCTGTAAGAACAAACAAAATAGACAAAAGAACTTGTTGTTTTTTTGTAGTAAAAACGATTCGTACGCTGAATTATTATCTAAGTGAATATCTGATTAAAATTTAAAGATCTTAGTTCTAAATATAAGGAAATCTAGCATCTTATCCCAAGCATAACAACGGTCAAACCTAGACCTTCCACAGAACAAGTTTTATTAGTCATGAACACGCTACGGCGTAGCGCACTCGTAGCGGCTCGTAGACGCTTGCATGCGTAGCATTTAAACGACATATGTTAATTCTGTGATAATGTAAAGAAATCACATTGATTTTATACCTCTTATTTACTTCCACAAATAAATAAAACTGACGTTCAGGTTTCAAGGAATGGACACTTATCCTGTTTTCTCATGGAGTGCACTATATATTTTATTTATGGCGTTCACTCATCACTAACCTTACGAATGAATATTAGGTAAACCTCACCGGGTCTGCTTTGGTACATCACTCTTATCTATTTCTAGCGCTAAATAGCAGTGTCCGCATTGCCGTGTTCCGGTTGAAAGGGTGAGAGAGGCAGTAAAGTTACTGGGTAATGTGACAAAACATCTTTAAGTCACATGGTTGACAATGCGTTCATGATATTGCGAGAGTCTGGTCTTTAGGCTGCGGTGACGCTTTCTATACGTGATAGAGCTGTGTGATTGAATGTTGATCTAGTTTATTTAAAAAAATAATTTTAGTAAAAATTAGATCTTTTCTCATTATAGTATTAGTTTGGATGTCTCAGATTACAAGGTTGACGGCTAGTGCTATCCTTGCGGTAACACAACAATGCAAAAGCCAACGTTCAATTCAAGTTTCTATCCCAGTACTAAATATATCTACTCAAGATAACAACGAATTTCTAATCTTACGACATCTAGTTCGGAAATCACAACGGCTTCTCGCAACTTCCTACTGTTATTGCATCATATAAGCTAATATTACAAAAAAAAAATATTTATATGTTTGTTTGTTTGGTAAGATTTAACTCATTAGAAAACTATATTTAGGTACATAAGCTATATATTTTATGAAATCAAACTATAAACACCAAAAATGAAAGGCATGATTTTTATGACCGTGTGTTAATTTTAAATAATTTAAAAACTATCCGACCGATTCCGAAAAATGTTTTACAAATGATCAGTTATATTATCATTAAACAATAATAGCAATTATTTACCCCTGAATTTTGCTGGTGACTGTACCTCCGCAGATAATCCACGGGTAGTAAACTATATATTAAATGAGGACTAAAAACTACGACACTAAATAAACCTTTTTTCTCCTGATGGATATTGGTTTAATGATGGAACTAAACTTGCAAGGCAAAACAAAGTTGCAAGGCCGGTTAATCCATTAAAAGAGTTTCAGTGTTTCATTGAAAGATATTAATATAACTCTATAATATACAAGCCAAAAATATAAAAGTAGTATTGGATACTAATTCAATTACAGCCAATCCGGGTAACATTGAACTATCCGAGTAACTTTGTCCTTTTTATAAAATAAATATATTCATATTTAAAAATTTGGCTATTCAGATTTAGCATGAAAACAGTTTTTGCAATAAGAACTCGGAGTTAATTGTAATTTTTTGTCTTATAATATGGCAGAGCAGAATAGTATCCCACAGTACCAGGTGTCTTAAGAGGCGCCTAAGGTACCAGAACCGAATTATGACGGTATAGTCATCCATAAAAGTGCAGCTCTAATGCACAGGGTGGGGGTGGGCAGCAGCATCCTGTTTGTGAAAGTTACGCTCTGCGATTATCAACACGCTTACCCTGCGCGGCAATTATGGGCAAAGTTCCCCCTGTCTATGTCTAGTAGTGGATTTGCAATCGCTAATATGAATAAAAAAAATGCGATTAAATAAAGTCGAACTCAATTAGGATCAAACTGTACACAGCAAGTAAAAAAATATTGTTTCAGATCGGTTCAGGAGATTCGGAGTTCGCCCCGAACAAACACGATTTTTTTATGCAAAAATATATAAAATATTTATATTATAAATTTATTTTTATTAGTAAGAGATAATGCAATAGATACTAGTTGCAATAGTCAGAAGTGGAATCAAGACAATATATTTGTAACCTAAACTTCGTTAAATTTCACCGTAGCCTGAGCTATTATTATTATTAATTATTAAAAATAAATTCACACAATTTATTTCCTTCCACATTTTATATTGACCTGCTCTGAGATAAGTAGATAGTCGTGTTACGAACACTAGATAACTGAAGAATCACGAATATAATACTTAAATATATATATTCAACACCCATATACAGAGTAAACACAAATATCATTATATAAATATTTGTACTGGGTTGGTATCGAACCATATAGGAACCATATTGACATCATAATTTGTTATTTATATTGTTTATGTTTGAATATTTCTCATATAAAACATGTTATTCTTAAATTAAGGCAAAGTTAAATTAAAATAATAAAAAAAAAACAAGTCAGTTTGACACCTGTCATTCTAATCAAGCCATACAATATGCAAAATATATATACCTTTTGTGCTAAACCAGATAATAAATAATCTTTTTGCCGAGTCTCATATAAATCTGTCTTGCCTTTCTGATATGATTAAGTAACAAACGTTGGATGTACGTTTGTTACTTAATCACATCTTTTTAATTCCCTATCGGATGCTCGTGGTCGCAAGAGTAGGCATGAAAGCACACCTGATTGACAAGACAGATATATATTCGATGTCTAATATATGGATGAATAGTGGGATGAACTTAGTTCCGAGCAATGCTTTCAGGCGGCTTTAAATACTTCTGACAAGTTCAACTATGATATTTAAATTTCACGCAATTTAAGTTACAAAGAATTTTCGAATTTCTACGATTGTTTAATGATAGAAAAAATTCTAGTTTTAGATTTATTCGCGACCCTAGAGAGACCTGACAGAGACTTAGTTTTGATAATATGTATTAACATCATATTTCCGAAATAAAAAACGAACCCGAAGAAGATAATAAAAAAGCGTGACTCTAAAAAAGGTTACTCTCGTTTTTCTGAATTAACAATATAAAACAAAACAGCGATAAAAATATTCGAAGATGAATAGTTTATATTTCAAGATAAAACTATCTCATTCCGTGAAAACAAATAAAGTGTCAATACAATCCAAAGTCAAAATAAAGAAGAAAATGTGAGGCATAAATAAAATAAACAACCAGACAGAGCGAAACGTTATAGACAAATTTATTTTTCTTTTATCAAAGCCAGATTGGGTACCCTTTAAATTACGATCCCCAATTGCCTTTAGAGGGCAAAGCGAACATTTTTTTCACGCACCGAGCTTGCAAACACAACCGAGAGCAGCATTACCGACAACATTGTCCAATATATACGAGGCACATTGACGCGACGAATACAATAGCTGATTAAAGAGCAAGCTCAAAATTCTCCCAGCACCGAAACAGTAGCAGGGGTCAAGGAACTTGCGAATGACGGCAGTTGCAATTACAGACTGACTCATAGCCAAAAAAGAGTACTATGCGGCGTTCCGATTGCAGCTATGTGTAGTATTTTCTCCCGATTATCAGGGAGTGTTTGAAGGATGCAGCGAGAGGGGGGCGGCCCACCCAGCGCCTCAGTCGAACCGCGACCGCGACACGAGACGCACCCATATGGAGTGCTAATTCAACCAAATGAATACGCCGCGACTCCGTCACGCGCGACTCACAAACGCGAAATCACCCGGTGACTGTTGACTGTGACTTACAAATCCTCTAGGTATAAGACATTCTTGGACTGTTCCAGTTTGTGGTTAATGTGAGTTGAGATCAGCCTAGTGCGTGTCCAGGTCACGTGCCCTAGTTTCAGGGTGTCGTCGCCAGAACGCCCGAATGCTACATTTTGCGTTTATTTACAACCAGGCAATGCTTCTGTAGTATTAGTGTTCTATATTAGTGCTTCTTCAGCTGATGGCATGTGTAATGCAGTCATTAAATTTTGTGTTCTCTCGTAAAGTTTTATATCATCTGTATTGACCGCATGCGATCGCAAGGCGATGCGATTTCCACTCAAATGTCAGCTAGCGACGTTAATAATATAGTGAGTATGCCGGAGTGATAACACCCAGCAATCACCATGAAACCCCATAACGTTAAGTTACCTAAACCACGGTTACTGTCGTGTCTTGCATATACATATTTATGTGGTTGTTCGTGTGGAGCGTACTTTGAACTTTATCATCGGGCGGTAGAGTTGAGTTTTGAGTTAGTAGCTGTAGAAACATTAAACCCGAATGTCTGTAAATTCACCATCTTATTTCTTCATTTTTAGTTCGCTCCTCTGCAAAGCTTCGCCAATAGTTTTGCACAGTAGGTATTCTGGTATGTACATTTGGGAGGTTGTGCTTTTAGACATAAATTCTAGTATATGTTTCGAGTATTTTTTTTAGTATGTAATTGTCTATAGATAATTAATGTTTATGGTATCCGATGTGCATGGCGCATGATGGAGGAGGGTGTCAGACCCACGTGGGCTACCTCAAGGTAAATAATTGCTACCACGTGGGACTGCTCAATTAACCTCCCTCCGAGCCCGTGCGCCGTCGTTAATGGATAGCTGCACAACCCGCTATTGTCATACATTATATTTTCCATGCATTCTTGAATGTTTTTATGAAACTTAACCGGTTTATTAATAATTGACTACATGCGACGACCATACTTTCCTATGAATATATATTTTTTTGGTAAACCAATGGAGTAATTAATATTATTATTTTCAGTGCTGAAATTGCTCTACTGAAACGATTCAATCAAATTACAATCGGCCAATTTTTTTTATAACTAATTAACCGAAAATTTATTTTTTATTTTTCTGACATAATTCAGCCAAGGTTTTCGGCTAGATTCGGCTGGCAATTAAAACCGAAAGTACGAACTAGCCGTTAAAAATCAAACTTTGATATGACTGTCGATTTTTTTTCATCTATCTGGACGTCTTAATATTCTATTCGGATCATTTGGCAGCACACATTAGATAGAGTGTATGCGTGTCTGTGCGTGAGGGTGTTTGTGTCTGGCGGGGTCGCGGGGGACAGGCCTCGGGGGCCGAGTGCGGGGGACGGGGGGCACGGGCGGCGGGGTGCCAGGGGGGGCGATGGGAGTTGCGGGCCGGCTCGGGGCACATGGTCGATCGATGCGGCGCGCGTCGCTCGTATCATTTGCGTGCCAGTCTTCCCCTTCTCCCCCCAAATGACCTGCCATCTTTAGGGGTTCTATAAAGTCAGACTTTGGACGTCTGGGCGCGCTGATTGAGATTAAGGCATGACTTTCACGTGGTCTCTCACTTGCTAAGGGTTTATTTGTATCGTATAGACTTGGTTTATGTTTGTTTAATTAGGATTTTGCGATACATAGAAAATGGAAGCGTATATCTTCTATACTGGTATCAAGTAATTTATTTTAAAGTATGCCTTTGTAAGTTACAAGGAAAAGAAGTTCTTTAATTATAATACTTCACAGTTTTAAATAGTCGCCTCAGTCGCGTTTATTTGACGTAGGAATTTATTAAATACAGTCATTATTGTCAACAGTATTCAATGTAAAGAACATCTATTTAATATTATAAAGAAAAAATTACTATTTGTTTCGTATGAAATCATTTAAGTGTTAACACAATTGTATTTATAAAGTATAGTTGTAAAAGTGTCTGTCTGTCAGTTTGTTACCTATTCAAAGAACTGAATAGATCTAAATGAAATTCGGTATGTAGATAGCTTGAACCCTTTTGAAAGATTAAGGGGACTCTTGACCCTGGGAAAGTTCGGATTCAAGTTTACTGGAGTAAAGCTAGTTGCTTTGAAACAAGTCAAACAGTTTTTAAGGAACTTTTGTGTTTATTCTGTGTCTGGGTGTTAACAATATGGATATAAATATTTAACATGTAATATATGTACTTGAAGCTTTTCTCGGAGACATATTAACGAACGAGATAGGTGTAAATATATATATATATATAACAGCAACCTTGACACTAAAAGACATTACGTCACATTACCCAGTAATTTCACTGCCTCTCTCATCCTTTAAATCGGATGCAGAATTTGCAGTGCATTTGGTGGTGTTACTAACTTCTGGGTTAGAGGTCGTAGATTCGATCCCCACTCAGGAAAACATTTATATGATGAGCTAGCAGCGCCCCGCGAGTTCACCTGCGTTAAATTGTAGAACAAATCTATTATCATTTATTAATTGTGAGTCCACTGCTGGACATAGGCCTTCCCAAAAAGGGGGGAATAGTCCATAATTCCTACACTAGGCAAGCGTGTTAGCAATCGCAGAACGTAGCTTTTGGGACGGGGATTCTGCTGCTCACCATCATACTGTGTATCTGAGCAAGTGTTTCGGATAGATATACCGCCATTTGTCAGTTCCGGTACCTCAGTTGCTACTAACGACACTTGGATCAGGGGAGATACTCTCTTACTTTGCCGGTAGTCTACAGCAATTATCATTTATGCTCCGCTGCTATAAGTCCTAGCGTGGTGTTATATAGCCTATACCTTGCCCGATAAGTTGGCTATGTGGTATTGATTTTTTCAGACCTTATAGTCTAGGCTCTGCATTGATATATCAGTCTTCTTCTCCCATATAGATATGTCATTTAACTTAAATAACTTTGAAAATCAAAGAACTTTTATTTTTTAACTTTGGATGATTTAAAAAAAAATATTTAAAATTTCTTTATACGTGTTTCATGTGATTTAATGAAGAATCATTATACTGAATTTTATCCGTATAAATTTAAAATACATCAATATATCATACGAAATTGCACGCTCGTTTTACTTCCTTAGGGTATAAGTTATCGAAATCCTTACTTGGTGCTTCAAACATTCTAGTTTCTAACCCTTATAGTTTAGTCCTTGCGTTGATATGTCAGTCAGTCAGTCAGCTGCTCCTTTTATATATATATATATACATATGTTTGTTTTTTCTGTGTTCTAAGTAAATTATTAGATACATTTATGATTCCTCTATTGTCCTATTTCCATAACGAAAGTGCTTTAAGCGACTTATCTCGTAGTCAGGTCAATATATGAGGTCTGTGAATTTATTATTATCCATAATATACTATATATCCTTTGTGTTTGCTCATCGCAGATGAGGGAGATACTAAATATAGTTTTCCTTTTGCATTAGCCAAATTTTGATTAGGACATTTGTTCTCACTTCGTCCACTGCCAGACATAGGCCTCCCCGAAATAGAGGAATTGCACCCATAATTGCTACGCTGAGAAGGCGTGCTGGCAATCGTAGAATGGAGACAGGAATCCTCACCCTATTATACCTTAGCTACGCTGTTGCGGGTGGATGGTTTTACGACACCTGAAACATGGGAGTGTACCTCTACCTACCTCTGTATGGGAGGTACATATACATCAAAATTTGCATGTAAGCAAAGATGCGGGCAACAGCTAGTGTATTCTATGCGTTAGCATACGTAAAAATTATTTGAACAATCGTTAATTTTTCCAATTCGGCTAGGCAGCATTCGGAAAACTGCGAAACATCTTCTCGTCTGACATTCCTCAGTGCCTCAAGTCGAAAGTTTTCGACCGATGTGTGTTACCAGAGTTGACCTACGGCAGCGAAACATGTTCTCTTACCATTAGTCTTATTGACCAACTGAAAGTTGCCCAACGAGCTACGAGAGGGCAATTCTCGAAGTTTCTTTGTACGATTGAGTCAGGAATGAGGAGATTCGTAACAGAACCAAAGTTACCGACATTGCCCGGCGGATTAGTAAGTTGATGTGGTAGTGGGCAGGGCATTTGGTACGCAGAATCGATAGCCGATGGAGTCGTAAGGTTCTGAACTGTAGACTATGTACTGGCAAGCGCAGCGTAGGCCATCCACCCGCAAGATAGATAGACGATGTGACTCAAACCGCAGGATCGTGCTGGACATAGGCCGCGTACAACTAGTCCTATTGGAGATTACTTGGAGAGGCCTATGTCCAGCAGTGGACGTCTTATGGCGGATATGATGAAACATATTTAAAATAATATTTTCTAACAATTACACTCAATAAAGCTAGTCTTTGAACGGTTCTACAACGCGGTTTATTTAACTTTTTATTATTTTTTGAGTCGGTGTGTCGATTTCAGAAAGCCGTTGAAGAGTACATATTTAACAATGAAATAGAACATACACAAATGTAAGCGGGGATCGAACTTAAAACTTTAGGCGCATAAGATAGGGACACTGCCAAATGCACCAACCGGCCCGTCACAAATAAAACCAGTAAGTTCATATTGTTAGGCGGTACTTGACTGTTTTTACTTAGTAATTTTATTTAAGTATATATATTCAATATCTCGATACCAAATATCATAGGTACACAGGTCACACTCACCTATTTCTACCGCCAAATATTTATATTATCGGTTCCGGTTGGCAGGGTAAGAGAGGCAGTGAAATTACTGGGTAACGTGACATAGTATCTTCAAGTCGCAAGGTTGGCAACGCACTAATATGCTTGTAGTAATACAATCGTCTATAGGCTGCAATAACGATTACTATCACGCAGATTGTATGTTTGTTTGTCATAAAGCTAAACTGGATAAGAAGCCGTGCCGAATTCATAGAGAAAAAAGTCAGATCTATCCCAAGGGAGCATGTTATTGGGATAAAAAGTTAGTGGCTTGTGTGTGGCTCTAGGTTTTCAATAGTCACTGTGCCAATTTTTGTCAGATCTTTTGAGACGGCGTGCACTCTAATAAACTTTCGCGGTTGTAATATTTTTGACGTGACTACACAACGACAGACAATAACAAATATATACTGATATATTCATACTAGTGCCGTAAAATACCGGCAGAATACAATAGTACCTCCTACTGCACCAGGTGTCGTAAGATGTGACTAAGGTAACAGAACCGACAGATTGCGGTATACCCATCTGAAACAGTGCAGCTCAAATGTATAGGGTGGGAATGAGCAGCAGCATCCCTATCACGAAAGCTGCGCTCTGCGATTGCCAGCACGCTTGCCTAGCGTGACAATTATGGGCAAAAAACGTCTTTCCTTAGAGAGGCTTATAATATATAGACTTCCAACCGCTGGCATGATGATATACATACAATAGTTATATAATGCTTTGATCTGACACCGTGGTAAGTCGCTTAAATCACTTGTTACGGACATCAGACAATAGTGAAATTACAAATATAATGCCTAAATACATATTTTAATACCCAGACACAGGGCAAACACAAATATCATCATTTAAATATTTGTCCTGGGAATGTCCTGGGTCGAACCCACGACCTTGGCGAATTAGACAGGATCATTACCATGTCTGCCATCTGCGCTATTGGGCCCGCAGTTCTTATAGATTCTTCTTCTACGTGCATGTGATATTCTTGTGATATTACGAGCGTCAATTATAAGCTGCAGTGACGCTTATTATCACGCGGGCTGTATGCTTATTGGTCGACTAGGGATTTTAAAAGTAAATCAATTCTGGGTTAATTAATTAATAAGGATATTCTTGCAGCGATAATTACGTTTGCAATTTAGTTCTTTATATGAAATTTCAGTATTGATTTTGTATTAGCGAGACCCCGATTAATAGACATAGAAAAACCGCAAATAGTTGTCCTGGGTGGGATTCGAACCTCACGACCCTTGGCTCACAAGACAGGAACACTGCTATCTGCGCTATGGGGCCCATCAAATATATATTATATATTAATATATAATTATCAAGTATATACTATTAAGATCACATTTACTATCTGTCACTATTGGCCAAATGACCAAGTGTTACCAAGTAAAAATGTATTGCTTGTTTAGTTTTTATATTGGCTGTATTTTTTTTATAAATATTAGCTTTATGTTAAACTAAAGCGTGAACTGTTTAAGAAATTATTGAAACGGTCATCAGGTTTCTCGAACGATTATTGAACGGGCCCGATGGCGCAGATGGTAATGACCCTTTTTTGTGCACTGAGGATCAATCCCCACCCAGGACAAAAAAACTATATAAAGATTTGTGCTTGTTCTGTGTCTTATGTATTTATATATTATATCTGTGACTCCTCTGTTGTCTGATGTCCGTAATATCTTAAGCGACTTATATTGGAATCAGGTCAATTAGTGATATTACGAGAATTATTTTTTTTCTCTACAATAACAAAAAGAAAACAGTAACAAATTCCGTTAAAAAACTTCTCGTAAAATCAAATAATGAATCCTAAAATATGTGAAGCTATACACAATACAAAATTAACTTTTTCCAATTCCAGAAAACGTATATCAATGATGGCATAGCTCTGATTATACCAATACAATATTGAACTAAACCCGTCGATTCCCCAACGATTTCAACTAGGCTATATGGCAGCAATATTTCTTAGCCTAATGAACCCGGGAAACTTTTCACCTCATTCACCCCAATGTTTATTAAAGACTTTTCCTATTCTCCTTCATTCGCTTCGATTTTTCGAAAGGGTTGCCGAGTGCTTGTCGGGTTGATGCAGGGATTTGTTTCTCTGTACTTTCATACTATTAATAAAATGAAATTGTAGAGATTTTCAGCTGATTGACTGACTGACTGATATATATATCAACGGATGGATTATTCCCTATAAGGGTTAGAAACTTGAAATTTTGCACAGGAGTTACTTTTATATCGTAGTGGAGCAATAAAAAACCATTTTTAGAATTCACCCCCTAACGATGTAAAGTGGGGGTGCAAAGTTAGTATGATTTATTTCTGTTTGTAAAGTTTTTTAAATTAAATTCAGTGTAAAGGTTCTTTATTGAAAGTAATTAAATAAATAGCACTATATTTTGCCAAAATCATCCCTTAAGGGATTAAAGGGGGGAGAGGGGGGTGGAAAGTTAGTAAAAACGTTCTACAACTTAATGCGGGTGAAACCGCGTGGCGTTGCTAGTATCGTATACGTAAATTACGTGTCACTGTGTTTTTTCGGGATCAACTTCTAAACTAGCTTACATACATACATACATACACACATACATCTCGCCTCAAATCGGGGCACTTACATTAAAATAAATAGTAAAAATTATTCTAAATAATAGAAATGCTATGAGAAAACATAATGCGACATAATTATTTCTTACCAGATATTCACCTGTCTATACATATGAAAGGAAAAGCTGACTTACGATCTAACCGACATATCTACGCAGGGACTGAATTATAAGGGTGAGAAACTTGAAATTCGCACAAAGGTTCCTTTTAAAACGAAAGATGTAAAACAAAGTAAGCATGAAACATTGCTGTTTTTAAGTTATTTGAAGGTTCATCATCGAAAAAAATGAAACACGTGAATAATATTTTTCAAAAATCATTCCTAAGGAGTAAAAGAGCAAAGCTTGTTATCAAGGAGTCAGATTAATATACGAAATTTTTTGAAAAATTAATTATAATGCGCCTGTACTAGATAGTTAGCCAGCTAAGTAGAATAGTACCTCCTCCTGTACCAGATATTGTAAGAAAGGCAAATATGAGCAAATTTCCCCCTTTCTTGGGAAGCCTATGTCCAGCGTTGGACTTCCAGGTGCTGGTAAGATTACTATAAAATTTTTAGAACATTATTATTTTAACCGATCCAAAAACACCGACCATATTTTCGGCCGAACTGCCACCATAAAAAAATAATCGCAGAACCCCAGTTGTACATTTCAAGTTACGATTAAAGATTTCCCGACTTACTTTCCGGCGTTTACTCATATAACATTTAGACTTGTAGCAGTAAATAAATCATTTAGACTCGTAGCAGTATCGAAATCACTTAGACTCGTATCAGTATAAAATTATGTATCATTTAGACTCGTAGCACTATAAGTAAAATTTAGATTCGTAGCAGTATAAATAGCATTTAGACTCGTAGCAGAGTAGATAACTGCTACGAGTAAGCAGTTAACTGGTACGAATCTAATTAATGTTACCTATATCAATATACATAATCATTATGTTCTAGAAATAATCTCATCATTTTTATAGCAGCCGTAGAGCGTCCACTGCTGGTCGTAGGCCTCCCCAAGACAGGGGGAATTTACCCCTAATTGGATATACCGCCATCTGTCGGTGTCTGGTACCTTAGTCACATCTTACGGGACCCAGTACAGGGCTCTCCCTCCGCGTTATTCTAATCTGCCGGTACCTCACCACTATATGTCATGGTATACTTATTATCACTACATAGTATAAAACAAATTCGCTTTCCGCTGTCTGTCTGTCCCAAAGTAGACCTCAAAAACTACGCAACGGATTTTTATGCGGTTTTATTTAAATAAATAGAGTGATTTAAGATATGTATTATATAAATACTGATGATTTAAAAGGTTTCTAATGTAAAGTCATAATTAAATTAATTATTTTACGATTAAATTGCACACGCTGGCTAAAACCGAGGATTTTGATTAAAATAATGTACTTCAGTATTGTACACGTTAAAATAGTCCAAGATGGTATAATGTCTATTTTTAAAGATAACTAACAGAAACCTTTTTTATCCTCATTGCACACCTGAGCGAAGCCGGGTTGGGTCGCTTGTAAATAATAAATTACAAATTAATATAAAGTCACACAAAATTTCATACATTTACCTGATACAGAAAAAAGTCGCTTTAAAACTAGTGACACGGATACCAGACAATAGAAGATACCAAATGTAATACTAAAATATGTATTATTATACCCTGACACAGAATAAACGCAAATGCTTTTAATTTGCGGTGCGTCCCGGCTTCCAGTAGTTGGATAATCGTTTTAACATATAGATTTGCTATATTAATATATAGTCTTGAAAATCTTGTACCTACGATCCAACCCAAAACATTCGGAGCATAGCCCGCACACACCACACCCCGGCAACGACGCAAGCGGCATATTTTGTTTACATTTGCCATTTTTAAACTCGCAATATCTTTTGAATGCAACGGCCGATTTTTATTATTCAAAAACTTACTGTTATAATTTATTTAAATAAGGATTTATATAAAGACAAGAATAATATGGCTTTCTTAACATGGTGTGATTTTTGTTAAGATTTCATTCAAAAATTCGATTATAGTGACATGATTACAAAAGCTAGACATATGGTATAAAGGTTTCTTATAGATAATAATATGTTCTTTAATATTGTAGAGTATATTTTGTTTTATCATTTATTGTTTCCGCAGCGCTCGCAGTGAAAATCATTTTATATATTTTTTTTATACCTTGGACTACATAATTGATTTTTTGGTAGAGACCCCTATAATTTTCAAGTAAAAAATATAGGTTATGTTACTAAAGAATAATCTATTATTCTAATAGTGAAAAAATATCGAAATTTGTCTAGTAGTTTTTGAGTTTGCTCGTGAAAAATATCCCAAAATACAAAAACACATCGTTTCCTCTTTATAATGTTAGTGTAGATATTTATGTCTGTACTAGATAGAAACAACGACCTTTGGCGAACAAAGTGACACTTCCATATATCCCCAGTCCAAAAAGAATGCGCAACGAAATACTACGCAGCGAGCCAGTTAAAAATCGAGGAGGGCCGAGTGCGGATCACTAGTTTACTGGACGGAATTGGGTCAGAAAAGTTTGTAAAACATTCGCCATTTGCTTACAGAATAGATAAGTTTAACTGAACGTTGTACATAATTGGATACTACATACATATAAAGAAAATTGAGGTGTTGTTTGTTATGATAAAATAACCGCTTTTAACTAGAAGCATATAAATGTATACACGATACATATAACAAACTACAGTTTATTTTTATTTTTGTCTGTCTGTTTGTGTGAGTTAATCTCTAAAACGGCTGGAGTGATTTCGATGGATATTTCACGCAGATATATGATATTATAAGGAGTTTTTTTAGGTATATAACATTAATTAATAGCTATATAACATTATGCTGTGACTAATAGGAGCAGAGCATCAATAAAAATGTGGCAAAAACGAGCAAAGTATATACGATTTAAGGAGAAAATGCTAATCTACCCAGACGAAGTTGCGGGCATAACTAATTCTGTATACTGTTGTATAATGCTATACAAAAGGAGACATGCATTCTTTAGTTCGAGACTTATCTAAGTTAGAAGTAATAAATACAAGAAAATTTCATGTCTTCAATCTTTATGCTGCTCTGCTGCTCAATATCTGAACATCATCATCATACCGGCCATTGAAAGTCCACTGCTGAATATAGGCATCCCCAAGAAAGGGGGAATATTACCTATAAAAGCCGCGCTGGGCAAGCGTGTCGGCAATCGCAGAGCGCAGCCTTCGCGACGGGGATGCTGCTGCCTATCCCCACCCTGTCCATTTGAGCTACAATGTTTTAGATGGATATAGCGCCATCTGTTGGTTTAGAACCTTAGTCGGCTCCTACGACACCTGGTACAGGGGGAGGTACTATTCTACTCTGCCGGTACCTCATGGCAAATTGTTTGAACAAGACAAACTCAAAAATTGCCTCACCATTATTCCTGATTTTTAGGTTCATAGATAAAATAGTAAACAAAAATATCTTTACTTACAAAAAATATCTAGGACAATCTTTTAAACTACTGAACCGAAATTAATCAATGTTTGCATAAAGATTGATCCAACTTGAGAGAAAGGATAGTTTGTATGTCAGTTTGTATTTGCAATAAATATATTTATTAGTTATTTTTTATACATCACTAAACGTGTGTAAATTAGGATGGCTGACCTTTGTTTATTTACTTCGAGCTTCATCTTGATTTGAAAAGAATGTTAATGCTGATTTGGATCCTTGAAAATAAGCCATAGGGAAGGTGCAATGGAGGCAAAACCGAAATATAACTGGCCAAACCCCAAATGTTAATCAATTAATCTATCTATTCTATAGGGAGGTACCGGCAGATTAGAATAGTACTTCTCTTTGTACTGTCTCGTAAGAGGCGACTAAAGTACCAGAACTGACAGATAGCGGTATATCTATCCGCAGCAGTGAAGTTCAAATGCACAGGGTGGGGGGTGCCAGAGGATGCTCGTAATTGCCGCAATGGGCAAGCGTGTTGGCAATCGTAAAGCGCAGCTTTCGAGATGGGGATGCTGCTGCCCATCTCCACCCAGTGCATTTGAGCTACACTGTTGCGTATGGATATACCGCCACCTGTCGGTTCTGGTACCTTAGTCGCCTCTTCCGATACCTGGTAAAAGGTAGCTATTCTACTTTGCCGGTACCTCACAGTTCTAGATAAGAGATGTTTTATGACTTAAATAGTTTATCAAAATTTATAAAAATAATTATTTTGTAGAAAATTTATTTACATCACTAATTTATTTAGCACCCAAAAATGACAAAACTTCGTATCGTTCATAAAGCTCTACGATCGTCCCCATACCAAAAATTGTACAAAATAAACATCAACAGCGTCCAAATACAGCGAAGGTTGTAAAACCACCAGGATTCGAGGGGCTAGTCATATCATGCAATCCTAGGTTAACGACGGAAAGCGATGTGAGCGCAATGTGAGCGATGAAATTCTCACAACATCTCATACATTGACCTGACTCCAAAATAAATCGCTAAAAGCAACCTGCAACAGTTTTTCTCGCTGACTCTTTTCTGATGAATCGCGTAATGAATTTGCAGTAAACTTTGTTTAGACCCGTCCAGTGATGGCTGTCTAGTACTAAGATGGCTTGCGTATGATGACTGATACGATATGATACGTGCCTATCATCATCATCATACCAGCCAAAAGTCCACTGTTTGATCTAATAGAGATATAATTGCCAATACCGCGCTGGGCAAGCGTATTGGCAAACGCAGAGCGCAGCTTTCGCGATGCGGAAACTGCTATCCATCGCCGCCATGTACATTTGAGCTGACTTTTTTGCATCGATATACCGCCATCTGTCGGTACTGGTACCTTAGTCACCTTTTACGACACCTGGTACAGGGGGAGGTACTATTCTACTCTGCCGGTGCCCTACGGCTTTTTTATTAAATTAGACCTAATCATAAGTGTATATGATTAGATCTAATTGTATATGTGTCTATTGATTAAGATTTTTGATTTTGATCCTTGGCGCACAAGGATCACTGTGGTGTTCAGCTCTACTCAGACAGTCAGTTGCCTTGAGACAAAGTTGTAAAAGCAAAGAAAAGAGTTATGTCTAAGAAAATACTGTCCTCAAGTGCAGCTTCAAAATTGTTATAATCAGACAACTACCATATGTGCTATCGTACCCATCACCATTTCATTATCATCTCAGCCGATGGTCGAATACTACTGGACTTAGTCTTTGCTAAGAAAGAAAGTAATTTGAATATAACTGCTGCGCTGGGCAATCGTGATGGAAATCGCAGTGCAAAAGCGCTTTGCAATTAAACCAGGCTGTTTTGGGTCTACCCGATAATATAACCACTCTGAATGCGTCCCTATCTCGCCCTCTAACTAGCACTACACAATAAATTACACTATGCTTACATGACTTTCATATAGCAGTACACAGCGTTCGCCGGCGAACGCGTGCAGCCACTGTCGGTAGTACGGCTAAGCTCACTCTGCAATACTTAACTTCAATCCCCAACGAAGGCTATCCGAGCCACGGTCGAGCCTTAAGAGACGCCCTCGGGTGATTGCCGTCGATCCCGCTCAGACACCGCGAGGCCTGCGGGAGTGACCGCAGCTAAATGTACGGTTACGGCCGCGGGGTACGCAGGATAATTACGGGCATCGGACCTCTCATCTATTAGAGGCCCCGCCCTCTTTTACGTTGGCAATGGAATTGACGTCTGAGTAGACCAGTTTTAGGTTCGTCAAAAAAAAACTCTTTTCCAGGTGGATACACCGCCATCCATCGGATCCGTTACCTCATATGCCTCTTACGTCACTTGATAGGGAGAGTATAAAAGTGAGGTACTATTATGATCTACCGGTACAGTAGGGCATACTACCTACATTATTACCATAGCCAAAGAAACTCTTTAATGATTATCCTAACTTATATTATGAACGCGAAAGCATTTAAGAATGAGTGTATGTGTATTCCTCTTTCATGCTGGATAAACGATGTAATTAAAAAATATAAAAACGTGACTTGACTTTGAAATAAGTAGATAGAAGCACGTATTCCCATCTGCCCAGTGTGGAAGTTTTGGGCAAAACTTGCCCTATCTTGTGAAACTTCTGGTCTCGCTAATAAAAATATTCTATTGGTACCAACCCTGTGCCTGTATTCATCTGCTCGCTATATCGATTCCCCCGATATAGCATCCGTGTCTTTCTATCTACGTACGACAATAGTATTTGGCTTACCAATACATAGTTGAGAGTGAACAACTGAAAATTATGACCGACTTCAATTCTCTGTTTATGTTTAACAAGGGTGGATGACATCGCTTGAATCTTCGGATAGCCTGCATCTTCCGTATACGCGATCGTAACTACACCCTTGAGATGAATATTTACACATACTATGATAATGCGGATTTATTTGATAAGGATTAGATTTTCCAGGCCCGATTGTATATTCGGTGGTGTTACTGTCTTGTACGATAAGGGTCGTGTATTCGATCCCCACCCGGTACAAGTATTTGTATCATAATTATTTGTTTTTGATTTGTGTTGGTGTTGAATATGTATTTGTATTCGTTTATTGACTTGATGTCCGTAATATAAGTGCATTTACATTGAAAATAATTTATTATCCATTATAAACACGCAAAATTTATTATTAAAAACAGACACTTCAATTTTTCTTTATATATAGATTAGCTGTTATCTTTAAAAAATATTGCGACTATAAATTTATATATATATACTTTATATATATATATATATATAAATTTATATATATACTTTATATATATATATAAAGATGTATAAGTGAATTCCGAATTTTAACTTTATTATTAATAATAACTATAGATATTATTATTATTAATAAAGACTATATTATATATAATATTGCTACGGTAATAGGACAGAAAAAATATGCGTAGATCTAATGAAAAATTGAGGGCCCGGGTGCCGAAGATTGAACAGGTATTTATGCATATCTTGAGCGCCGAAGGTCTTGGGTTCAATCCCCACCGAAGCAAACCGAAGCAAATATTTATGTGAGGACATATAATTCTTCTGTGTCTTGATATTATTTATATGTATCTAAATATTATATTTGTAATTACTGTTTTCTATGCTTAAAACTACTTATATCTTAGTCAAGTCAACGTATGAAATGTCGTGTGAGATTATTTGTTTATAATCACTACATAGTATAAAACAAAGTCCCTTTCTACTGTCTGTTTATCCCTATGTATGCTTAGATCTTTAAAAATAAGCAATGGATATTTGTGCAGTTGTTTTTTAAAGAGAGCGAGAGTAGTATATATGTAAAATACATAATACATAATATTGGAGAATAACACTTTTACAAACAAGTTTTAGAAGATCGCGATGTGATTTTGTAATTGCATTGCAAACGCTGATCCCGACAAGGTAGATCAAAATAACGTACTATAGCATTGTAATCCCTGAAAGAAGTCTACAAAACTACAATGGTATATGTCTATCTCTTAAAGATTTAGACCATTTTTATTCTCATTGTGCCAAGTTTATAAATGAAAATAAATATTAAATCAACTTCCAATTCCACGACCATACTTGCCTAGTCGATAACCAATAATTCACGATAATGTGAGACCATGTCGTGTACTGGATCGAATCTATTATATCTAAACTACAAACCGCACCCTTTGTACATAATAACAAAAATGACAGTTTGTATTGGTACCAGACTTTGGCGGTGACCTGGGTGACATTCAGGACACTCGGCACGATCCAGGGAGACACTACGTTTTCTTAGATGGCGCTATTCCTTAAATCAATAATTCTGTTTATCTTGATTAAGCTCAACCTGATTGATAACTTGGACGATTTACAAAAAAAGATAGGTCTATTTTTTTAAATCAATGTCGCCAATTTTTATATTATCAGTGAACCTGCAATTCCGCGTATGTAGCTTTGCTATTTTCTGTTTGAATGTCCAACTTTATTTGAAATTCATACTTGTGCGGTATTATACGATCATGGATTATATATATATATATAAAACAAAATCACGCTGATAAAGCGCTACAGTTATCGCTGATGGTAGATACGTGAATTCTGGACAGTTGCTTTAAATTTAAAGGCATATTAAGATGAAATAGAAAAAATTTATCCTAAGGGGTTAAATAGAAATTGCAAGATTCTGTTAAAGATTTTTAAAGAGGGTATGAATTAGAAACTTGAGAATTAGCTCCTAAAAAATTACTTGAATACGTATTTTAGTTAATTGAAATAATTCCCTAAGGGTGCAAAAGAGGGATTAGCAGTTTCTGAGAAAATATTTATAGTCTGCTGTTATTTCTATTTAGAAATAAAATAAAAACATCTTTACCTTTAAAATAAAATCTCACAACATCTCATACATTGACCTGATTCCGTGTTAAGTCGCTTAAAGCATTTGTGTTGAGACCTCAGAAAACAGAGGAATTACAAATATAATTCTTAAATACATTTATTAAACACCCAGACAGAGAAAAAACATGAATATCATCATATAAATATTTGCTCTGGATGGAGATGGAACCTACGACCTTTGGCGCACAAAATGGGATCTCTACTATCCACGCTATCGGGTCCGTCAAATCAGAAATTATTAATACAATAATATTCAAACTTTTGTTATATTTTTGACATTTTGGTAAAGCAAAACCAAAGCCTTCGTCTTTGGTTTATTTTGCAGTGTCTTGTACATAAAGAGTCGTGGGAACTCTACCTATGGCAAGCATATATCATGAATGATTGTGTCAGTCTGTGTCTGAGTGTTGAATATAAATTTGAGTATTTGTGCTTGCCCTAATGTCAGATATCCGTAACACAAGTGCTTTAGGTGACTTATCTCAGAATCAAGTCAATGTATGAGATTTTGTGTGAATTCAATTATAATGAGACTTTGTTTTGTTGTGACGTGTCTATTATATATAGAAGTCCGTGCAATACTTGATGGGTTCAAAACGGTTTGTAGCTGATTTAAAGAACTGTTCGGTTAATTGATTATTATCATAGTTTTTTTTCTTATTTATTTATTTAATGTACACAAATAGAGGTACAACAGTGAACATGATCATTACATAGTAAAAAATAAAGTCGCTTTCCGATGTATATTGGTCCTATTGAATGCTTATATTTTCAAAACTATACAACAGATTTTGATGCAGTTCATTTTAATAGAGAGTGAATCAAGAGGAAAGTTTGAATATATAATATAGTAGAGGAACACTAATAATTATAGAGATTTCCAATATGATATCGGTAAATATTTTATGAACCCGACATAATCGATCAAAATAATGTCCTGCACTTTAAAAAGCTCTACAAAATAGTCCGCGATGGTATATATCTATCTCTTAGAGATAACACACAAAAACTATTTTTATCTTCGTTGCACCCGTGTAAACCCGTGGCGGTTCATCCGGGGTTTGAGTTTAAAAAAAACGAAAAAAGTAACACACATACTAACAGCTCTCATTTTGTAACTCTCTTAACACAAATAACGAAATATTCTAATATCACGATGTAAAAAGTTATTAAAATAAAATTTATGATCACATAAATTGCTTAAGGTAACATAGAAAATAAACAATAAATAGTTTTTCAGGTTTCCTATAATGGTATCGCATTTATTTCTATAAGTAAATTTATAAACTGTTAATATTTGATTTCCTAACGACTACACTCTTTATTTCTACACAAACTTGACTTCTTGGTGCTTCTAATGGAGTAGGATTAGACATATTTTTACGAGCTTCTTTTGTTTTGCTGTATACTTGAAAATAATATTGAAAATATTTTCTCGTCAAACTTAAAAGATTACATGTAAAGCTAAAGAAATACTTTCAGATACACATTAAGTTACACTGTCTAACATTGCTGTATACTGATTTAATGAGTGTGAAAGGTAATAAAACAACATGATATTTTTATTTTGTCTGATGACCGCATCACACGTACTTTAAGCAACTTATCCCCAAGTCAGGTTTATATATGAATTGTTGGAAGGATATTGTATTATGATGATACAAGAGTAACATTCAATAGGATCACGCGGACCGTATCTACATAGCTAACTTATTTCTCTATAAAACCAATTTGGACGTATAGATCGTACACGCGCGTTTCATCACAAGGATATCACTAGCGCATTGTCAACGTGATCAGAAGATCTCATGTCATATTACCCAGTTACTTCACAGTCTTCACCCTTTAAATTGGAATACATCAATGCAAACACTGTTATTTGGCGGTAGAAATAGGTGTCAGCGAAATACTTATGCAGACCACTTTTGTAAGAGTAAAGTGAACGTCTTTTACCAAAATTACACTAAACACACAATTTAGTCTGCTGCCCTAATTCCTAGAATTAGGCCCAGCCCAGTCTAGGATTAAATCGGCTATCAACTCAGTCTAGACGGGCTAGTCTCATCCCGTCTATAATAAATGACATAACAGCTATTAATTCTGGGGTTAACTAACGAGCGGAGATTTTTTCGGACAAGTGTTAGCCTAACATTTATTTGTAATGTTATAAATACTTGGAAATTTATTCGCATTGGTTTGTGTTATTTTATACGATGATTCCTGTTGTTACTATTGAGATTTAAATATGTAGCTTTCAGAGAATTTCGGTCATTTGATATTCCTTGATCAAGCCGTGAGGTAATGGCATTGTAGATTAATATCTCCCGCTGTACCAGATGTCGTATTCCTCCGCAACAGTGTATCTCAAATGCACAGAACAGGGATGAGAAGCAGCATCTCCGTCGCGAAAGTTGCGCTCTGCGCTTGCCTAGAGCGGCAATTATGGGCAAATATCCCTCTTTCTTGAGGAGACCTATATCCAGCAGTGGTCTTCCAATGGCTGGTACGATAATATGATTTGGATTCAAGGAGGCCTAAATGACTATCCGTTCTGCATGCTGAGTGCCCTGCCCAGTGCCCGTTTATACTGAAAATCCGCTGGACTAAGTCAGTAACTTTGATTCTTTAACGATTTTTTTCATTCCTGATATGTGGAAAGGGTCTCCGAGTTGTCAGAGTGTCTCTCCGTATCTTGTTGAGCTTAAAGCATACATTTAAATTAAATTTTATTAATTTATTAATTAATTCAATAGTTTTGTTAACTTCTTATTCCCATAACATCTCATACATTAACGTGACTCCGCGGTATATTGCTTAATGCGCTTGTGTTTCTTACGCCAGACAACAGAGGAACGAGTGAACGCTGTTTCACACGTGTAAGCCTTTGTCCAACAGTGGAGATAGTTATCTCCTAGAAAGACGGAATTTAGGCCATAATTACCGCTTGCACCAGTGTGGTGGCCATCGCAGTGCAGAGCATCGCGATGAGAATGCCATTGCCCATTTCTACCCTATTGCATTTGAGCTACGTTGTTTCAGATCGATACATTGCCATCAATCGCTTCCGGTAAATATGAAACGAAAAAAATTACCATCCTTCAGTTATTCCAAACCAGTATTTAATTTACCGTGAGGTATCAGCAGAGTGGAATAGTACCTCCCTCTGATCAGAACTGACAGATGGTGGTATATCCACCCAAAAAAGTGGAGTTAAAATGCACAGGGTGGGTATGACCAGAAGCTTCCTGTCCGCGTAAGCTGCGCTCTGTAATTGCCAACAGGCTTGTCCAAGCGACAATCATGGGTGAAATACCTCATTTATCAGGGAGATCTATTTCCAGCAGTGGACTTCCATTGTGGATAATTAGAGTACCCTAGTACCTTGCGGTACCTGGTACAGAGGGAGATATTATTCTACACTGCCGGTACCTCACAGGACATAACAACCCAATTTAGCAGATATCTCTGCATTCACTGAAACGCAATTGCTCTTAACAATTACGCTATGGCCATCTAGGCAAATAAATATTCAAGTTATTTAAATGCTTTGTTATGCATACGACTTACATTACCAACAGCCTCATATTTTAGTGCACACGCTCAATACAATGGACCATGCGACAGGATACAGTATGTATCTTTCAGACCATAAAATGGAGGAATGCTTGTCCAGTGGTAGCGATTATTTGGTAAGATATATCGCTGAAGCTAACGACATAGTCATTGTAGAGACGGGGAAGACGTTAAGCTATACCAAAGCGTTAAGTTATGACAAATAATACTTCTTCGGATGATGTTTTTCGATATTATCGATGGTTTCTCGGTTTATTATTTTTTTTATTTTGGGTTCAATACTTCAGTTACTTTGTACTTTCCTCTATAAGAAAATTTAATGCGAATATATTAAAAAATATAGAAATAGTTAATATTGACGAAGGGGCCTGCTATTTCTCCCACGTTAAATTTCAGAATAAACCTAGTATAATTTATTATTCGATAGTATTGGTCTTTACCTGATGTTATATAGCTTTTGTGATAGGTGGGCTATGTAATACTGAATTTTCTGACCTTATGGCCCTGCGTAGTTATGTCAGTCAGTCAGCTTTTATATTTGTAGATTAAACAAGGTGTTTAATTTTAATTCATCAAAATAATCAGAATAAGCAATGATGATCAGTCAAGGATTTGTTAAAAAAAATAATACGATGATCGTTGCAAGATAATTTTATCACCTATAAATTAGAATTGACAAGTTGCATTGCATTTTATAATGGCCATAATATGTATCAGACTGTTATTTTTTGTTGTGACTGACAGTAAAATTATTGATATACAAATAACTTATATGGATGTGGTTTTGAATTTTTGAAATTTATTGTCACTAAAATATTCTGCAATGTGTGTAACAATTAAGTCTAATGACGCACCTCGTGAACCCATTGCAGGTGGGCGACCTTAAAAGTGTGCAAATCACATCTTCACATCGGTCATATAAAGTCCACTGTTGGCCATAGGCGCCCCCATGAAAGGGAGATTTATGACTATAATTGCCGCGCAGAACTTCTCGACGCGTAGTATTTAAGCTGCGCTGTTCCAGGTGGATACACCGCCATCTATCGGTTCCGGTCCAACACATACAATAAATATTTGTAATCTCCAAAAGCGTATAACTACTCAATACAACAATTGCGTCTAGTTAATAGATAGTAAGCTATAAAAATGATATATTTAAAATCTTGAAGTGTCCAACCGGGTTATTACGACGAGCAATGCAGATCTTCAAGGCTGAAGAATTCGAGTTAAATAAAAAACAGTTTTTTATTATTCGGACATGGTTTATCGCGGCTCGTTCTTATTTATGACTCGAACTACTGTTTTTATTGTATTACCCTGTTATAGTTTCTGTACAGTATTTTACACTGGAATGTGCGCTGTATTGTTTGCTGTATGCGCCAGCTGTCATGCGTGAAGTATTAGGTTCTCTTAGCACTTATACGTCGGATTCTGGTTACATTTAGTTTGGATTTGTGCCCGATAGAATGGACGCTGCTGGCCACTCCTCGAATATTACGATAAACGATTTAAAATCAAGTGGGTTAGGGAAGTACTTGTGGACACATGCAATTTTATTTTATTTTTACATATATAGATATATATATACACTTATTTCCAAAAAAAGGGGACTTAAGCAATGTAACATTTCAAATGGTTCTATTGGTTTGTTTGATAATTATAGGTAGTTTTACTTTTACAATTTTGTAAATTAATAAGCAAATAATCGTTTCTGTCAGTATTATCATAAAATTTTGATAAAACTTATGGGTTTTCATGCTAAAGTTCACTAGTAGTGTATGCTCGCTAGTAGTGCTCGTGAAGTAAAAGTTAACAAAGATTCTTGTTTGTTTTTTCTTTAATAAAGTAAAAGCACTTTAAGTTTAGTATCAAATGTGTCCCCCTCTAGCTGAAATCATAGCTTGAATTCATCTGAGTATGCTAACGAGGATATCTCGAATACTTGCTTGCGGAATACGTCCCCACTTCGCGGTAATCACATACTTCAACTCTCTGATGGTCTGCGGAGCCGGTTATAATGATCTCACCCGTCGTTTCAGAACGTCCTAGACATGCTCTATAGAATTGAGGTCGGGACTTCGAGCTGGCCAATCCAAACGACGAATGCCGACCTCTTGCACATACGCTTCCACATCACCAGACCGCGGGGCGCGAGCGTTGTAGTCCATAAAAAATGAGGAGAACTATTCCCTATTCCAGTCTTCTTGAGTTCATGACTCACAATTTCGAGCAAACCTAAGCCTGGCAACTCTGTGCTCACGGAGTAACTTAGGGCCGCGGGCCGGGCAATGACTGCCTATATTGGCCGCGAGAAGCCTCCTCCTGACCGTCTGTAGACTAATGTGCACATTTCTTACTTCTTCAAGGTTGTTCTTAAGGTCCACATACGAAAACTTGCGATTACTCAATGCGTGACTCACAAGAAAACGGTCATCTCGTGGTTGGGTACAAGATTTTATTTCAGAACCAGGCCCTTTCTCGACGGAACCGGTGTCTTGATACCACTGGCAGGTCCTTTGAACCATCGAGCGACTCACACTTAGCCTCTGAGCCACGAAGCATTGGCTCCAACTCTCTTCTAGCAGCGCAATAATTTTGGTAGCTTTTACCACTTTCTCTAGCATTATTGAGACAGCTAAACAGCAATAAATGAAGCTTTGACAAATAAGAATATAAAATGAATTCATAAAAATTGATTAAAAGTTATGAAAACCGATATTATCTTTTGGAACTCTGCACCAAAAACGTAGGATAAAAAGTGGTTTTCTGTAAAAACGAGCATCAAACGAAAATTTGAATTTAGAACGTACTGTTTTAAACAATCGCAGAGTAAAGCCTTGACTCGGGATGCTGCTGCCCATCCCCATCCTTTGCATTTGAGCTACACTGCTTTACTCTTACTAAACCTGGTACAGATGGAGGTACTATTCTACTCTGCCGGTACCTAACTATAAAGGTTAGAAACGTGAAATCTTGCGGGTTCCTTTTATAACTTTCTCTGAAAATGTAAAACGGAAGTGCAAAGTTAGTATGAAACTTTACTGTTCTTGAAGTAAATAGAGTTCAGTATAACAGTTATTCATTGAAAGCCATGAAATACGTTTATAATTTATTTTCGAAAAATATTCAAATTTACGGACTGTTTGTCAAGTAAATAATTTATACACTTTTGTAAAACATATTTATTATATATTACATATTGACCTATTCGTTTCCAGTTTAATGTATAACTCAAAGAAAAAAGCCAAGCTAAAATGTTGGTAAAAACTCACCTTTGTTAACATAAGGTAGAAGTCATAACGAAAGGTTGTCTGCATTGGTACCTCACTCTCACCTATTTCTACCGCCACCTAGCAGTGTTAGCATTGCTGTGTTCTAGTTTAAGTGGTGAGAGACGCAGTCAAATTTACCCGAAACCGTGGTAAATCCCATAAAGTACTTGTGTTACGGCATCAGATAACAGAGGAACTACAAATATAATACTTGAATACCTACTCTTAACACCCAGACACAGGACAATCTCAAATATCATCACATAAATATTTGCCCTGGGTGGGGATCGAACTCACGATTATTGGATAATGTGGCATACTATTTTACAAATTTATAACTAGCTTGATATTACGAGCGCGTATTAAGCATGGTGACGCTTGCTATCACGCGGACTGTATTCTTGTTATGTATATAAAAAGTCCTGTAATCTTTATCTGGGCCGCCATTTTTTTGATCCATTAACGAAATATAAAATGAGTTTATTTTTAAATAGTTCAAATTAGTCCCATAGTAAGCTGTATTAATTAAATTTTTATATATACAAACGCCGCGAGGTACTGTCAGAGATCTTCGAGGTACCGGCAGAGTAGAGTACCTCCCCCTGTACCAAGTGTCATAAGAGGCAACTAAGGTAGCAGAATCCACAGATGGTGGTATATCCATCCAAAACATGGCATCTTAAATGCACAGGGCGAGGATGGGCAGCAGCATCCCCGTCGCAAAAGCTGCGCCCTGCGATTGCCAACACGCTTGCCCACCGCGGCGAATATAGGCAAAAATCCCCCTTTCTTGGGGAGCAGTGGACTGTTAATGGCTGATATGATGATTTACAATTTTCAACCTTAAACTATTGAACCAATTTCATTAATTTATTTTATTGCTATGTACAGTTTGATTAAACTTAATTACTAGGTTAGTTTATGTCTCCATTTATATTTGCAACATTTTTTGCATGGCAAACTAATGTATATAGTAAAAACAAGAGAACTTCATTTCATATAAAATTGTTATAAAATGTTAGTCTAGATAAATAACGTTGTGTATGTAATTGGCTTAAGTACCAGTACTTATTCATTTTATCAATAAAATTAAACCTGCCACGAGTTCGCACGAGTGCAATGAGGATAAAAATGGTAATTGCGGGTTATCTCTAATAGATATACCGACTCAGACTTGTTGTATTTTTACCAACTACTTTTACATTATTTGGAACTATCTCATCGGGGTCAACTAGCGTTTACAATGTACTCGCAAATACCTGTGTTTATTTATGACATCACATTGGGAACTTCTCCATCGGCGCCAACGGCATTGGAGACCACGTACCGGCAAGCGCAGCGTAGGGCGTCCACCCGCAAAATGGACAGACAATCTGACAAAAACTGAAGGATCGCGCTGGACACAGGCCACATACAACCGGTCTTATTTGAGATTACTTGGAAGGAGGGGGGGGGGGGTATCTTCAGCAGTGAACGTGTTCTGGCTATATGATGATGATAAAGATTGAAAACTTCTAAAATATCAGTATTTCTCTACTACATTAATCATGTAGAGTAGAATAGTACCTCTTCTCTACCAGATGTTGTAAGAGGTGACTAAGGTACTAGAACCGACAGATGCACAAGACGGGAATGGACAGCAGCATACCCGTCGCGTTAGCTGCGCTCTGCGATCGCCAACATGCTTGTTCAGCGCATCAAATATGGGCAAAATATCTCCTTTCTTCGAGAGGCTATGTCCAGCTGTGGACTACAAATGGCTGATATGATTATGATTGAAAAAACCCATCAAAAACGATTGATAGTTAAAAACATAAAAGCATCAATAGTGCCAGATAGACAGCAGAAAGCGAAACGGCTAAGTAGAGTAGTCGTAAGTGTTAAAATAGGTACCGTAGCTGACAGAAAACCTGAATCACAAATCCAGTAGAGGTATTGTGTGGTAATTTTTTATACCTATTATGTATAAAAAATGAGCTATGCTCTCACAAGAAAGAAAGAAATCGCTAAATGAACTATGTCCTACATAGTTTAGTGGGTAAACAAATTGAAATAGTACCGAGTAAGCATATATCACCCAAAACTGATGACCACTAAAGTCCTGAAAATCAGACCATGCGAATTGTGGTGTCACAAAGTGAACATTGGACGGGCCGGATGGCGCAGATGGTAGTGATTCTATCTTGTGCGCATTCTATTTAGTGTGTGGTTCAATCACTAACCACACACTAAATATTTGTATATTAGTAATAGAACAACTATTTAATATATGCAATTAAGTATTATATTTGTGATTCCTCTGTTGTCCATACTACAAGTTCTTTTATCGACTTCTCTTAGATAGGTCACTGTGTGTGATGTTGTGTGAATTTATTTATTATTATAAATAATTTACTTAGCCTTTGCCCATTAACAGAGTTGCAAAGGCTTAAGACAAGCCTCAGATATTGTGTTGCTAGTTGTGTTTTTGTATATATGTTTCTTTATGTAAACTACGTAATAGATTGAGTTATGTTTAACATGGGACGATTATATATTGAGGTTTGTGATTGTTCTGTATCTGTATGTTAAATATATAAGTAGTATATTTTTGAATCCTCTGATGTCTGGCGTCCGTAACACAAGTGCTTTAAGCAACTTACTCCGGAGTCAGGTCAATGTATGCGATGTTTTGGGAATTTATTAATATCATTAATGATATTAGTATTGAAAGTTCAATGATTTTACCGCTAACCAAAAAAAGCGAAACGCGCTTCCTGAAGTTTTCATTTCAAACATCCAAATTTCCAACGGAAAATCCCTTACTGCATGGCTGTCGGCCAATATGGCGTCAGAACCCCTCATGTTGGATCTTCGATTGTGAAGTCATGAATTTTACGATTCAATTTTAAATTCACTTGTATACATCAACATATTTCCGCGAAATTTCATTGAGAGAGCGTGGCTCAACGGGATTTGAATTCAAAATTTTGAATTATTTTTAACGGGATTTGAATTCAGAATTTTGGCTCCCGATTCTGAAAGTTGAAAAATCTTACTAAGCTAAAACTCTCAAGTTAAAACTACTAGAGTACTTATAACTTGAGAGTTCGGCTAACATATATATTTATACCTGAAATCAATTGTAAAAATGTTAGGAGCGGTTATTTAAAAGATAATTATAATAAATAAAAACTTTATTCAACAACAAAAGGAAACTTACCTAAACTAGATCTAGCCTATTCTTATAGGCACCTATTTAGTGTGCATGTAGGTGTGAATGTGTGTGTATATGCCTGATATAATACAAGCCCTATAGAATATGACGCTATACTGTGTATATATAATATACATAAACAATAATAATAACAATAGATTAGAAACATACGAGTTGCTTCGACATCTTATTACTCGTAGCACAAAATCGTAGAGACTTATATTAAGGCACTCGTAGCACATAGTTGTAGAGACAGAGAGACTAAAATTCCAGGGATTGTAGCTAGAAAACGTAAAGAAACTTAGATTCCGCAGCTCATACTACAAAGTCGTAGAGATTTTTATTCGAGACTTGTAGTGAAATGTGTAGGGGAGATTCTAGATTCCGAGATACGAAACTCAAACTTAAAATCGACAGTACATTAAACAAAAAGCAAATCGCAATGTATATGAGGTACTGTTATCAAGTAGCTATTTATAAAAAAACATGTTTTATAAATGTTTATCTATTGATCTAATTAAATGTTTGAATTTACATACAGTCTAAACAACACATAAAATTTCATGCAGTTTCCACGGATGTGTTTCATTAAAGTATATAATATTATTTATTTCATCAGGGTGTTTCTTTAAAAAATAAAGAATCATATATTAAACATAATGATAATGTGCTCGTCGTTGTACATATACATTTATATAGAAAATTATACTATATTATAATATTACGTTATATTTAAAATTGTACAATTGACGGCCTTATTTCTCTGAGCAATCTCTTCCAGGAAACCTTGGAATGAACATATGAAAGAGATAAAGACAGTGGGCAGTTTCGTTTGTACATATATATACAGTAGATATATATATATATATATTTATATAATAATTTATGATAGAGAGTATGATAGTAATGTGAGTACGCAATAATTTATTATATATATATATATATAAAGTATTCTGCAGTTTGTACTTTTAAAAAGTGATCCTCAACCATATGCTTAAAGATTTTCAGGCATTTTGAGCCTTAAATTTTCCGATTATCTCTCCCGTGGCTGTCACGATACTGTCAGAAGATAATATAGAGGAGACGGATAGAAAAGTATGCAAAATCGTATTCAGAGCCATAATATTTACTAAAAAAATAAACTTATTCGTCGACTGACTTTGCAATTTTTAAGTAAAAATTAGAAATCTTTAATGTAATACTAGCCAACCCGACCGTCATGACCATGTCCTTTAATAATTATACTTGTGTGTTTAACTTGAAAGAATATTGCTATATATTATTCAATACTATACATTATCCAATCTATCTAGTTGTATCAAAGAAAACACAGTAAGCAATAATTTACTATAATTAGTTCTGTAATTTATGTCTTTCCTGACAGTAACACGAAATTTTATACATAAAGATGATGGTGTAAATGCTTATGGTTTATTGCTGAGAAAAGGTTGAAGATGTTTTGGATAACAGTGAAAAATATATTAACAACGAAATTTGTTTCATACACACACACATACATCACGCCTGTGTCCCATCGGGGGTAGACAGAGACTATAATTCTTCACCTGTTACGACCTTGGTATACCGCTCTTGCTTCCCTTACTCAAATTAGTCCTTTCATATACGCTCGTTTTTTCTAGGTACTTTGGACCTGGCCCTTCTTTAATACCTCTTCTATATGATAGTATTCGTTTGCCTCGGTCGTCCTATACCAACCCTTCCATTAAATATTAAATCATTATGGATTTATAGACCTGTGCAGGTTCAATATTTAGTCAGGATGAATATTAATATAATAATAATTTGTATTTGTTCTGTGTCTAGATTACAATTGTGATTCTTCTGTTGATTTATATCCGTAACACGAGTGCTTTAAACGACTTATCTCGTAGTCAGGTCAATGTATGAGATGTTGTATGTATTTAATTTTTTTATTCTGTAAAAAATGATTCAGAATCTGATTGTGCCAAAATTAAAAAAAAAGAAAATATAATATAATATATTAATTCGAAATCTACATTACAATTTTTCTCTTATTTTTTAAATCACAATAGATTTAGACTAAAAAGAGATAAACGTCGACAACTGCGGTAGTATTGATTGTTATACAGCTGTCAGCGTCCTTCAAACAAGGTACATGACAAACTCGAAGTGCATATGAAATAAAAGAAAAAAAAAGCAATTAAAGAACAATAATTAAACACTTTTCTAGAATCAGGCAATGAATTTCTATACATTATATATTTGACGTAATATGAGTATGCGTAAATAATAGGAAAACTTTTCTATCTACTTTAATAAAATGCTTATGTTGACAAATATCCTGAAAACCGAAACCCTCGCCAATTTAATACAAAATGCGATTTATAAAATATCAGAGTAAATCCCGACTAGATGCTTCTCATCCAGAAAAATAGCGGACACAAATTCATTTATCATCTTCCACAGAAAACGAACACGCCTGAAAATAAACAAATCTGTAAGCCTGTTTTAACTATAATTAAACGTGCGAATTTTCATTACTCCCGGCATAATGATAAAAAAAGCATTTATTTCGAGTAAATCTTTTATATTTTGGTGCCGGAACTTCCCAAAAAGTAGTCAAAAGACACTTGTGTAGCTTAAAAACGTAACTGTTTTGATTTACATGAAATTTATGAAATACAGCATAATGAGTAGATCCGGATAAATATCATTTTTTTATATACTTAGCATGTGTGTGTGTGGGTGTTTGGTGTTTGTGTTGTGTGTTTGCGTGTGTGTGCGTGGTGTGTGTGTGATTGTTTGTGTTTGTGTTTATGAAGTGTTTGTATGTGTTTTATCGTGTCTGTAAAACGATGAGTTTTTAACACCTTCAAGTGACTCTAGCCCGAGTGTTTTCAACATCGTCGTAACTAAGGGCAGAGAGTCACTTAGTTAGATCCCTCCTACACTCAAACAGGTGCATGAGGTAAATCAGTAGATTTTCTTTTTATTTTGTTATATACGTAGGAGGCTTGCGCTAAGAATTGGTAAGTTGCAAATAAAGTACAAGCAGGGTATGGAGGAGCAGCAGTATGGCATCGTCTCTTCTAAAGTTGTGTGTTGTCTAGTAGTAGTGTTTTGTGGTAGCTTAATATAACCTGAAGAATATAAAGTTTTCTAACAGTGAGTAATAATAATAATAATAACTTTATTCAACTGCACTTAGGTACCTAAACTAGGTCTAGCCTGTTCTTATAGGCACCTAATGTAAGTTTAACCTAAAATAATATTCTTTAAATATGAAAACATAAATACTAATTATGAAAAATATATAATTTTAACATTGTAGTTCATATAATAATAATTAAATCAATATTTATGGTCAATTTTAATTGCACTTATAATTAAATTGTATGGCGGGCAAGTTATACAATAATGCATATAATAAAATAATCAGTGTAAATTAATAGTAATTTCGATGCTTCATATAAGCACTCAGTAGAGTAACTTAAGGGCTTACGGTACATGAATTTAATCAGAGATCTTTGTGCCCGGTCTAAATCAATGAAGTGAGTGTTAGCTGCACCACCCTATATACAAATATAATATGTTTTTACTGATTGGGCTAGTACAATATGCCGTGAGGTACCGGCAGAGTAGAAGTAATAGTACAGGAACGACAAATAGCGGTATATCTATCTAAAAGTGCAGCTCATATGTACAGGGCGGGCATGGGCATCAGCATCCTCATTCCGAAAGATACACTCTACAAAAAACCTCCTTTCTTTGAGAGACCTATTTTCAGCAGTGGACTTTCAATGGCTAGTATGATGATACTGAGGATAATGCAATATATATTTTGTTTAATATTAGCACGCATAGTATGTCTCAGAGATGTGTAAATCCACATGAGATTTCTTATCCTTTATATAGTAAGCTCTTGATGTAAATACCAACTTTATCTCTGATCCACGATAATGCCAAGATATTCAACGCTGCTAATTCTTTGTGTGGATGGGCAATTACAAGTCTTTGATAAAGATCAGGAATTAATATTTATGTTACAAACATAATTAGTTTTTTTGTTTAGAGTGAGAAGATTACCATAAGCCAGCCACTGATATTAAACAGACCCATTTTAGCTTCCAATTTAACGTTGTCCCAGGTCTTAGCGGTAAAAATAATGGCTGTGTCATCCACATGGGACACTGTTATCCCCTAGTGCTGCAAAGGTTATAAAGATTGTTAATATATGTTTAAAAAAAAGCGTTGGGCCGAAGACACTGCCCTGCGGGACACTGAACTATACATTTTCTTCTGCAATTGTAAAATTGCTAATAACTACCCCTTGCTTTTTGTTATTGAGGCAGCTACTTAAAAGTGTGAGAGCTGTGCCCCGGAATCCGATATCCTCAAGCTTGCGTACGAGAATCGAGTTAGAGACGGTGTTAAAGGCTTTTTTGAAATCAAGAAAGCTAACTGGACACTTATTACTCTCGTCAACTTCCTTTGTTTTAAGGCTAGACCTAGTTTAGGTACCTAAGTATCAAAATGTATTTTAGTTTATTAGTATTCTTATAGGCACCTAATGCTATATACTAGGTAACTAAACTAAAATATTACTAAACTAAATGGAATCAAACATGTTATAATGTGAACACTGCTACTTGTTAGTAGAAGAAGTAGAGAGTACAAAATCCAGACCTTTGTCAGGGGTCTACCTCTAGTTAAATATATTTTAATTATATTCTGTATTCTGTATTCCAGCGCAACCTTTGAGGAAATACTTACCGGCTCCATTACTCTTCTCACTATAGTCAGAATGGCCACGTAATTTCATATCTTATCTTTGACCTGGTACACAGCTTGGCATACAAGACCCCCGTGAAGCAGCAACGATAAACTGATAATAAAAGGGTAGCATTGATACCCTTTGATATCCATGCCAATATAACTGATTTCTTACTCTTATCAGTCGACATATATAGCTTTCTCGAACACCCTTGATGGTTGTTATTAAGCAATATATTAAAAGAATTATTCACTGCACTGCAAAGTCAGCCATTTTTTTTGTCAATATCTTTTATGACCTATATGTAAACAGACTCTTGAGTAAGAACATTAAAAATATTTTAAGATGATCATCATTGTACTAGCCATTGGAAGATCGCTGCTGGATATAGGCCTCCTCAAGAAAGAAGGAATGTTGTCCGAAATTGCCACGCTGCGCAAGCGTGTTGGCAATCGCAGAACGCAACTTTCTATGTCCACCATATATATCAATGTCTCTACCCTGTATATATATACACAGGGTACAGACATTGTATATATATATACCGCCATTTGTCGGGTCTAGTACCTGAGTAACATTTTACGACACCTGGTGGAGTACATTATTCAACTTGACAAGATCTATCTTGTCAAGTTCAGCTAGTTTGCAATGTAAAAACAAACAAATGTGTTTATTTACGACATGATATTAGAAATCTCTAAAATTATGATTTTTTTATAAAAAATTATGCGTGTATTATACATATAAACATGACACTTGGATCACTCTACCTATTTGAAAGAACCACATCAATTTTTGTTACATTTTGTTTGAATATCTAATCATGCATAGGGACAGACAGACAGTGGGATGTGACTTTATTTTAAACTATGTTGTGATAGGTATATGTGAAATATGGCTAGTGCAAACTTTTACTCTATATAAATTTTGACTATGATTAGGAATTGTACCGCCGCGTAAGTATAAATAAAGTTCAAAATCCAATATAAAACGGTGAAATTAGGACTTTAAACAATTAAAACAGACGCCTTTATGAAATATCTCTCGCGATATATCGCAATAATTACGCGAAGCGTTCACAAAAATGAATCCAAAGTTTACTACTTCAATTATTAATCAGGGAACTCGTCAGTTTTACAAATGGCCACCGACACGTCTATGAATAAAATGAGGCCGTTAAATAAACTGCGTTTTAAAGTTGTTAACGGAGTTATTTAACGAGCTATGAATGCATAAGTGTGTGAAAATATTAGATACTTAACTGGCGTGCCGATAAAAACTTCGTTTGCGAGCTTTCGAATCACCACAAAAGTTATTGTTAATAATCAAATTAGTATTTCATGGTAATAAGAATATCTACCTAAAAAATGTATTCATAGATATTATACCCTTCATAGATATTTAAAGCTACGAGAACTAATTCAGTCAGATAATTACTTCATTCTAACTATTCATCCTGAGTGTTGCCGGAGCTGTCGCTCTTTTTCTGAGACGTCGGATACTTCACACATCCATGAGGTAGACCTCATACGAAGGTCGTCTGCATTTTTACCCCACTCTGTATCTATCGCCAATTAGCAGTGCTCGTTTTGCTGTGTTCCGGTGTGAAGGCCGAGCGTGAAATTACTGAGTAAATATGACACATAATTTTCAGTTACAACGTCGGCGGCACGCTAGTTATATCTTTGTGATGATCCGAGTATCATCTGTGCTGTGGTCACGTTTGTCATCAAATGGACCGAATGGTTGTTAGCTGACTTCATAATATTTAAAAAAATCTAATATTTTAACCACCATCTGCTGTATCCAATAGCTTAGTATTGCCTTTTATGATATCTACTTATCTTGTCTTAGACTTAATCCTTTAAAATTTAAAGATAAAAAGATCTAAGAAAATGTCTGATGCCATCAACTCACAACCATTGCTTGTCTTTGAAGAGATAAATAAATTTATAAGACGTAGAATAATATGGAAAATATAATTCAATATAATATAAATGTAAAGCATATCACTAGCGCATTTCCAACCTTGTGACCTAGAGATATTATGTCACCCAATAATTCCAATGCCTTTCCCACCGACCGTAAAGATCAGAATGCCTTGAACAATTTGTACTCATATACACACCGCACATTTTTAAAATAAACTCAATCGTTGCTACCAAACGAAAATGGACCATCCGACCTTTCTTGACTCCCATACATCATTTATAATATAATTGAAAGTTCTTTAGTCAACACGAATACAGATTTAGTGGCATGTGTAAAATAACTTTTGGGGAGCGGTTCCAACGAGATGCATTTACTGCTTATCTGACCTTCTCTTTAAATACAGGTCCAAGTATTGTCCCCGGTGTACCCAAAATATTTTATTAGTTGACAGTTTTAGTATGCGTCAAAATGCATTGTTAAGCTATGTGATATGTTAGTTTCTTTTTACGATCCATAATGCTGTGAGTATGAAAATAAAATCTAACTTTTCAGCATGGATTTTCGGTGTTTGATAGCTGGTTGGCACGGTGAATCAGTTATTTTGATTTTTAGGCCTTTTATTCTTGCCAGCATCAAAATTGAGATAGCCTCCTCTGCAGAGTAGAATCCTTTCAAAAAACCGGATGTCGTATCTGAATGATAAACCTGAATAATGTGTGAAATGTCCAAAACATCGTATAATATTTTTTTAATATTTGCCCGTTCACTTCTAATAATAAAATTACATTTTAACGGCTTTTAAATGCGCTTTATTTATCTTTATATATTTTTAGTTCGACATTTAGGTTACCTTGCAGCAATTGTTCTTACGATTGACATAATATGTTTTGTCAGTGTTAAAATAAACAATTGTATAAAAATTACAATGACTACCTTCACTAATTTTTAATTTAGATTTTTGGTTTTTAAATTTGTACGTTTCCATCCACACATTGGATACTGACAGTATTTTGTATGTAAATTTGGCCTTTGTTCTTAATCAAATGTATAACACGATCCCAGGCAGGTGACATTTTCCAATAATTGTCTCTTTTATAATTGGGAGGTTTTTTTTTATTTCAATAGTTTCGCGAAGCATCCATGGAATAAAACCTTATTGCTTCGCGAGAGAGTAGAATAGAACCTCACCCTGTACCTTGTGGTATATCCACCTGAAACAGTGTAGCTCATTTGAGCATCCCATCCCCGGGCAAAGTTGGGCAGCAGCTTTTCAAAAAGGAAGAACTAGAAATTAAAACAATCGATTAAGTAGTTTTTAAAATTATTCGTTACACTAAGTTGTGGATGTTTATAGTTAGATTTTTTGAGACGAAGATGTACCTTTGTAATGTTGACTGAAATATTTAAATTGGTATAGTATTAGATTAAATTAAACCAAACAAACAAACCAATCATCTTTTTTATCATTATAATATTAGTACAGAAAATCTTTCAAAAGTAACTAATTTACGACTAGTGAGCGCGTATATGTTAGAAAATATTACCCACCATATTTCGAAAGCAACGAATCTATAACCAAACCGAGATATTTACAATAAACAAATCAATACACAGTAACATCAGCTAATAATGGCTATCACGGAGGCGGGGGGAATAAAAAAACAGTAAACTGAGCTCGTAAAATAGGGGCTTGCAGACAGCCATTTATTGTTTACGCAATGCCACGTGGGGACCACATGATCCTCATAAAAGATGTAACTGCTGATTCGCGGGTTATGTACCCCTAATACCATCACCTTTTATATGAGGTCCATAAGGTAGACCAACAAAGGTAGCCTGCCTGGTACCCCACTCTTTACATATTTCTACCGCCAAATTGCAGTATAAAAATATACTTATGATGAATATAGTATGTTTTCGTATTATAAATAATATCAGGTTGATAAAACACGAGCTTCCGTTGAATATTAAGCAATCCCCATACAAATTTATCCTGAAACGCTGTCTCCGTACTTTATTTACTGATGCTGCTTCTCTAACTTTATAACCCTATTTCTGATGTACGTTATTATATACATACATATTTTTCTATCACATGTATTTACGGCGTTTATTTATACAAATATGTATGCCACCGTTATCTATTTTGTATATATATTGTCTGCACCACTATATATATATTTCTGTTTTGTGTAATGGTTGACTGGGAGATAATGCCATCTGGCATTAAGTCCGCCATTTGTACATTTTGTGCAATAAAGTTAAATAAATAAATAAAACAACATTGTATGTAACGATTTCGATCAAACTCGAATACTATAACATAAATAAGTCACTCTTATACTTCAATTAAAAAAGATGGAATATGGACCTTATTTACTAAACCTACATACGCGGTATTGAAGTAGCAATGAACATATATAGATCTGAAAGAGAAATATTTTTTGGCATTTTCACTACATTTTCTATTGGTGCTCCGGTCTTATTAGTCGTAGCGTGATTTTTTATAGCTCAAAACCTTCCTAGACAAACAAACAAACTTGACTTTATCTCTTTAATATACTAGTGTATAGATTCGGTTATTTAACCTTATTTCAAGGTGATAGAAACGAAATTTGTCTGTTCGTCGTCGGTCGTCTCTAGAACTATAAAGAAAGTTGAGTGGTTTACTGTATGTATGATTACTATTTTAATATTATTATCTACGTTTTTAAGTTAATTGAAATGATTTTGAATTTTATCATATGATAGAAATGGTATAAATTTGGTAGGAACAGTTTAAATTATGTTCTATGCCTCTCTCATCCTTCAAATCAGAACCCAGTTAATTGGCTGGCTGGTTTAAAATGTATCTTATTTTAGCCCTAGTAGGCTAGCAGGGTGGAATAGTGCCTCTTCCTATACCGAATGTCCTAAGGGGCGACTGAGATACAAGAACTGACAAATGATGAGGATGGGAAGCAGAATTGCTATAGCCTCCACGCCTGCCCAGTGCTGCAACTGGGTGCAGCATTTATCCTTCCTTGGGAAGTACATCCAGGCCTTTCTTTATACTATGTAGACGACCTATGGCTGCTATGATAATAATACAAATTAAAATTGGTAGCATAATCAAGATCAGTATGCCGGCCAATTTAACAAAGTTCCTACGAATAATTTTTGTGTCGAAAAATCATAAACTCATACATTCATGACGCCTGGGGCCAGGGTAGGCAGAGACTACAGATCTCCATTTGTTACGATCTTGGGAAACCTCTCTCGCATCTTTTACTTGCATTAGTCGTTTCATACACGCTCGTTTATTCTTCATACTTCTGATTTGGCCCTTCTTTTATACCTCTTCTATCTGGTTCCACTTACATTCTATATATTTGTACAGTGATTCTACTTTTATCTATCCTTTCTACATGTCCAATCCATCTTAACGTTCCTTCTGATAAACTCAATAACTACAAACAAATTTTCACACAATCTATACAATTGAATGCTGCAATTCATGAGGATTGCTTAGAAATTATTGCTTATTATACAGTCGATATATTTTTATAAAGGATCAAATAATAATATTCTAGTGTTTGTCTTCAATTATCAACTCTAGGTAGTCTTTTAAAGGTCAATGCGTTGGCAGCTCACTCAACTATTTCCACCTCCAAACAGCAGTGTTCGCATTGATGTGTTCCGGTTTGAATGGTGAAAAACGCAGTGAAACTACTGAGAAATGTGACATAATATCTTCGAGTAACTAGGTTGGCGATGCAATTGTGATATTACTAACGTCTATGGGCCGCGTTGACCCTTACTATCAAACGGTCTGTATGCTTGTTTATCGAACTGATCTAATAAAAAAGTAAGGCTTCCTCCGCTTCATAGGACATCCCTTCCACCTAGATTAAAAGCCCGAAAGCTTCCCAATAGTCAAGCTCTCTGGACAAGTTAGACTCACCCAAACATCAGTATCGGCCTACATAGAGATAAGAGCTGTCTGACCCCCAACCCGCCCTTCCCACAATCCAGTCTCCCCCCCTTCCAGACCGGGCGGCGCCTGTCAAGGTTGTCTGAAAACGTTTCTAGGGCCTTCCGGTTGAAAATGGGGTATTTTATGTTGCTATATTAAATGGTGGTCAATGACGAATGCACTTCTGTTCATATTTTTGCAAATAACCTACTTTTAGCTTAACTCCACGTAAACTTCGGCTTGTATCGCGTTCCTAGGGATTATATCCATTATTAGATATTAAAGGAACTTTAAGATTTTTTTTTGAATGTAGCTTTACAAGTAAAATGGTTATTAAAATTAGTGGGTCAGTTCAGTCGCTAAAGCGTAACATACACTCGCTCGTTTATAATATCTATCAGTATTGTAGTACATATGTTGTTTTAATGTTGCTATAGATAAAATATCATTAAAAACAATTCAAAATTATGAAAATGTGACATCCCGACAACTATATTATTATTATTTTACAAAAAAAATATGTGTATGATTAATTTGCACGTTCATATGTGAAAATAGTCACATAATAGCGCATTTTTGACCATCATTGCCACTAGGCAAGTGTGTTGGCTATCGCAAAGCGCAGCTTTCACGAGCGATGTTGCTGCCCATCCCCGCCCTATGATGCCTGTCGATTCTGGTACTTAAGTCGCCTCTTACAACACCAAGTGCAGTGGGATGTACTATTCTTTTCTGCCGGTGCCACGTACATATTTATTCATAAGTTTTTTATAATGGTTGATGGCACCACTGCCATTGTCAACAAAGGCTCTATATTTAAGTTTAAATTTATAATAATTCAAGTTTTTATTAACTGTCCCAACATACAATAAATGGAATATTTTTCGGAGTTCTTTAAGCGGAAGCGGAAGAAGCGTTATCGTTTGCAAGTGTCGTTATATCGTCAAGGATTTGTAGAATATTCATACTTTTGAGAAGTGCGGCATACATGTAAAACAGTGACACACGCTATAATTTATTATTTTATTTAATACAAGTTGTGCCCGCGATTTTGTCTGCGTGGAATAGTGACTTTGGGCAGCACATTCTATTCAAAATGTTTCACCCGTTACTGCCACATTTTTGCTTGATGCTCCATTTCTATTCTTTGTAGCGTTATGTTATATAACTCAAGTTAATTCTTATCAATAAGTAATTTTTCAGTGAAAGTCCTGTTAAAATCGGTGTAGCCGTTCCAGAGATTAGCCAGAACAAACAGACAGATAAACAATAATATATGTACCGAATATACATGCATATGCATTTATTAGAAAACAGTTATTTTAATATTACAAACAGACACTCTAATTTTATTTATATGTATAGAAGAAACATGAACTATCATTAAACAGTGAAAATCTACTAAATCAGCATGAAAACAACCATTTCAATTAACCTCAAAAGCAATCAGTGAACAATCATGATATTATTTTTATACTAGTTGTGCCCGTGACATTGTCTGCGTAGAGAGTGTACCTTTGGACAGCATTTTTCTTTTCGAAATGGAAGCTTCCACGCAGCGCACGCAACGAACGTAATTTTTTCGCCCATATTTGACACATTTTTAATCAATGCTCCGCTTTCGACAGTACTGTAATGAAATATAGCCTTATTACGTAAACTATCTGCCATTGAAAGCCCCGTCCAAATCAGTCGAGCCGTTCTAAAGATTAACCATAACAAAAAGATAGACAGACACAAAAATTATAAAACTATATATTTTGGTATGTATACCGTATATATTTATTATAATACTAGAAAGGTACACTCTAATTTTGTTTATATGTATAGATTGAAGGTGTCTAGTAAATTTTTCGTGGTCGAACACGTAACAGCCATACTCACTACATTCCAAACTCCTACCACAGGAGACATCCAACTACTAATTTCATCACCATACATTAGAGCATTGTTGGTGAAATTATTTCGGAAGTCACCACTGAACCCTAATGACTGAATTCAAATTTGCTTATTGAAGCGTTTCAATACAAATAATTATCTTTGATATTTTTTTTTGTTTACTTAACTATTTTCGTGTTCTATTGTTATTATTATTTTGTAATTTCTATTATTTTTGAATTACCGACAAATATGGGTGATTCCACATTTTAAAATTCAGTTCTGACATGATGATTTCGATGTAATTGCATGCATATTCATCTTTTCTATTATTTTTGTTGACATTTGAAATCAGATATGAAAGTAAAAGATAAAAATAATTATTATAATATATTATAGATTAAAAACAGGAAGTTGAAGTCTAAGATTGTCTGCATTGGTACCTCACTCTCCGGTTTGTCTGTCCGGTTTGATCGATCCTTAAGTAAAATCTTTAAGTCTTAGGCCCACGACGAAGAACCAAGTGGCGCGTTAATCAGCGTTTCAAAGAGGCTGGGACGATCCTCTATGTGATATCTCAATAGCGAGTTGGAAAAGTGAAGGGATTGGACCAAAGCTCCTGGACTTTTAGGATGCAGAGGATCTTGCTTGCTATACAGTGGGAAATGCTGCAAGCAATCTGGGAACCTTTGGATCGGACTTGTTTGTTATATTCTTTCTTTAATTTTGCTATATTCGAATGAATTTCAGTATAACAGTTCTTCATTAATAGTCATGAAACTAGATACAATATTTTTTCAAAAATGAGTGATCATTAAGGGGGTAAAAATGGGGGGCAAAATTAGTATAAAAGTTATACAACTTTAAGTTGGTGAAACCGGGGGGCACTGCCAGTCGAGAAATATGCAAATATACGTGAATTACGATCGCAACATGTATGCTGTGAAAATATTTAAAAATATTATCAGCAATAATTTATGAAGTACTATTAGATTTTAAACAAGCAAATGTTTGTAATTATAGAAATGTATCTGCACTTATGCTGGGTATCGTTAGTTTCCGGCAGAATATAATTGTACCTCCGTGAGCAGAATACAATTGTACCTCCCAGGTGTCGAAAGAGAAGTAGGTACGAGAACCAACAGATGGCGGTATATCCATTTGAAATAGTAAAGCTCAAATGCACTGAGGGGATGAGCATCGGTGTCCCCGTCGCGATAGCTGCGCGGCAATTATGGACAAAAATCCACCTTTCTTGAAGAGGCTCATGTTCAGCAGTGGACTTCCAATGGCTGGTACGATGGTCTGCACTCATATTACGAATACAAAAGTTTTTGAGGTGTATGTTTATTACTGTTTCACGATGAAATTGATCACAAGAAGGAACAATAAGCCTGGAGTAATATAAAGGCTACGTTTTATATCGATAACGTGTTCCCGTGGGATAGGTCTGGCGTTTTTACTATCCAGATGTTAGGTAGCAATATAGATTTTTTTCTCGAAATAACAGTAATTCCTTGAGAATACAATATAATCCTTGTGGGCGGAAAGTTAGTAACTTTACAAATATATTATTATTAAATCAATTCAAATCTGTATCTATAAAAAAAGTACATATCACATTCAGTTTGGATATTAAAATGTATTTGCTCAGAGTGAGTACAAAGAAATCACAAATATACTACTCGAATACATATATTTAACACCCAGACTCAAAACAAACACAAATGTCTTTATATAAATATTTGTACTGAGTGAGGATCAAGCCTTCGACCATTTGCGTACAAGATAGGATCATGAACATCTGCGCCACCAAATCCCTCAAATTTAAAACAATGTTTATGTCGAAAATTTTCAAAGTTATACAATAATAAACCTTGCTACTTAGTTTTGTAAAAATTTTAAAAAAGTCGATCTGGATGGCCTTTATTGTTTGATCTTATCTTATGCGCTTTAGGGTTCGTTTTTCACCCACTACAAATAATTAAATGATAAATATTTGTATTTGTTCTATTTTTTATGTCTAATATGTAATTAAGTATTATATTTTTGATTGTCTAGTTAACTGACGTCCGTAAACTTTGCTATTTTTTTAAGATATTTAAATAAATTTAGTATTACGGTTCTTCATTTAAAGTCATTCAACTCGAGTTTTATATTTTTTCAAAAATCATGCCTTTAGGGGGTAAAAAAGTATTAATTTAATACTTACTAACTACCCCCTAAATACTTACTACTTTACTTAGTAGTAATTAAGTAAGTATTTAGGGGGTATTAAAATAAAATAAAAATTTTACAATGAAACTCAATGCAACTGTTAGTTTTCTAATTAAAATGTTTCAATAATTATCTCCTAAGATAATAATAGAAGTATCAAATCAATGAATCCGAGTTAAGCAATACTCTCGCGATCCCCAAAAACGATTCGTTACCTCACCCCGATTATCACAATGCTTACATTCAGGAAACCGGCAGGAAATATTCCAAATCTCAATGACAATGCCTAGAAAACCAGACTGTCTACCATTTGGAAGATAATGGCGACCTAGATTTAGGCAATAAATTAGATGAAATGACAGAAATTCTCGAATGAACGTGTGCTTCTTTTAAGTGGATTATCACTGTAATGGCTTTAGAAGTCTGATAAGTTTGTTTTACGACTTGCTTGCTCCTTATCTTATTTCATTTTAGTAGTCAGATAAAGATGGAAATGGTATCATTGGCTTTGCTGTGAGGTGTCTTCCACTGCGTCAGGTGTCGTAAGAGGTGACTAAGGTACCAGAACCGACAGATGGCAATATATCCATCCGAATCCATGCAATCCTCAAATGAACAGGGTGGGGATGGACAGCAAACACCCCCTTGCGTGAGCTGCGCTCTGTGATTGCCAACACGCTTGTCCAGTGCGACAATTATCAACAAAAACCTTGAAGCAGTGGACTTCGAATGACTGATATGATTATCATTGGTCACTATTATATTACCACACTTCCCACACCCCACTTGACTTATATCAAATGGCACAGAGCAGCCATTTGATATAAATGAGCATACGAAATACATACAGCGATTTCAGTTATTTTTTATAATATGAAATCAGTTAACAAGCATACAGTCTGCTTGATGATAAACGTTCGTGTCTTTAAATATATGACTAGCGTGTCGCTAACCTTGTAATTGAAGATAATATATCAAATTAACCCAGTAATTTTACTGACACTGTCGTCTTTCAAACTGGAACACAGCAATATGAACTATTTGGCGGTAGAAATAGGTGAGAGTGAGGTACCAATGCATACGACCTTTGTTAGAGGAGAAAAGATATATACTAACAATTGTCCTTATTAATCAACTGAAAATATTCCAACGAGTTATGAAGAAGGCAATGCTCGGAGTCTCTTTGTGCGATCGAATCAGGAATGAACCAAACCAAATTAATCAATATAGCCCGGTCTAAATATTACAGGCAATATCACAGATACAACACATCTCATTCATCCGACTTCAAGATAAGTCACATGACTTGTGTTACAGACAACAGCGGAATCATAAATATCTATAGTTAGACCGCTTATAAAGTTCGTTTGATTTGGTACCTTACTCTACCTATTCCTACCCCCAAAAAGCTGTGTTATCATTGCTGTATTTCAGTTTCAAGGTTTAAAAAAGCAGTGAAATTACTTAGTAAATGTGACATTTTATCTCGGTTTACAAATTTGGCGACACGCTAGTAATATTTTTGCGATGTCACAAGTGTCTATAGGCAGCGGTCACGTTTCCTATCGAGCTTTATGCTTGATTGCCCATTTCATAATATAAAATAAGTCAAATAAACAACACCCAGACACAAATAAAATTGTTCAGGATGGAGATCGACCTAAAGATACTCGGCGCAATAGATCATTGCCATCTGACCCATCTGAAACGATTCAAAGCATGTTGATCTACTGACCTTTGCTCTTGCACGTGCCCGCAACCATCGACCTCTGAAGCCTCCACGTGGAGCAACAACAAAAACCGCGGCATCATCCCTTGCTGGTGACGTCACTGAGGGTTGACGACTGTGAATAAGTGTGTGTGACGTCACACACACTTATTCACAGTTATTATCATACTTATTCCTTGATAGTATCGTGAAGATAATATATGTATCAGATTATTGATAAATGATATTACGCAAGTGATTGCGTATTGTAAATCACAGTCACAAGCTACAATTTTGGGTAGGTATTTGAGAAAGTGCCGTAAGCACGAGGTATGAGGTACGAGGCAGACTAGGATAGTACCTTCCTGCATCAATCGTCGTTAGAGGCGACTAAGGTATCAGAACCGACAGATGGCGGTATAAACATTTGAATCAGTGCAGCTCAAATGCACAGAGCGGGGAGGGGCAGCAGCATCCCCGCCGCGAAAGCTTCGCTCTGCGATTGCCAACACGATTGTCCAACGCGGCAGTTATGGACAAACTTATCTTGAAGAGATCTTTGTCCAGCAGTTCATATTCAATGGCTGGTATGATGATTGAAAATGCCCCTGATTTATCAACACAAAAATTGTGTCACAATGTTTGGCCCCGAATGAACTTTTAAACTACTGAACCGATTTTAATCAAAGTTTTGTTACAGTGTAGAACTTGATCCAACTTGTGCGATATGATAGTATATATCTCTAAGATAGAACGACATCTGTCGGGTCAGCTAGTATATGTAATGCGAAAATATTTTTTTTTACTGAATTATTTCCTAGAACTATTTTCGGTAGACTTTAGGAATCATTAATTTTAATAATTAAAATGAAATTCTCTTTACATCTCAAACAGTAGCATCGGCACCATCGGGACCTCAAGATTATTATAAAATAGACTCTATCCGTGAGGTATTACAGAGTCAAATAATACCTCCCCCAATGCTAGGTGTCGTAAGAGGTAGTTAAGGTACTAGAACCGACAGATGGCAGTATATTCATCCGAACCCACTGTTAAAATACAAAGGGCGGGGATGAGCACCATCCCCGTTGCAAAAGTTCCGCTCTGCCGCTGCTAACACGCTTGCCCGGTGCGGCAATTGGTAAAATTTCCCCTTTATTGAGGAGGCCTAAGTCCAGCAGTGGACTTTCAATGGCTAATATGATGAAACTCTACTCTTGAATATGAGGAATAACTCTTTACCTTTGACTTCATGTGATATAATACAACTTCAATGTAACGTAACTACAACACTCAACCCAGATTTGATATCCTCAGAATTGTAGACTCTTCCTAAGGAAGGAAATGTAAGAGAAAAAAAAAATTATGTCTTAGCCGACACTGCGGCCTTTAGACACTCGTCATATAACAAGGATATCACTAAGACACCAGCAACCGATTTGGGGTTATTACATTACCTAGTAATTTTACTGTCTCTTTTACCCCACAAATCCGAACATATCGAAGCGAACATTGTTGTTTGGAGGTAGAAATAGGTGAGAGTGAGGTACTAATGCCAACGACCGATAATAATTGTTTTTAAGGTTTTGACATTTCTAATAAATTATCATTGTAAATAATATAATTACAGTTTTATTTTTCATATATCTATGTGAAATATTGTATATATTTTAGGTAATTTTGTGCTTATCATATTGTGATGTATTGTTTGTTTTTTCTACTAAATGTATATCGTTCTAAAATAAATTGACCTTTAGATGAGGTCTGACTGCTGACTTGTCATTCATTCAGAAATACCACAGTACCTTCAACTGTTTTGGACGAGATAATTTGATTTCAACATCTTTTCAGTTTCAGAATATTTTAATACCATTTCAATATTATAAATAGGTAATATTCGATCGTTTGTTGGTACGTACTAACTCAAATCTACTCAACTAATTAATTTTTTTTTTCTCCAATAGCGGAGTTTATCTTCGGTTTACTCGGAATTAAATCTTTATAATATTTCATAAAATAAAACCGGCAGCCACTGATGGCACAAGTAGTAGTGTACCTGTTTTGTGCACCAAAGGTGATGGGTTCGATCCCTACCCAGGACAAATATTTAAATGATGATATTTATATTTGTTCTGTGTCTAGTTGTTAAAAAATATGTATTTAAGTATTATATTTGTGATTTCTTTTGTTCATTGATGTCCGTAACACAAGTGCTTTAAGTGACTCATCACGGAGTCTGGTCATGTATGAGATGTTGTGTCAATTTAAAACTATGAGCCCATAAAATTAAACTGTTGAAGTTAAGCTGCTATTTTTTGGATGAACATGCCGCCACCTGTCGGGTCCGGTATCTCGTTCTCTTACACGACACCTGGTACAGAGAGGTAGGTACTACTCAACTCCGTAATACTCTAGCTACTCTACATTTGTTACAAACAACTCTCTCTTAAGAGAACCTGACCCACATAATGGCCATGTGTCGCGTGCTACATTTCCTATAAAGCCTTCGGTAAACACGCCGATATGGGAACCTTCACCTTGTTGACGACTCCTATAATACTTACACGAAACTACTTTATATAATTAAGCAAAAAGAAATATGCTGTTGTATGCGCTAATATGATAGACAGGTTTTTTGAAAATGTTATTCGTTTGTCTATCCAAACTTCAACTAAAAATATTATTTATTCAAGTAAGTACTCAAATTATAAAAATAAAAAATTCGACGGGCCCGATGGCACAATCTATTCAGCAAGGTTCGATTCCCGACTAAAAAATATATATATATATATTAATATTTGTGTTTGTTCTGTGTCTGGGTGTGAAATATATGTATTCAAGTGATACATTTGTGTTTACACTATTGTCTGATATCTATAGCACAAGTGCTTTAAGCGACTTATCATAGAATCAGGTTAATGTATGTGATGTGGGAATTTATTTATTTATGCAAAAGAAAAACAATAACACTGTAGAATCCGCTTATAATGACATCGAAGGGAAAAGACAAACTCGTCATATTAAGCGGAAGTCATACATAGCAAAGACCTAAAATATATTTAGGAGCAGTTATTTTGTTAGGTATTTAGTTTAATAAAGGACACACATAGCAAAAAGTTTGTGAATAAAAAATATATCGACAGAACGAGGCTTAGGAGTCAAGTCCATGACTGACTTGACTCCTATGGTGATCATTATCACTAAATAGTGAGCATTTCTTAAAATAGACCATAATATGCATCATTTCAATACATCCGGCACAAGTGAAGTCAATATTTCCGATTATTTTGCACAAACATCTGTATTAAAACCAAACTTTACACATACTTCATACTAAGCGTTTGTTCGATATAGGCGGGATCGTAATAAATAAATTCTACGGTATTTCAAAAATATAGTATGCTAGTTTCTATTATACTCATTATATTGGTGACCCTAATGACCCTATGGGATCATGATAGTTATCTAACATATGTAAATTAGGCCTTAATTAAAAATTAAACCCGGTGCCAGACAAGTTTTAAAAATAATTTTGATGCAGGTTCATTACTGGAGCTACTAGAATTGAACCTGTAAGAAAAATTGGTGGTGTATATTTTCCAATCATAAGGAAAATTATCAGAAGCATTTACTATCTTTTTTTATGGTACAAAGTTTAAAATTAAGGATACGGTTTGTGTGATCGACACAAAAATAGCACAAACGTGTCATCAACCTTGTGACAAAGACATTAAAACATTACAAGTAATTTTATTGCCTCAATCATCCGATATAATTTGATGAAGATATATTCTAGGACCTAGAGGTATAGGCAGAGTAAAATAGTATCTCTTCCTATACCAGCTGCCGTGAGAGGCGACTAAGCTAAATCGACAGATGGTGGTATACCAATCCGAGAGAGTTTAGCTCAAATGCATAGGGTGAGGATGGGCGGCAGCATCCCCGTCGCGAAAGCTGCGCTCTGCGATTGCCAACACGCTTGCCCAGCGCGGCAAGTATGGGTAAAACTCCCTGTTTATTAGGAAGGTGTGATGATGATAATTTTATTCTGATGTATGTTATTGTAAAATTGATTTAGTAGCTTTGAAACCTTGTTCGCTAAATCGGTTAACTTACCCAGAGGTTCTATGCATTGAAAAATTCTGATATATATTATATTTTATCCATGGCTTTGGAGAAATGGCGCCGATTTCTCAGCGCTATAACAATACTGGGAACAATTGGACAAGACAAGTTTAAACATGTGTAATTTTTAGTTTAGACATGTGTAAACATGTGTGTTACCTTTGATTCAAATTCGTTTAAAAAAAAGAGATCAATCGCTTTAAGCTTTTCAGATCAGACAACAGAGGAATCACAAATATTAAATATACTAGCACCCCAATGCAATGACGATAAAAATGGTAATTGTAAATATAAAGAAGAATAAAGAAATGAATATGTACCATTTGTTCTATAGTACATTATTTTGATATATCTCGTATGCAAGTAGCTGACGTATGCATAGTAATCGCAATAAAAAGGTTTTATTTACGACACCGCATGTATACTTATAAACCTTCCTCTTGGATCACACTATCTAAAGAAAGCGCATCCAAATCCGTTGAGTAGTTTCAAAAATCTAAGCACACATAAGCACAGACTGCGGGCATATTTAACACACAGACACTGAAAAACACAAATATCCATTATGTATATGTTTTTGCTAGTGGTAATCAAATTCACGACCTTTATCGCATCAGATGGGATCGGATCACTATTATCTGCAACATCGAGCCAGTCAAGAGGTACATTGACTATTAAGTATATATAACACGAAAAAGGTTTCTTTTTTGAAATTGTTTTTTTTTTAAATAATCTGAATCCACACTTAACGTCAAATTACGGAAAAAATTCAGCTACTAAATTCCATTGTTGCAAAAAAATCCAGTATTTGTCCGATACACCCGTACACTTCGGATGCCGATATCGAGTGACGTTATCATTGCAATATCAAATGTCACTCGCATGGTAGGCCAAATAGACCTTGCCGATAATTATACGACGGATATCGATTTCTAGCCATTTTTATTTAAATAATCGACACTAGAAAAGAATGAAGCGTGAAAAAATAGCCGACTTAGTAATAATTTTGTTTTCTATAAACGTGTTTTACCATTAAAAAATCTAGATTATAATAAATAAGCATCTTATTTAAGAAAAGAAAACTTAAACCATTGTACATTTTGATCCTTAAGCACCTAAACTAGGTCTAGCCTGTTCTTAATAGCACTTATGCTCTGCAATGTGAATGCAGGTGTGAAGTATGCAATGGCCATGAGATACCGGCAGAGTACAGTCGCACTTTCCTTGCACCAGGTGACGTAAGACGTGATTAAAGTACAAGAACTGATAGTAGTATATCCATTCGAAAGAGTATAACTCAAATGCACGCGGCGAGGATAGGCAGCAGCATTCCTGTCACGAAGGTACGTTCTGCGATTAGCAAAGAGTTTTTCAAAAATGTTCAGTCATTTCTGAGTTCATTTGATACAAACGTACAAATCCTATTAACATTGTTCCATTTTAGGTAGCGATCTCATATTTTCTCCGATATGTAACATAGACTATATTACTAGATAAAGAAATGCTCTCTTATATTAGAATATTTTATATAATTCACAATAGACCGATTTTAAAAATTATTTTATATTATATAAATATACATCACGCTTGGTTCCCTTTGGGGAAGGCAGAGACCATGGATCACCACTTTTTACGACCTTGGCATACCTCTCTTGCTTTCTTAACCCGAATCAATCTTTTCAAACGCGCTCGTTTATGCTTGGTATTTCTTTAATACCTCTTCTACATGTTTAATATATATTCAGCCTAGGTCGTCCTATACCAACTCTTCTATTCACTTCCGTCCTATATATTTGGATATGTCTCAACATTCCTTTCTCTATTGTTGTCACAACATCATCTTTTATACCACATCGATCACTTATCAGACTATTCTTTAATCCATACATACCAAACTCCCACCATACATACTTCGAAGTGCTCTCATCTTAACATATATTCTACTCGCGTCTTCTGCCATACCCGACATTCACTACCATATGTCAGTGCTGGAACCAACACACCTCTATGAACAGCCAGTCACGCCCTTTCGATATATTTTGGCTGCACATAAAAGCATGTAAATATAGATAAATACTTCATATTTCATGAATTCTTATTCTGGGGAAGCGCAATTTACCTCTTAGTGTTTATAATGAAGCAAATTTTGTTACTTGATTACATGTTTTATCAAAGTAACTAAGTTTCAGTATTAAGTGTACAAACATATGTGACCAGGACCTTTAACGATCACCATTCTCCCAGCCCTTCCCTTCCCTGCAAGGGGCAAAGTTTGCCCGCCATTACAGTTAGCACATTTATAAATGGATGAGTTGTGGTGAGAGTTGGCCGGGGTAAACGAACTAATGGCAGACGTTTCCATATTAATATGACATTTGGAAGCCTTCTTTGTTTTGTTTTAGACAGTTTGGTAATGCGCTGTTTGTTTGTTGGTGCTATTAGAAAGGTTTTTATTGAACGGTTGTGTTTAGAATTGCACCAGGCTTTATTTTATATCCAGCTGGTTGGTATTGTACTTTTTCGATGTGGTGTCATTTAATAGAATTCATCATACCAGCTATCTAAAGTCCACTGCTGGACAATATGCCTCGCCAAGAAAATAGTATTTTTGCAATAATTGCCGCGCTAAAAAGCGTGTTGGCCATCGCAGAGCGCAGATTTCGCGACAGGGATGATGCAGCCCATCCCCGCTCTGTGCATGTGAGGTGATGTGTTTCGGATAGATTCTTACGACACCTGATGCAGTGAGAGGCACTAATTATTCTACTTTGCCGGAACCTCACGACAAATTTAATATCTATTTAATTTTACAGAAACAACACAAAATTTAATAGGATAAGGAAATGACTAATAACTTATTTTATTTAACTTGAAAGTAACCTTTCTTATAATGCGCAGTATAAGCAAATTGTGAACACAGATAAAAAGTCTGCGAGTACGTTTCTAAAACTAATTAATAGATGGCGTTACGTGTACTATGTAGCTACCAATTGTCTCATAAATCTCTTTCATAATATGCGTGATATTCAATAGACAATTAATTTTTTCTTTTTTATGTATATATTAGGAAGTCAACAAACAAGCATGCGGTCCGCTTGATAATAAACGTAACTGCCACCTATAGACACTTGAGTCATCACAAAGATATCATTAGTCTGTCGCTAACATGGTGAACTAAAGATACAATGTCACATATACCCAGTAATTTCAATGCCATTCTCACTGTTTAAACCCAATACAGGTATGCTACTATTTGGCGGTAGAACTAGGTGAGAGTGAGATACTGCAGCGACCATTGTAAGACCTATAGTAGCCAATTAAACTTTTAACTCTTAAATAGTTTTTCAATATGTCATTCAAACAGTAATGTATATGATTGTTGTTTTTGTAATTTTTAATGTTTCTAGTACATTCTGTGTAAAAGGCATAGCTTTATGCACATTTCTCCACGTTAACATTGAATGAGTCAAATTTTACAGAGTTACTTTTTTCAGTTTGTGTCTTTATATAGGTGTAAAAAATTTCCGTTTTCTTATAATAATAATATTTATTATATAACACCGTCAAACGTGCTGCGAGGTTTCGAAAGAGTAGAATAGGACCTCCCGCTGCACCAGTTGTCGTAAGAGGCGCTTAAGGTACCAAAACCGACAGATGGTGGTATATCCACCTGAAATAATGCAGCTCAAATGCACAATGCAGGAATGGGCAGCAGTTTCAACACCGAGACAGCTGCGCTTTGCGATTGCTAACAGGCTTGCCCAGAGCAATTATGCAAAATACCCCCTTTTTTGGAGAGGCCTACGTCTAACAGTGGACTTTTAATGGCTGGTATGATGATGGTGACATAGAACTTCATCATCACAGGATCAGAGAAATATTATTCGAAAAAACTATTACCAGATTTACGTAATCGGTTTTTTAAGTCGTAAATATGCCATACGCATTAAGTTAAACGTTGCTAATTCGTAATTACAGACTTTATAATTTCTTTCTTAATATTAATCTGTATAATTAATATTAAAAGGATATTTAAAAAAACACAAGAATTAATTGTGATTTCCATCAAGAAAAAGAAACCTTGAATGGTACAAACAAAAAAAACTTCCCAATTAGTATGTAATTCGACTCCTCCGACAGTATTCCATTAAAACGGGGAAGAAAAACAATGACATTCGATGCCCGATCGGCGTTCAACTGCAAACTTTCGGAGACCAAGGTAATGGTCCTTGGGCTAAGAAAGTTAATCCCATTCTTTAGTTTTGCGTGAGAAATACAAAAAAACATTCTTAATTCCTTGTATATTACTCTATTTCTGCTTTCTGTGACGGGTTCCTTAAATAACATGATAGCTTAACCGTAGGAGTATTTTTTTAGTACTTATTTTATTGGCACCGTAGTATTTACATGCTCGTGACATCACAAAGATATCACAAGCAGGTCGTCAACATTATATCATGCCACAGGTCGTCTGCATCACTCGCACCTATTTCTACCACCAAATAGCAGTGTTCGCATTACTGTGTTCCGGCTTGAAGGCTAAGAGAGACAGTGAAATTACTGAGTAATGTGATATAATATCATCAATTCACAAGATTGGTCGCGCTACTGATACCATTGTGATATTAAGAGTGTACATAGGCTGCGGTGACGTTTACTGACAACCGAAACGTATGCTTATTTGTCGACCTGGTATATTAAAAAAGAAACATTACGAGCTATGGAGATGGAGATGTTCAGAAGCCTTTTGGCGCAATCGTATAAGGAATGTATTCTTGAATATCCTAAGGGTTATTGAAACATCGTTATACATCTTTGAGTATAGAGACGTAATCTTTTCTTTTGCAGATCTGTAATGTGCTTTATTCACATCCACTGCATTTTTCTTGCAAATCTGGTGGTCCGCACCATTTATCGTCAAAAGTCCTCAAATAAAATGTTTAAATTATCATTTTTCTCAACTTGTGTCATTCTCTTTATTTGGAAATCTACCTTTGTAACTTCGGAGCACAAATCTCTATATTTACATACAAAGTAGAAGATGACTGACTGACATATTAATTTAGGGCCTAAACTATTAGAGTTTCCTTTTATAACGTAGGGAAGAACTAAAAAAAGATTTTTAAAATTTTACCTCAGTAGGAGTAAAATAAGGGTTAAACAGTTAATAAATCGCTATATACCAGTATATATGATTATATATACGGCGTCCAGGTGTATTAACTGTTTGGAAACTGGTCTTATTAAATGGTCTCTTATCTGAGTAAATATATAGCGTGACTCAATACCGTATGTAGCCTCCACTCAACAGCATATCCTTTATGAATCCCTCCTTTCTTCGACTCTTACTAACACTCTACCACCTCAATCACTTTTTTATTCTTTCCGTAGATCAGTACAGCGTGTTCGCCGGCGAATGCATGCAGTCCCTGCCACCTTGAAAGGTAACAGACTGCACTAATGCGGCCGAGCTCATTGAGTCCTCTTCTTTAGCTAACGGTCTTACTGTCCTCGATGGCCTCTGAAGCCAAGATCGAACGTCAAAAACGCTATAGGGTGATCGCCATCGATACCTCTTAGCTCACTTGAACCCTGCTGGGTGGCCACCGCGGTTTGTGCAGGTACAATCGCGGAATTGCTCTATAATGAGCAGTTTCGTTCACTCTTCCGGAGCCGCTGGAATGTGCGTCAGAGTAGTCTAACATTTTATGTAAATTGAACTCTATGAAAACAGACATGTCACGACATTTATAGCTACTTACGATATATATATAGCTATTTGCACACGTAGTAGAGACAGATAATGCCTATCTATAGAGTTTCGTTATCAGATCTCAAATTAATTTTCGAGTCCGTTAACTCCTAAAATATTAATTTAAATTTATTCTTTAGTAAATCGATATATATCATCACATACTTTTTTTGTGAATTTAAGAGCAGACGAAAATTAGGATAGTTGTATCGACAGAGTAGAGTACTACCTCCTCCTACACCAGGTGTTGTAAGAAGCGACTGAGGAACCAAAACGATCCGTTTTGGTTCCTCAGTCGCCTCTTCGTCAGTCAGATGAATCCGAAATAATGTAGTTTAAATGTACAAGGCGGATAAGCCGTCGCGACGCTACGCTCTGCGATTCTCGCCACCAGTGCAAAGCTTGGAAAGTTAGCGTAAAATACTCCTCGTAAATTGTCTAGGCAGGCCTATGTCCAACAGTGGACAGTTCCTAGGAAATAATGATCAGGATATAAAAAGAAAATCCCTCCATGCACGGGTTTAATGTATTTTAAAAGGATTGTGCAGCGCTATCAATGTGTTTCAACTAATTTACATAAAAGTTCAGCGATTCCTATTGTTAAACGTTTCTAAAAAGAACCATTATTAAATGTCTATTTATGAAAATCAGTAGTCATAGATTTTATCGTGAACAGATAGGCATACGTGTCGGAGGACGGTATTTTATAATATCTAGTGTTATATATTGACCATGTGAATATCCTTTCGCTTTATATAATGAGAACGCAATCTATTGAGTAAAATCAAAAATTTCGATGTTAATATACAACAAAACCTCTTTGCTGAATTTACTTCTGAGTTTGGCCGATCGATCGGTTCTCAACTCTCAGCTGAAGTCGTTCTGTCATATAACAAATTCAACATGGTGAAAAAGTCCAGAAGCATCTCTGATGCCGAAGCTAATAATACCCTTAAATGATAAGTGCATTCAAGTCTATGTCCAGCAGTAGCCAGACTACGGCTGATATGACCTAATAATGGTAGCTTGTAAATGGTTCTATCAACCTTTATCTATTATAAAACGTGTTCACCAAGTCACAAACTTAGAACAACTAGACACATAAATTATATAAAACCGTTGTTTAATTTATAAGATCGGATATAACCAGCATTACTCCGAGTAGAAAGTTGGTATAAGTGGGGCAGGAACTAAATTTTGAATTATAATAAAAGTCTCATCTATCTGAGAAACCTTTGTGATCGAACACAAGCTGAATTGAACCCACACGCTTAAGTGATTTCGGTTCAGATTTCAATAGAGTTCAATTTTTTGGATTTGAGTTCTGAAGTTCTGTTCGAGCGAGCTTGCTGTATATGGGTCAGTGGCATTGGAATGGTGCCTGTCTTTACTTGTACTATATATACCTATATATCTCGAATTCTAGTAACACCAGTCGTTTATTTAAAAGAAATGCGTCACACACATTCCCAGTCACGGTATCACTTCGTCTTTAGTTCTTCTTTCTTTTCGTCATTGTATACATCTGCAATGGTACATCTCTCTCGCCTATTTCTACCGCTAATTAGTTTCCTTTCTGTGTTCCAGTATTATGGGTGAGAAAAGCAGTGAAATTACTGAATTATGTGATATAGTATCTTCAGTTCACAGGATTGGCAACCCGCTAGTGATATCCTTGCGATGATACGAGCGTCTCTAGGCTGCAGTCACGTCTTCTATCAAGCGGACCGTATGCTTGTTTGCTGACTTTATAATTAAAAAATAAGACCATCATATTAGTCGTAGAATGTCCACTTCTAGACATGGGCCTCCCCATGAAAGGAGGAATTTAGCCCAAAATTGCCGTGCTGCTCAGGCGTAGTGGCAAAAGCAGGGCGTAACTTTGCAACAAAAATATTGCTGCCTATTCCTACGCTCTTGCATTAAAGCTACGCTATTTAGGGTGTTTATACCGCCATCTGTCGGTTCTGGTACCTCAACCCCCACCTAAAGACTCATGGGCTGTGTGTACACCATACCAGGCATTGGAAGTTTGCTTTTGGATATAGGCTTTCCCGAGAAAAAGGGAAATTTTGCCTATAATTGCCGCGTTGAGCCAGCGTGTTGGCAATTACAGATCGCAGCTTTTGTGACTGGTTTGCTGCTGATCAACCTCGCCCTGTGCAATTAAGTTTTGTGTCAGATGGATATACCGCCAAATGTCAGTTCCGGTACCTCAGTCGTCTCTTACGACTGAGGTACTGAAATGTAGGTATGAAAATTAACACAAAATTGGTTGTGTTGATTTTCTAACAATTAAGAAGTTTTGCTAACATTCTATTAATTTCTACTTTATTAATAACATTTCGGACAAATAACGCCTCCGGATTATCCGGCACAATATCGGATATAATTTGAAATAGAACACTCACAATTTTTAATTGATTTATGAAGTATAAAAACTCTTTATTATAATACCAGTTTTCAGGATGTGACTCTCTCCATGTGGATATATTTTTCTATCTCCTCCAAGCGAATTTTCACATAACAAGAATATCCAAATGCAAACAACACACAGTTTGCTTCAGCAAAATAATATAGACACCGTTCATCATGAAATCAGCCAAGGAAAGTCCATTGTTGGACATAAGCCTCTCCAAGACAGAGGGATTTTTGCCCATAATTGCCGCGCTGGGCAGGCGTGGTCGCAATCAAATCAAAATATTCTTTATTTTAAGTAGGCCCATTACAAGCATATTCGAATTGTCAAATATAATAAATAGAAATATGAAGTCCTAAATTGTATTGTGTTCATACTACTGATGACCCTGATGACCTGACGGGATCGTAAAGGACATCTAACATTTAAATTAGGCCTAGTTCTTATACTAGTCTGCCGGCACCATACGGGTCTTAAAACAAAGTTTAATACAGGTTAATTACACGAACCATCAGAAAGGAACCGACAATAAAAACTGGTATTAATAAAGGTTCCATCAATACTAAATAGTTAATGTTAATCGAACCCCAACTGGCATCGGCGCTAACAAAATGTTGTCTTAAAGCTAGGTTAGAGCAATTCAATCCTAGACAGTTTTATTATTAATATAATCTTTAACACTATAATATGCTTTAAAAATAAGCTTACTCTTTACGTAATTTTTAAATTTATTAATCGGTAAGCCTGATACCTTTCCTGGTATTTTATTTTAAAATCTTATGCAGTTTCCTTTGAATTATTTAATTATTTTATAAACCCGTGCAATGGGCTCTGCGATCTTATATTTATTTCTGGTATTAACATTATGTATGTCACAGTTTTTATTAAACATGCCTATATTTTTATAAACATAATGTTTTCATATATATACTAACTGTCGCAATCGGCTGTCAAATTGCAAATCAAAACTTTGCGACGAGGATTCTGCTGCCTATCCCGCTCTGTAGAATTCAAGTTGTGCTATTTTGGATGGATATACCGCCATCTGCTGGTTCCGGTACCTTAATCGTATCTTATAACACCTGGTAGACATGAAGGTACTATTAATGAAGCTACTCTGCCGTTACCATACCACTCACGAACACGATATCTCGGACCGGTTGGTACCAAGGTGAGAGCGGATGTCATCAGATTGAGGTTATTTTGTGATATGATACCATTATTCAAATTAGAATATTGTAATCAGTATTTGGTTATATTTCTATTCTTCTTGCTTCATTTTCAACTATAAATGAAATAACTACGAGTAAATATATCATCATACGATGAATACGACTGCCACTTCCACAATAGTTTTTATTCTATGATCCTAAGTTGAAGGTCCCTAGGGACAGCCTAGGGACAGGACTTATTAAAATTATATGTTTCTTCTCACTTTATTTTATTTGTTAATTATCTTATTTTGTTTGTTTCATTACTGGTAGATTTACCGGCAGAGTAGAATAGTACTTCCCCTGTATCACAAGAGGCAATCAAGTTGCCAGAACAGATTGAGAACTGATGGCGGTATATCCACTCACCCACCTACCCAGTGGGGATGAGAAAAAGAGAAAGAAATTAAATTTGTAATGGAAGAACCACAAAGGTCGTCTGCATTGTGACCTCACTTTCACATATTTCTATCGCCAAATAGCAAGTCACATTGCTGTGTTTTGGTTTGAAGGGGCCAATGCCACAGATGCTACCATCTTCTATCTCATGCGCCAGGTTTTATAGGTTCAACTTTACCTAGGACAAATATTTATTATGATGATATTTGAGTTTGTCCTGTGACTGGGTGTTAAGAATATGTATTCAAGTATTATATTTGTGATTCCTCTGTTATCTGATATCTGTAACATGTCAATGTTAATGTATGAAATTATGTGTATTTTTTTATAAGAATGAGAGAGGCTGTGAAATTACTGAGTAAATGTGACATAGTATATTTAGTTCACAGGGTTGGCGACACGCTATTGATATCTTTGTGATGGCATAATGAGGCCGCCGTCAAGCGGGCCGAATGCTAGTTTTACTTCAATTTTATTTATTCATAGATAGTGATTTTGCTAAGAGCAGAGTAGCGTCTCTAATAAATCGTTCCCGATTAGTTTGCTGAAGTAATCCAACTATCTGAAAACGAATCAGACTCGTTACAGAGCCTTATCACGGCGCGTGTATCTTGAAGTTATCTTGCTTAGTTTTGAGTTTAATGGACTCGAGGTAAACGTGCCATCTCTTGGCATTACTTATTTATGAACTATAAACTTAGTTACTGCTGTAAATTGATCATGGCACAAAATAATAGTACCACCCACTGCAAAAAGTGTCTTAAGAGGTGACTAAACAGTGCAACTCAATTGTGCAGGGTGGGGATGGGCAGCAGCATCCCCGCCACGATAGCTGCGCTCCCCGATTGCCAACGCGCTTGCCCAGCGCGGCAATTATGGACAAAATAACTCCTTTCTTGGAGAGGCTTATGTCCAGCAGACCTCACTGAAATTAAAAAGCATTTATTTCACTTCATTCATCGAACTGACTGACCGGGATAAGTAGATTGAAGTGTATTACGGATATCATAAATAAATTAAAAATATACCTATTTCACAATCAGAGATAGAACAAATACAAATATTCATAAGGTAAATGTTTTTCCTGGGATCGAACCCATGACCTTTCGCGAAGAAGAAAGGACCACTACCGAATGCACCATCGGGCCTATCTATGGATACGTATGCTTATAATTTATCATACAATAACTACTGAATCGATATTAATAAAAAAATACTAAAGTAAAGATTTGCATTGCTATTTCCAAAAGTGCTATCTTGAAATAGCAGGAAGTGTTCATTCCATCATTTTGCTAATGTCCTCATTCATCTATTGCTAATATCCACGTCAGTCGTAATACGCCTAAATCGCCAGGATAATACGTCCACCTGCTCCCGGAGATTATCTGGATTTTCCGGGATGAGATGACGGATTTAGCCTGACAAACTACACCGGTGAGCGTACAAATTGCGTACAAATTAAGAGGACAATGACCCGAGACCCAGAAAGGGAAAAAGATGGAGTCCGCTCCATATATTGTATTTTTTTCACAATCAACCAGATGGACTGATTTCGTGGAATTTTGATATTTTAGTACACAAAATATTTATCCGTTACTCTCAGTCGGATGTAAGAGGTAAACTTTTTGTTTAGAAAAAAAAAACACGTTTCTTACTTTAAAGGTTTTATACATAGAAAAATGATAAATTATATTTAAGAGAATATTTACTATAAAATAATCAACTTTTGACAGCCTCTAGATGGGGCTCGAACCGGAGGAACATTCTCATGCCGGAGAACTGCACTACTATTGTGTTACCGAGACCTGTCATTTAAATATTATCAGAAACACCTTCGTTCAATTCTCCACTAAAGGTTAAAGCGGGGGATATAAATCTGTATGATGATCAGGAGTCATTTTGTAGTTATAAATATAACAAATTAGGCTACCAACAATCATTGGATCACACCAGCCATAGGACGTCCACTATACATCATCATACCAGCCGTTAGAAGTCCACTGCTGGACATAGGTTTAAGATATAGGCATAAGAGAATTTTTGCCAAACTTATTGGCAATCGCAGAGCGCACCTTTCGCAACAAGGATGCTGTTGCCCATCCCCACCCTTTGCATTTGAGCTGCACTGTTTTGGATGGCTATACCGCCATCTGTCAGTTCTGGCACCTTAATCGCCTCTTACGATACCTGGTGCAGTGGGAGGTATTATTTTACTCTGCCGGTACTCCGCGGCAACATAGACTTCGCATATTATAAGGAACTCGCTATTCGTAATTTCTTCTCATCACCTATTTGTAATATCAGAGGGATATCATGGTCACCATCACCTGATGATGGAAATAGGTAAGGGTAAAGTACCAGTGGTGGTTGTATCAAAACGTTCGTTTTGGAATCTTCACTGTTTTCTATCACCTTTACAAACAAACAGCTCATGGTAATTTAATTTTTACATAAAAGCTTCTATAATTAAGTTTATACTCATAAAAAAAATGTGGCAACAAAGTATGAATACCTGACTAAAATTCAAAAGAAACCCGACAGTATAGCTATTTCTGCATAAATCCCATTACGCCCATCAAACAATATATATATATATATATATACATCATGTAATAAATGATATATTATTTTTAGACGAAACACCGATTGTCATGAAGTTTCGGGTCGTTTCAGCGAAACATGTAATGTAATATTCGATTATTTCTAGATTCTCTGATAGGTCCGCCCACGGTATATTGCAACCAGAATACAGTTCAACTGGATAAGACATATCGAGGGTGCAGGTAGTTCGTTCTTTCCAAGGAGATTGCATCCCACCACTTCTCTCGCTTATGACATTGGACATTTACACTAGATAGAAATCATACAAACTCAAATACATTTGCGGTACTGATAACCTTAATGACCCTGCAAAATCATAAACGTCATCTAACATTTGTCAATTAGGTCAACCTTAAACTAGTCTGCCGGAAGCAGATAGGTTTGAAACTAAGATTACTGCAGGTTCATTACACGATCAACCAGAAAGAAAAACTAGTGATGATAAAGGTTCTATTAACTACAAGAATCATCATCATCATACTGGTTATTGAAAGTCCACTGCTGATTATAAGCCTCTCCAATATAGGAGGAATTTGCCCATAATTGCCGCCCTAGGCAAGCGTGTTGCCAATCGCAGCACATTTCGCGACATCCATTCCCATCCCTGCTCTGTGCATTTGAGTTGTACTTTTTTGTATGGTAATTACGCCATCTGTCAGGACAGGGGGAGGTACTATTTAAATCTGCTGGTACCTCACAGCTGGACAACACAAGAGTTAGAGTTACTAATAAAGCCTATATCGGCGTTGGCGTATAACATTCCGTTGCCATATTCTGTAACGGTATATATCTATGGGAATAGAAAATAATATCTTCCTTCAAATCTACGTAGCAACGTGGGTCGTGAGGTATATATTTGCAACCTCTGAAATTATCTATTCAGTACTGTACAGGCTTCGGACGAGTGCTACCGGGCTACAAATCTCGTTGATATTTCGTGATATTAGCCAGTTATTTTGTTGAGGAGTTTCTTTTGAATTGTAATTAGTTAATTAGGTAAGTTATATATTTATATTGTTATTAAGAATATTTTTATATGTTCGTTTGTCATTTATATTAATATTTGTGTTTGTTTCTGGGTGTTAAATATTTATTTAAGTATTATATGCTATTCACCACATTCATAATTATCATTTCGTTAAATTTTTTTTAAAAAGGGTTTACAAAATTTCGCTTCTCGTATCAATATATAGATATTAATTAAACATACTTGAAAACGACGATAACGTTACCTGGTAAAGCCTATATTATTTATAGTTTTTAATATTTGTGTTTTAAAATTACCATCCAAAATGCCAGCTTAGTTTTACATAGTAAAAGTATTGTTATAACTATTTCGCAGAAAGTTGAAGTCAAATAATAATATATTTATTTGAGATTATCGTAACATTATTTATTAAAACATTATTAATTAAAACAGCTTCATTTCTCAAGGAGGTACCTAAATATCAGTGGTCTGCTTCCTAAACGACATATACATTGAGTTACAGCATGTTTGCCTCACACATGATACTTATTAAGAACTACTCTCTTAACGGCTTTAAAACATGGTTTATTTAACTTTCTAAATGTTTTGCCATTATTTCGTTTAATGCCGTTAAAAGAATTGTTTTATTATAACTAGTGAACGCATAAATATTAGGAAATATTACGTGAATTATTATTTCTTTGGAAATAAATCGAATAAATGTATTATCTATAATATACGTAATTTTGTTGTATTGGTACTATATTTAGTCTAACCATATGAAGAAATAATAAATTAATATAATCTATTAAGTCTATTGTGAGGGTAACTTTTAATGCTTCTTCAATCATCATTGTAAAGCTAGTAGCGCCGCACGGTTTCACCCGCGTTTATACCGCCCTGTTATCAGTCTTAGCGTAATGTTGTATAATTTATGTACGACAGGCCCGATGGAGTAGATGGTAGTGATCTTGTCTTGTGCACCAGGGATCGTGGGTTCGATTCCCCTCCAGAGCAAATATTTATTTGATGATATTTGTGTTTTGTCTGTGTCTGGGTGTTCAATATGTGTATTTAAGTAGTATATTTGTCTCTATTGGCTGTTGTCCGTAACACAAGGGCTTTAAGCGACATATCATACAGTCAGGTCAATGTATGAGATGTTGTGGACTTATTAATTAATGCCACTTAGAGAATTTCTGGATAGAACTCTCGCAAAATATGATTAAAAGTAAAATGAACAGATATATCAAAGCTTCACAAGTACAATAAGAGAATCAAACACAGTCTAGAAGATAAAATGTTTTAATAAAAATTCTTGACAAACTTCAATATCTCCAACCGCAGTAAATCACACATAACACATACAGTTGAGAGAATCTAAAGGGAAAGTATTTTTGTACCACACAAATATCACAAGCCCTCCCATTGTTTTGCAACTGGAGACGTTGAACTTTATACCTTGAAGTACGGTGAAGTTGAACAGTACCTCCCATTGTACCAGGTATCGTAGATGACTGAGGTATCAGAACCAACAGAAACAGTGTAGTTCCAATGCACAGAGCGAGGAGCGAGCAGCATCCCTGTTGCGAACGCTGCGCTCTGCGATTGCCAACACGCTTGCCCAGCGTGGCTATTATAGGCTTTTTCTATATTCAGCAGACTTCTAATGGTTGTGATGATTAAACGCGTTTAATTTTGAAAGCCTTTTCAAAATTAAACCTTTCTTGAAGCCGCGTTTTAATAAAAAACTGGATTTATAATTAATCTGTACAGATATTACAAAGCTGAATAAATTGATTGTTTGAATTCGCTTATCTCAGGATTCGCTGGTCAGATTTATAAAATTGTTGCAGTATTTAATAGTTCATATTGAATAAAACTATTAACTATATAATATGACGCTAAAACCAATAATAGAGCAAAATAAAGCTGCTAGTCTTACAAAAAAGTTTATTGTTATATTCTTCAGATTAATAATACCAATAACCTATATGTTTAAAGACTCAAACTATACGGTTGTCTAGCAAATCTATACATAATGTTTCTTTTTGGTTTTTAACAATTTGAAGCGCCTGTGATAGGCCTATTTAAATAAAGACATATTTTTCTTGGACTTTATGATTTTGTGCACCTGCAATTGACTTAAATAGATACCAATAATAACAAAATTAATATTGTCCTTAATTAATGATTTTTAATAAATATACTTTTTGAATGAATACATAAACACTTGATAGCAAAATTTTAAGCCATGTCTCTAAGGAGTCAATGAAGTAGTTGAAAATTACGCAGTCAGTTTTTCAACGTTAAGACTCCATTTGCCTTCATTTATTTTATTTTTTTAAGCAAAGTACCGGGTACCGGCAGTGAAAACATGTATAAGAGTTGACTGAGGTACCGGAACTGATAGACAGCGGTATATCCCGAAAGAACGTGTAACACTCACATGCAACAGGACGGGGATATGCAACAGTATTTTTGACTGGAAGTTAAACTCTTTCGATATTTTAGGAAAAATTGAAAAAGCACTATATTATGGGCAAAATTTACTGGCCCGATGGCGAAATAGTGACCCTATCTTATACGCCAAGGGTCGTGGGTTCCATTCTCACCCAGGACATACATTTCTATGATGATATAATTGTTTGTTTTATTTCTGTGTTTAACAATATGTAATTAAGCTTTACATTTATGATTCCTTTATTGTCTGATGTTCGTAACACGTGCTTCAGACGACTTACTTCGAAGTGAGGTCAATGTAGGAGATATTGTATAATTATATTATATTATCTTACTAGCAACCCGCCCCGGATTCGCACGGATGCAATGAGGATATAAAATGGTTATTGTGAGTTTTTCTGAAGAGATAGTCACATGTCATTGCAGATATTTTTGTAGACCTTTTTATGATATATATACTGTATACACTATACTATAGCATATTATTGTGATCTAACACGTCGCGTTCAGCCAGCTTTTAAAATGTAAGCGCAGGAGAATTTGTTCATTTACAACATCACATTAGATTTTTTTTTAAATATCGGTGTATCTCTACTGTATTATGCCTGTATTATACTTATAAACCTTCCTCTTGAAACACTATCTATTAAAACACGCATCAAATATGTATAGGCACAATTTTAAAGATCTAAACATACATAGGGATAGACAGATAGACAGCAGCTATCGCGGCGGGGATGCTGCTGCCCATCCCCGACCTGTGCATTTGAGCTGCACTGCCGGATTGATATACCACCATCTGTCGGTTCTGGTACCGTAGTCGCCTCTTACGACACCTGGTGCAGTGGGAAGTACTTTTCTATTCAGACGGGACCTCACGGCTCATTGTTTATACAACGTAATGATATTTATTTTACATTTCTTGGGGAGGCAAATCTCCAGAAGTGGACGGTCTACGGCTGCTATGAAGCCAATGACAAGCAAACATCATAAACAGCTGTTTCCTTGTGGGAAGAGACTTGTGATTATTAAAACTTGTATTGCACATTTTTTTAATAATTTCGGTCTCACTGTTGGTGCAGATGGTAGTGATCCTGTCTTGTGCACTAAAGATTTCAGTTCGATGCCTACCCAAGACAAATACTTATATGATGATATTTATGTTTTTTCTGTGTCTGTGAGTGTAGTCTGTATATTTGAGATTCCTCAACATACGCGCTTTAATCGACTCATCACAGAATCAGGTCAATGTATGAGATGTATGAGGAATTTATTTATCGATATTGCCACTTAGCATCCAGTCTGCCGTGTGAACATTGTATTATTAATGTGCAAAAAGATAAATAAATAAATTAAGTTGTAAGTAATTTATTGTTGAGTCTGTACATTTTGTTAATTTACTTAAAAAAGCTCTTAATGAGTTTCATAAAAAATTACAATTGTTTCACAGACCAAATAGAACGTTAGTGAAACTTTTAATCCCCGCGCGTAACACCGGGGGTATACCTCCCGTTAGGGGAGGTTGAGTTAACCTTAACTCGAGTTAAATCGTAGCAGCAAGGTGAAAGTTTACGTGGGAACAGCTATAAAAACTACAAGTTCCGTGGTGCAAGGCACGAGAGATCATCGTGGCGATAAAATATACGGTATTTTGATAATTATTTTTTATTTTAATAATTAATTTTTTTACCAACTCTCATCACATGATTTTAAAATAAGTCGCTCAAAATATTTTCGGAAGAGACATGTTCGCAGTCACTAAACATACTAAACACCCAGACACAAAAGAGTCCACAATTAATATATATGGCAATTGAACTCACGATCCACAGTGCATAAGATAAACTCTCTGTCATCTGCATAAAAATATCAAGTTCCTTACTAAAAGTCAATACAAAATTACAAAAAAAAAAAAAACATATTCTAAAGAGAACGCAACAAATGAAAAAAAACAAATCTACACTAATCGCAGGCTCCAAAAACAAATGAAAAGATATAATGGTGTCCATGTTACGATACTTTCTTAGTACGACTTACACTCAATAGATGGCGCTAGCAAAAATAGATTCACTATCATTTTTTTCTATAAGACTAGGTTGACAGACTAGGAAACAGTCCCGCACGCTCATATTACCACAAAGATATCCAGATCCAGTCATTTGACTGACTCTCTCACGCTTCAAACCAGAACACAGATATTCGAACATTCGTTTGGTGGTAGAAATAAATGAGAGTGAGGTCTGACAATGCAGACATGACCTCTGTATGAGGTCTACCTCTAGTGTATCTGGTTTCAATAGATGATTTCATCATCATCATCATATCACCTATAGAAAATAGGGGGATTTTGTCCATAATTGCTGCGCTGGGCAAGCGTTGTGGCAATCGCAGAACACAACTTTGCGACGAGGATGCTAGTGTACATTCCCATCCTGAAGTATTTAGTTCTCCTGTTTCGATGGATATATTACCATCTGTCGGTTCCGGTACTTTAGTTGCCACTTACGACACCTGATACAGAGGGACGTACTATTTTAATCCACTGATACTGAACGGTGAGTAATTAATTGCCTTTTACTGTTAGTTGAGTTTTAATCTCCTAATCCTACAGGTAAATGGCAACACGATAGTCTCTCACCTATTGTTCTTACCTATGAATTGGCCCTCCAAAGGCAGTGAAAGAGGCAGTGAAATTACTGGGTAATGTGACATAATATCTTCAAGTCATAAGGTTGGTAATGCAACAGTGATATCCTTGTGATATTACGAGCGTCTATAGGCTGTACACTTATCTGTTAAAAAAAGTCTCTTACGTCTTGAACCACCCGCCAGAGAGGGCATCACCCTCACTTCCCTTTCTCTTAATGCTCTATGATACCGACAACGGAAGACTTGTTTTATGCCCCACCCGGCCTTTTTAACAGTCTTTTCATCTATTTACCTGTCGATTAGGGAAATAATGGAGGCAATAAATGTGGGAGATTTTGCTTAATTATAATTACACTGATCGTTTTCATCGCCTTTGTAATCAGCTTTAGAAAATCTACTGTAAGACATGTCTCAAATATAAATAAATCAAGTGTTTGTTTGTAATAACAGCTTACACGAAAAACAAACAATTTTTTGTCTGTCCGTTTGTTCTGAATAATCTCTGAAATGACTAGATCGATTTCAACGGCATTTTAACTTTCAAATAGATGATGTTATACGGAGATTTAATATTTTCTAGAAGCGCCCTGCAATTTTAGCGCCCCGCGTTAGGTTGTAGAAAGATCTTAGTTACATTTATGCTCTGATGTTATGTAGCCTAACCTTTCTCGATAAGTCTGACTTTTTAGTTTAGGCTTGGCGTTGGTGATATGTCAGTCAGTCAGGTTTTTTTTCACCTTATATATATATATATATATATATATGTACTAGTAACGCCCTGCGATTTCTCCCGCTATATGTTTTAAAATTTTCATACTACTTTACATCCCCATATTACTTTTTTCAGGGAAGATTTTTGAAAAATATTTTACATTCATGACTTTAACGAAGATCTTTTAAATTGAATTTAATTTGAACAACTTCAAAAACAGCAAAGTTTCAGCATACTAACTTTGCACCCCCCTTATAATAGCCCCTGCGTTGATATTTCAGTCATTCAATCAGTCAGTCAACTTCTCCTTATATATAATATTATTCCCGAAGGAACTACTAAAATCGCGGTGGTTCTCTGATTGTTACCAAAAGAAAAAAGGTTATTATCAGGCTTATATTGATTATAAAGACTTACAGGCGTGATTTTTTGTTTCACTAGAGTTGTATGTAGTGGTCTTCATCAAAAAACTCAAAGCCTTCAATAGAGAACTATGTACATTCTATATAATTATGTAATTCACATAAATATATTATTAGCAGAGTAGAATAGTACCTCTCCCTGTACCATGTGCCGTAACAGGCGCCTGAGGTATCGGAAACGACAGATGGCGGTATATCCACTCAAAACTATGTATTGCACTAATTACACTAATGCAACTAGACGAGGATGGGCAGCAGCATTCCTATCACGAAACTACGCTCTGCGATTGCCACCACACTTGCCCGGCGTGGCAATTATGGGCAATTTCTACCTTTCTTGGGGAGGCCTGTGTTTAGCAATGGACGGCTGATATGGTGATGACGACTAACGCATAGCTTTGTCTCAGTTAAAACCCAAACCTGTAGGCAACTTTTATTATATATAATTCGTACAGGAATAGAAGCTACACGGGTGAAACCACGGGTCGATACTAGTTTCATTGCCTTTCCCGGCCTTTTAAACAAAAATTAATCAATGCGAGTATTGTTGATTGTCGATGGTGATATTGAAGTACCAATGCACACAAATATACCGAAAGGTGTAACTCCTTACTATTTTAGAAACATAGACGCTCGTGATTGCACCAGGGTGTTGCCAACCCTGCAACTGCAAATACTATGTTGTTACCCAGTAATTTCACAGCCTCACTACTATTTGGTGGTAGAATAGGTGAGAGTAAGAAAACAGATCACCTTTGTTAGATTATTCTAACATTAATTCTAACATAAGATTATTCTAAAATAAAATGAAATTTGTATTGCCGTTAATGCCTTTGCCAATAAAATCAAAGAAAGTAATCGATGTACAATTTTGTATTACGGCGAAACAGGTAATAATATAATGTTTATTAAATTTTTGAGGAAAGAATTAATATAAATATAAGTAATAATAATAAAACTACATATATATATATATATTAAAAACCAAAGTGTGTGTGTGTGTGTGGATGTGAATAGGTGTTGGTGTATGTGTATATTCATGCGTAAACTCCAGAAACTCTATTTAATCGTTTTGAACACTACTTCCGTTTCCGAATAACTCCAATTCAGTACAGTGTTTGTGATAAGTTCTTTGGTTTCTCTCGACGTACCTTTACCTTTACCGTGACTTACCCAAACAAACACTGCCAAATTTCTGTATGGGTCATCGTAATTTTTAGAATTCATCACCGATCTATCGATCTACCTCAGAAAAAACAAAATAATTAAGCCACAAAAACGCAGAAAAATCAGTAGAATAATCAATTTAAATAAAAGCATTATAAAATAGTATTTTAGCCAGTGATAAACGGGATCGTTTCCACTAACTATAGTCAAAGTCTCAATTAATAAATCGGGATTAACAGCTTTGACCCAATTTCAGATACTGCCATAGATATGCAGCAAGGGGATTCAAGATAGTTCGCGGTACCCATGGGTTAACAAAATGGGGTATTACAGTAAATGATTAAAGCTAATTTTGAATCCAACGTGGCAAAGGTCTTATGCGCCAAAGTTGTGGGTTCGATTCCCACTCAGGACAAATAGTTATATGATGATATTTATGTTTGGTGTTATGTATATCTATTTAAGTAGTATATTTGTGATTCTACTGTTGTCTGATATTTGTAACTAAGTGTTTTAAGTCTATTTATCACGGAAACATGTCAATGTATAAGATGTTGTAGGAAAGAAAAGAAGGATATATATAAAAAATATGCGCAAAAAAGATCTCAACTATACTCCTTTAAAATAGCAATGTTTTCGTGAAGTTCTCGAATGAAGAATACGCCACCTAATTCACCTAAATCCACCCACCACCATCCACCTAAATGGAGTGACAAGATCTCTGAATCATATTGAATACATGGTCGTTTGATAAATCAGTGGATATCCTACAGTCAATATTGATGGCTATCTACACATATGTAAAACTTGAATTATCTATTCCATTTTTCCATCAGGAATTCAAACAAACAATCCTAAATATAAACTACTTATTACCAAAAATGCTTCCCTATTTTGTAATTATCTTCAGCTGTCTCTATTTTCACAGCTAATTGTTCTAGGTCTTATACACATTTTTAAGCATTGCACGGCCTTATTAACAACAATTCTTGGTCAGATCATTTTTGTTCGTTTGATGTAGGTCTATTTTTTAAATTCTCTCGCATGATGTTTTTTTCTTTCAAGGAAACTAAGCTTTTTTTCACAGGTCTTAATTTCATTTGACTTCTATTTGTCTTAAGATTTCTACACCATTTTTTTTATTTAATTGTTCTAGTAGCAGATTTTATATAAGATATATTTTTTTTACTTTAACTCTGTCCAGTCAGGCTATAATAATCACCTCGAACCCAGTTACATGTAGGATTTTTGCTCATATTAAGCAAAATTTGTTAATTCACAGGTTATTATTTTAGACTAATATTATAAAGAGGAAAGATTTGTATTAATAAACTTAAAAACTACGAAATCGATTGCAATATTTTTTTCATTATTAGAAAGCTGCATTATTCAGAAATAACATATATATAATATTACGCTAGGTCTTACAGTTGTGGAGCAGTAACCGAAAATATTTCAAAAACGGGGGAAAAGTATCGTTACTGAGGCCTTCCGTGGCGAGCGCTGAGCATATAGTTGAAGTTATACAAAAATGCTCTATTGATAAATTGTTCATCTTAACATTATCTTTAAGAAAGTCCGCGAGAGCATATGTCTACCTTTTATAGTTTACCCATAACAATCGTTTTAATGATTTAGATGTTTGCTCCACAGTAATGTCATTATGGCGACAGGATTTCGAAGTAAAAATAGTACCTACCTATTTAAAAAAAAAACAAAAAAACCTTAAAACATAAAAAAAACCTTACGACAACAAAATAGGTAGGTACCTATTTAAGAAGAAAATAATTAATAAAATAAATGAAATAAGTAAATTAAGTCTGGAAAAATATTTTTAGAAGGTAAATACTTCTTATATAAAAAAAACAGAATAAATATAAATAAAACGTATTACTATGTAAAAAAATCTCAAGTCCCCCCCCCCATGCGAAGCCGGGACGGGCCGCTAGTTTTAGATAAATTACTTATTGTTTTAATTTAATTCTCAATAAGAATAAGAGCATATATTAACTAGACTATAGACAATTAATGTTTGTATGTTTAGGTATGTCGTGGGTCGTTCAATCTATAGTGTATGACACGTATATTCCGTCTAGTCCCAGTCCCAATTCCAGTTAATATTCGTTCGCACAAATTTCTTAAAATAATACTATGGAAAGGGCAACGCTCGGAGATTCTTCGCGCGATCGAATCAGGAATGAGGAGATTCATAATAGAACCAAAGTAACCGACATTGCCCGGCGGATTAGTAAGTTGAAGAGGCAGTGGGCAAGATATTTGGTACGCAGAACCAATGGCCGATGAAGTCATAAGGTTCTGAAATGGAGACCACGCACAGGCAAGCGCAACGTAGGGCGTCCACCCGCAAAATGGACAGGCGATCTGACTAAAACCGTAGGATCGCGCAGAACACAGGCCGCGTACAGCGCGTCCTATTGGTGATTTCTTGGAGACCTGTATTCCAGCAGTGGACGTTTTATGTTTTATTAGCTTTAAGTATGAATAACAACAAGTTAACGAGCGCATTGATCCAAGACAGTTGACGTGTGTCGGCGCAGGCGCGGACATGTCGCGTTGGCGCGTGTGCGATGGCGCCGGCTGAGCGCGCGGGCCGGCTAGGCGCCCATGCGCGCCTGGCTCGTCGTGTGTGCGGCGCTCGCGCTCGCGCCGTGCCGAGCGACCGCCGCGCACGCGCCGCGACACGACCCTGCGCGGCTAGAGCGCATCAAGTCACACATATTAGCCAAAGTGAGTATATTACGATTTATCACCGTTCAAGGTGTACAAGAGCACTTTTGACCATATTCAGATGGTTCATTGACATAAGTTTTAATTTACGAACAGCATAATAAATAGTTTTATGCTTTCTTGATCATGAATATAGTGAAATTATAAAAAAAGACACAGCATAGTGTTTCTTATTAGATTAAGATACATACAAATATGTCTTTGTAATAAAAAAATTGACTTTTATTAATTTAAGTAGCTTAGATTTAAAATGAGAATGGTCCAAACGCTGTACCTTGTGGCACGCCAAACTGTTTATTTAACCAAACGTTCAGCACTTGCAGTACCACTAGTTTTAAACAATCAAAGTTGTATAAAAACTAGATCTTAAAATAATTTAAAACCTATTTTAATAAAGTTTATTTTGCTATCAGTTGGGGCTCTCATCCAGGCCAATGCCACTAGGAGCGCCCCCCAGAGACGTGGTGCAGGAGATCCTGCATCGAGCACAAGATAGTCAACCACAGGAGCAGCACATACAAGAGGAACAAACAATGAGAGAAATTATAGCAATAGCGCAGACAGGTAACGAGAGTAAAGTGTTGCGAAGAGAGAAAATTCTAAAACGAAAAAATTTACAAGCGTAAAATGAAATGTGTATGAGCTTGTGTTGAATAAATAGTCCAGCTGGATTAGAAATTAGACGGATTACAAAGAGTGACATATGTAGATCTCTAAAAACAAGAGATTTCAAATTAATATTATTGGTACAAATAGACATGTATGACAGATAGATCATAAAAAAGCGTTAGGTAAAACTAACTGTGTGTAAGAGAAGTAACTGAATGTTGGATATAAAATAAAAAAAAACTCTAGCTATAGAAGATACATACAGGCACATATAATAATAAGCTTATTCAAGTAAAGTATTTGTAATAACTGACTAGAAACAGATGCGAGTAAGTTGATGAGCATTTAGTATCCAAAAAGAATCTTCAAGAATCTGAGTTAAAAAAAATAAAGGATATAAAGCAAAGACTTTAAATACTTTGATGCGTTCAATGTAACTACGTAAAATACTAAGTCAACACGGTAAACCATTACCTTGTTAGTATCCTTAACTATAAAGTCGATGCGGAATATATAAAAATTGTGTCTTGCATGCAACGAATGGAAGTCGTGTCGAGTGAGAATAGCTGTCGACATTATAACGAGGTGCGAAATGTAGGAAACGATTATTCAAAGGTAACACGGTTGTTAACGTTCACTAGAATTTTACAACACCAAGTCACACAATTCACATGTTTAAATGCATAACAAACGCGACGAAGTTCCAAGTGTCGGGTCGATCCTTGTGAAGTGGCTACATCAGGAAAACAATTTTACTTTTTCTACGTCAAATGTACAGTTATTATGAGTGAGAAACTCTTGTGAGATACGACCAAGATAAAATGAAAACAACAAATTCGTAATGATAATATATCATGCTGTGACATAATGGAACATCACAATAAAACACTAACGCCAAGTAATTGCAATGATTTCGATTTGCAGTCATCGAAACTGGTGACAGAATTATGATATATTTTCTAACTAGTATTATTTTTTAAAACTCTTCTGAGTTGTTTGTTGGTCCAAAAAAGATAAAATAATAGTTACGACTGTCCAAATAAAATAAGTAAAAATATCAGATATCCTTATACATTTTGTTACCAATCCAGTTATCTTAGTTCGTATCGAGGCCGCAAAGGGCCCGCGTGACGTCAACCCGGCCCTCAATCATGCAAGACTGACAGGGCTGGCCCTGGAAGTGGGGCAGGCTGTCTGGCCTAGCCTCGGCTGCGGTTTGACTATGAGCGGCACGAGCGGACGTGTCTAGACACGATTCGTATCAAAATCAAGTGTGTTCTAAGCACTTTATACGCTTATACGGGTAGCGATATAGTTAATAAATTAAATAATATTTTTGCAACAAGTTATGAATCATTAAATCGATCGAGTTATCGATATACTTATTTTTAAACAAATCGCAGCACTAGATAGGTTTTTAAAAGTTTAAAAAAAAATTGTTTTGAACAATTTACTAGGATTTTTTAGACATAAAAAAATAAATTAATGTAAATTATATAAAGAAGTATGTTATTACGTTTTTTGGCTATCTTCATTAGATATGATTATTTTTTATATATTCAATTCACCTTACATAAAATCGTCGTTCATACTCAATCGTACGAATAACTCTTCATGTCATGTCCATTTGAAATGTATTACTACTAAATTACCCCAACGTGGTTCCATATGTAACAAGAAATATTGTGATGGAAATACGGTCATTTACATTTTTATTGACCTTCTGTGTCACTTAAACGTACTGTATTCATTGGAACATTCCAACTGTATATTAAGCGAAATAAAACCATTTAGGAATGAAGTATACGCATATATTTCGACTGAACAAGTCTATAGTATTATGCCAGTCGCTGTGTCACTGTGTTGACGTATAAAAATTGTTCTTGTGTGAGACCAGACTTGTATCTCCGCTAGATTAATAGCCGTAGCTTTACGCATCTGACAGCCGTCTGGGTAGACTTCTAAATCAGCATATCGGATGCCTAACAATTTTTTCTATGTCATCATCTTCTGTACTAACTATTTTGGCAACAGTAATGATAGCCAATAATTTCAATAGGCCTGTATAGTTTATTTAATCTTTCCATTTCTTTATTCTGTTTATTATTTGGCTTCCGTTGTTTTTTCTCGCAGTTTAATCTTATGTCTCTGAATTATTTGGCTGATAATTCATGAGACATAGTTACAATCTTGATTATGTTTTTTTTATTAAATTTTTTTGACTTCATTTTTTTTTTTTCTGCAAAATCAGTATACAAACTTTTTCTCTCTTTGCAATTTGTGTGTAAGTGTTAGAGTGGAGTGGAATGTGGTTAGACAACTTTAAATTGAATTAACAAAACAAACTGCGAAATGACCCATTTATATATTATATATTATATTTAAATTTATATATTAATTTACTAATCCATTTATTATTGATGTTATCTATAAATCTGTGTAGACTTTAATTTCAGATAATTCTACTGCAAATTTTTGAAAGCTTTTCTTTCATGGAAAATTTAATGGTGAGTATACTTGTGCTATTTTTTTACTTTTCTATAGTTTTAAATTATTCAGTATGTTCGCAAATGATAAAAATTTATATAGATTAACAAAGCTAAAATGTTAATGTTATTATTATTGAGGCTCTTTAGTGATTTTTTTTCATTATTTCCCTAAATAATATTGCCTTAGTCTTTCATTTACTACAAGATCTTATGTTGTTTAAGTAATTTTAAATACTTGATCACAGTTCAAATATATTTTACAATACCCAAGTACAATCGTATTTTAATTTCGCGATTGTTAATTGAAAACCATTTAATAGCCGCAATAAAGATAATAATATTTTTAGCAAAACTAATTTACTGTCATAAAGTTCTGTAGTATCTTCCCATTTTATAATAAACTAATAAATATATTTTAAGTTCTCTTTTAATATAATATATTGTTGACCATAATTTAAATATGCAGGTTTACAGGAAGAAAGAAAACAAAAACAATTTTTACGACATAAATTTATTATTTAAAAAGCTATTTCTAATTATTGAAACTATTAACAAAAGTCAGAAATAAATAAATAAAATAGTGCCTTCCTCGTCTTTGAAAAATTTCTAAGTTTTATACGTGGACTATATATATATGTAATATAAGTTTAATATATAAATGAATACAAATTAATTTTATGCCGAATAGTATTGGCAGAGTGAATAGTACCTCCTCCTTTACTGGGTGTCGTAAGAGGCGACTAAGATACCAGAACCGACAGATGGCGGTATATCTATCCAAAACAATATGGCTCAAATGCACAGGGTGGGGATAGGCAGCAACTGTCCTGTCGGGAAAGCTGCGTTCTGCGATTGCCAACACGCTTGCCCAGTGCGGCAGTTATGGGCAAAATTCCCCTTTTCTTGGGGTTGCCTATATCCAGCAGTGTATTTCCAATAGCTGATATTATGATAATGATGATCAAATACATCTCGGGTTATAACCTCGTTTCTAATTACCTTCTTTATGGTTTACAGCTTCGGGATAATCCTGCCGGAGATCTCCCCACATACATATTTACAACGAGATAATGTAAGTATTTTTAATATTTTACACATATATTTCAATGCATTACAATACGGTCGATGGTGCATTTGATAGGGTATCTTTTGTGCCAGGATCATATATTCGATCCTGACCCGTTAGAAATATTTCTGTTTGTTCATCGATAGGTATTAAATATATAATTCTTCTGTGGTCTAACATCCCTTACACGAGTTCTTAAAGTGACTTACCTCGAAGACAGATCAATGTATTAATTATGGTTTAAAGTGTTTTATTCTAATCTCATCTATCTTTTCTAGATGTGCGAACCATCTCAACATTTCTTTCTCTCTTCTCTCATCACAACATCTTCATTTACACCATATCGATCTCTTGAAGTGCACATCTGGTATCTTTATGTTAAACTTCAGGTAGGAATATCTTTTTTTGAAAGTATACTATACAATAAGTAATTTAGTAAAAATTGAGCACTGGTCGAATAATTCGAATTAAATTTTAAGAAACAAACTAATAAATTATAACAGTACAAATATAACAAACCTTTGGTGATCCATTGCTGGAAATAAGCCTTCAAAAAATGAGATTGTTGCCTATAATTGTTTTTTTTTTATACTCCGAATTGTATTTTTACACAGACGTTTGTCCTAGATCCACGAAGATAGTAAAACTATGGAGCAGTTTACCTCTAAATATTTCCGTACAAGTATCCACGGTAAAATAGAGTTTAGGATCGATAACAAATAAATAATCAATTGAAAAAAACCATTGACTAAATCCTAAAACTTTTAAAACCCCTATAACACAGACCACTATAAAAACTCACATAAAACAGTAAAATTTTTATTACACTTATTGGCAATGCAAAAAAACTGTAATATAAAATAGATTTTTATTATTAGAACTCTTTTCAGTTATATAGCCAGGATGATGATTCTATCTATAATTCTAGACTTGAATAGACGTGAATGAGTCGGGTAGCCTACTTTCATGCCATATTTCAATGCAGCCTCTTTCAATACGGCTTAACGGTTGAATGGCACAGTCGTTTCGCCAAAAAGAGGAAAATCTTGGAATTGAATGGAATCAATTGGACATTCATTTGTAAACTTTTGTTTGGACATTCTATATGATTGTCTTTAAAGTTTTATAAGGTCACGTGACATCCGTAGATTTATTCCTCATTTATCTATTCAGTCTAAGGTTGCACAACGGTGTTCAAAAATATCTCGCTTCTTTACTTCACATAGCAATTGCATTATAAGAAGACTATTATAAGAAGAGTAAATTAGAATAATAACTTATACAATAACAGACTAATAAGTTGCTGGTATCTGCAGATGTCGGTATATCCCAAACAGTGTCGCAAATGCAACAGGACTTGGGAAACAGCATTCCCATCGCGAAGCTACGGTTTGCGATTATATGCGAATCTTGACGCTTGCCTAGTGCGTCAATATTCCCCCTTTTTTGGAGAGGCATATGTCCAGACCTTACGAGTTACCCTACAAATGTTATGATAATGATGATGAAACAATTTAAAAAAAATATATTAGCCTTCCACCCGCCATTTTGCCTGCGAGGAGTTTCTAGCATCACGATAATATTCTGATGTACCTTATTTTATTTATATATATTTTTATATCATATGTATTCATTGCGTTTATTTATACAAATATGTATATCACGTTTATCTATTTTGTATATATGTCTGCACCACTATATATATTTTTTTCTGTTACGTGTAATGTTTGACTGGGTGATAATGCCAGCTGGCATTAAGTCCGCCATTTGTACATTTTGTAATATTTTGTGCTAACAAGTTAAATAAATAATATTATGATAATAAAACATAATTAATACGGTTGGTTTATATAGTCATCAACGTTGACCAAATTAAATACATTCCGGTTGCTTTTTATATTTATTTATTTTATTTCATTCGATCACCTACGATTAATATATATTTAAGGGATTAATCCATTTATCAAAATATAAATGTATAGAACGAATTAATAAAATGAACAATTAATAAATGTTTTAAAAATCAAGTCTAAATGTACAATATTTTATAGATGAATGTTGTATACGTGTATAGAACAAGAATAAATCTTTTTTTTTAATCAACATAACATAACATAAAAAAGTGACAGAAAGAGGTACGCTCAAAAATCTAATTAATGAAACTTATTTAATTTCTAAAAGTATAACGAAATACACTCAACGACATGGAGCAAACGTCGACGTCAAAATGTTAAGTTGACTTAAGTAGAGGTTTGCTTTTAACTGGTGATTATGAAAATAATAAAGTTCACTGCCGGGTTCGAAGCTTGTGTAAAACAAGTCCTTGTTTACCACAGGGATTAAAGGCGTTAGTTTGCACACGCATATGTTCTTCTAGACTCTATATACTAGCAGACTCTACTACTAGTTACTTTTCTTTATATAAGAATATATCATAATTATTATATATAAATTATTAAAATATAGCTATGATGATGCTGATGAAATAACCTTTTTAAACATGCCAGCTTTTAACCCGCGACTTTGCCTGCGAGGAGTTTCTAGCATCCCTTGGGATCTCTTGTTATTCCGAGCAAATATCAGTCTCTCCCTGACAGCTAAACTGCGCAAAAAGTCATCCTGTTTCCATAGAGAGAATTGAAATGTCAGATCTATCCTATAGGAATATGGTTTCGAGATGTTATGTATATTTATATATTTATTATTATCAATTTCGTTCTCCTCTCTTCAGCTCTCAGTTGGTTAATTTGCATGGCATAATAATAATTTTGGATAATAATTTATTCCTGATAATTGTCCTTCTGTGATGGAAGATTTGTTCTGATAGTAGTATTTCTGGGTATCTGCTATAAGTAGGTTATCATGATTAATATTTATTGCATATGTTAGTAGAGAATCCTTAAATTACGTAAAAATGTCAGGGCGTTTCAGTTGGAACAGCTTACAAGCTTCTCATATTAAACGTATTTTATCATAAGAATATGCACTACTTTATGAGCTTAGTGTTTGCGTGGCTGTGTTCCGGTTTGAAGTGAGAGAGGGGGAAAATAACCGGGTAAATGTGACATGTTATCTTGAATTCACTGGGTCGGCAACACGCTAGTGATACCTCTGTGATGTCACGAGGCTATATAGGCTGCGGTCAAGCCGTATGCTTGTTTGCTGACTTCATAATATAAATATGTGTACATTTACAAATAGGTATTACATTACACTTATAAACATTATAGATACTATTATTTTTATTTATTTATCCGCCCCGACTTCGCTCGAGTGCAATGAGGATAAAAAAAAATCGCCTGGAATAACACGTAGGCTTAGAAGACGTAGGCATATTTTATTTGTCAGCACCATCTGTTTCTTACTTGGAGCAACTATTTGTCGCTACACCATAAATTTCGAAGTTATATTTGAATTTTGGCTCAATACGTGAAAACAATCATTATTATCATCATACCAGCCTTCAGAAGTTCATTGTCGGACACAAGCCTCTACAAGAAAGAAGATGTTTTGCCCATAATTGCCGAGCTGAGCAAGCGTGATGCTTGCCCAGCTTGCCCAGCGTGGCAATTATGGGCAAAATTCTCCTTTTCTTGGGGAGGCTTATATCCAGCAGTGGATTTCAAATGGCTGGTATGATGATGTTACAAACGTACAGAAATACAAATTCCGTTTTCATTTTGTCATTTTAGGTCTCATCTCAATTTTTTCTTGTTACAGAGACATGTAGATTTCTTCTTTTAGTGAAAGAACATGCAAAATCAATCAAAATCATAAACGTTATTTCATATATAATTTATGAAACATTGAAGTTTTACTATTATTTTTAAATATATCATCTTGTATTATGCCTTTAAAGTATTTGTAAGAAATCATATAAAAAATAGTAAAAAACGCGACATAACACGTTGCGTCCTTTGAAAGGTCTAAGCGTACAAAGGACGAAAGGTCAGACAGACGCCCCGCTGTTTTGAGTTTTATTATGAATAGATAACTTAACAAATTAAGATATGTAATTTGCATATACATATATTTAAGGGATTTCTATATTTTTTGTAATCAATTTATCAGTTTTGAAGTGTAATTTATACTAACACGCTCAATACAGCGAAAAAAAACAAACAGATAAAAAAAAAACCTAATTATTTGACAGGCCCGATGGTGCAGATGGTAGTGACCCTATCAATATCCTGTAGGGTCATCAAGGTCATTAGTATTATGAATATCATATAATTTAGTTCTTCATATTTCTGAATTAAATTGTTCAATTAATTATTTTGACGATTCAAAAGTGCTTGTAATGGACCTACTTGAATAAAGAATATTTTGTTTCGATTTGTCTTGTACGCCAAAGGTCGTGAGTGCGATTCACTCTGAGCAAATATTTGTATTTATTTTGTGTCTGGATATAATTTGTCTGTTATATGTAACACAAATGCTTTAAGCTACTTATTTCGGGTTCAAGTCAACGTAAGAGATGTGCGAATTTATAAAATCTTCTTAAAATGTTTGTTTGAATTTTGTTTGAAGCTCTGCTATCTGTCTGTCTATTTGTTTCTGATGAGGTTACCTCAAACACATAGACACACAGACGGACAAAATTAAAAAAATGTTACATTGTTATATTTACTGTGTATACATACATATGCACTTAGTAAAAAGCAGGTAATACACAGTAATACATTATAACCAGATATTCCTATTTTATTTATGTTTATTGATAGTAATTCTGGTGAATTATTTATTTTAGTTTACTTACATAAAGCTCATAAGGCTTCCCATTTTCAGCGTTTTTGTACAATACTCTGTAAACCCTTCCTACCCTTCATATCTTAAAAGTCGCCACGTGTTCCTAGGTAACGGTCACCAGGAATCTCTCATGTCATCACAGAACCATTTACCTAAAATACCTGCGTATCCCACAACGTTTTCTAGGAAGTCCTTTACGGCCCAGGCTGTTCGTTTGTTGAATGCACTTCCTTTTGCAGTCCCTGCCTGTGTTTAAACGGTTGGTGAAAGATCACTTTCATTTATTTTAGTTATATTTAATTACATTTCTTTGTGAAAACTCTATTTATATAATATATACATTCGTACATATATACACCACCCCTGTGTCCCATCGGTATAGGCACAGATCAGAGATCTCCACTTTGTAAGATCTTGGGATACTCGCGCTTCCTTTTCTCGCATTAGTCCTTTCATACACGCTCGTTTATTCTTGGTACTTCTGATCTGGCCTTTTTTTAAAACCTCTTCTACCTGGTTAAGATATGTTCGCCTAAATCGTCCTATACCAACTTGTCTATTAATTTCCGCTCTATATATTTGTGTAGTCATTCTACTTTCATCAATCCTTTCTATATGTCCAAACCATCTCAATGTTTATTTCTCTATTGTTATCACAATATCATCTTTTACACTACATCGATCTCTTATTACACTATTCTTCTATCTCTCAAACTCACACCATACATACTTCGAAGTGCTCTTATGTCAACAGCATTTATTCTACTCGGGTGCTTCTTCAATTATATATATATATATTATACATTAACATCTCTTTCTGTCTATCTTATTTATACTTCATTTCTAACTCTTAATTTAATTCAAAGTTTGCCTGGAAGAAATCGCTATTTGCGATAAGTTCACCTATAGCAATTTGTGATTATTGTTTTTCTCTTTTATTTTTATGTTTAGTGTACAGTAAAGAGTTTATAATTCAATCACATTTTCTCCACTCTTTATTTCCGAATAATCGGGGAATATAGTTTTTATCTCATCTCTCTCTTTGTATCTCCGATGTTTAATCAATAACATTATCCAGCTTCTTACATTTACCGAAATAAGCATTTGGAATTTTCTGACCGATAAACTACGACTGGATGATACACAGCGATCCCTTTTCGATACAAAATAACGACTCTATTCCTTTGTAAAGGTACATTTTTCCGGGATAAATAGAAGCCTTTATAAAACCTATTTCATCCACATCCTTTGAATGAAAGGATAGCAAAAACCGAAACACCCACACGCACTTTTACAGTAATAACTTCAATCAAATTAAGAACTGCTTTATAAATATTTATAAATATTTATGTAAAGATACTCAAGTCATCAAAAAATTTGCTTTTGAACGTCTACTAAAATAATAAATGCCTATTTTATATCATTTACTTATCTCCATTCAAACGTTGACTAGAATATATATAGAGCTATTTATTCTAGTCTAGTGTTAAGGACGCTAATTGTACTATTTGATTAACTTAATTTATGTATCTGTTCTATATTTCTAGTAAACAATTAAGTATATATTATTCCTATAATTTAATTTAATATTTTATAATTTAATGAGATGGCTTGCTTTCGTGGCGGTTAAAAATTAGGCGTGGAAGTGTTTATTTTACTAGTTTGTAATTCGTGAGTTACATTAAAATTTTGGGTTATGCGACATGTGTTAAGGTTTACAGTTTTCTGCAATTGTTCGATGATATTGATAGTCCGGTCAATTGAGACCAAAAAATGAGAGTGAAGTTACATAAAGTCCCAACAAGCTGGATTTTTGTGAAGTTGTTCAAAACATAATTATAAACAATGTCTGGAAGTTCCCCGTCATTCCCCTGTAAGGAAAAAATTTAATTCAAGGTCAAAGGTCAAAATAATGAGTGTTTCGCGATTTTCAGCAAAACGGTAAGTTTTATCATAAAAGACAAAAATTCAAACAAAAATTGTAGATCATAAAATTATCTATAAAAAATTAATAAATACTCTTTTTCTTACGAGCCACCGTTTCTGAGATATAACGATTTTAAAAGTTATAAAAGTTGTTATCGTCATAATATGCACACGTTTCCACGCTACCTATGAGGTAGTGTACTTAGCGCGTTTTTTTTAATGTGGTTTCCCCAGTAGGCCTACTCCACGGGTCAGTTGTGATCCTGTTTAATGTAAAACTATTGCAAAATAACGGAAATTTTCAAAGATTGGGAAAGATAAAAGTCAGTTCAGTCAGTTCGATACCTACAGAGGATAAAAAAATATATAAAGAATAAATTTATGTTTATGCTATCTGTGTGTATACGAATTCAACTATTTTTTAATATACTAGATTGATAAACAAGCATACAGTCCGTTTGATAGTAAGCGTCACCGCAGCCTAAAGAAGCTCATAATGTCACAAGGATAACCTTAACCTGCCATCTTTGTTACTTGAAGATGTTATGTCGCATTACCGAGAAATATCACAGACTAACACACTTCAAACCGGGACACAGCAATTCAATCTCTGCTATTTGGCGAGATTAAGGCACCAATGCATATAACCAGTGTTCGCATTGCTGTGTTGTGGTCTGAAGGGTAAGAGAGGTCAGAAGGGTAATGTGGCATAATATCCTTGGTAACGCGTTAGTGATATCCTTGTGATATTACGAGCGTGTATATGCTGCAGTAACGTTTGCTATCACGCCGACTGTAAGATAGAAACAGAGATAGATATAGATATATATATATATATATATCCTTCTACTTATATCTTTAGGCTTTATCGGCCATCTTTGTTATAAAAGCGAGGGCATTACACTCGGTGGAGCTTTGTCGCATGTATGTGTTAGAAGATTGAAAGTCCTCAAACGCAACGCACTGAAAACAACGATATATTTAAACAAAATAGCTATTTTACTTCGCATTTTATATTGTATCCTTGCAGAGGCTAAATAAACTGCTTGTGGAATTGCATGCCATGCCCGTTAGAGACTCTTTTTGCTTATTATTTCGCTGTGGATACCATCCCGAATACGACCTTATGGGGCAAGTAATAGAGATTAAATCTTTTGGGGTTGTACATAGTTAAAATACTTACATTTGGGCTCCGGCCAGCGTTCACGAACTGGGCACACTATATTTATAATACAACCAGTTTTGTCCCCTTGATTTGTTTGCGTGAATGGCTGTATATTAATTAGCGGATTATTACTGCTGTTACGCTAAATATCCAAAAAGGAAATCCAAAAGAATATATCGTATATTCCTTTGGATCTCTATATATAATTGTTAATTTAGTTATTCTATAGCAACTTTTACTGCAGAGTAAATAACCGTTAGGTACCGGCAAAGAATAATTACTTAATATTAATTTGACGGGCCTGTTGGCGCAGAGGGTAGTGAACATATTTGATAAAGGTTTTGGATTTGTTTTATGTCTTAAATATGTATTAAGGTATTATAATTGTGATTCCGCCTTTGTCGGATGTGAATTTATTAATATTGAGGTGCTGGAACTGACAGATGGCGATCTGAGAAAACGCAGCTTAAATATCACAGGGAGAGGATCGGTAGCTGCAATCTCGTCACGAATTTGCGCTCTGTGACAGTCACCACGCACGCCTAGGGCGGTAATTATAGATAAAATCCCACTTATCTTGGGGAGGCCTATGTCCAGCAGTGACTTTACATGGCTGTGACTTCGTATTGTGAGATTTCCGACACTGATTGTTTCTAATAACAATGCTATTATAATTTAAAACACAATACATTATACATCTATATTCCAAAGTTTGTAATAAAAATACCCTTTTATTCTGTTTCTTTGTTGTGTATAAACCGCTACAGGGTCTCCCTCAATTCTTTTGGTAAGATGCTTTTTGGTATAAGCCTCCTCTAGCTGTTTCCACTAAATTCTGTCACGAGAGTATCTCGTGAGAAGTCTCCTTCAGTGAGAGCCCGCTGTTTGTTTTAGTTGGTCCTCCAATCTTCTTATTTGTTTTCCCTTACTGCGTTTACTATCTTTGGGATACCAATCCGTTATCATTTTCGATAATGACCTTAAATATTACATTAATTTAAGTCTAAGTTTGTTGACAAGGTTACAGAAGATGGGTCTATAGCAAATATTTGTATGATGAATCTTTATATTTTTACCGTACTATTTATAAGTATCTAAGTATTAGATTTGTGATTCCTCTGTTTTCTGATATCCGCAATACAGACGCTTTAAACCAGTTATTTTGGAGTCAGGTAAATCTATGTGATTTCGGTTAAATTTATTAATCTGGAAGACGTCAACCGTTGACCATAGGCCTCCCTACTTATGAGGGAGAGAGCTTTGCAACGGACAGTCCATCTAGGGCTGGCCTGCGAATTTCAACTACTCTGTGTCGTAATTGCCGCGCTGAGCGGACGTGGTGTCTGTTTTACGTTTAATCTATGGTTTTTCGTTGGATATACTGCTATCGGTTCCAGCTTTAACCACACCTGGTACAACGAGGGTACCATCATACTCTGCTGGTTCTCCACGAATGTAATATAAATGTCTATTGCTATTGCATCCTACACTTGAGGTTTTGATTAATTTTGGGGAACCCAAACCGACAAATGGTGTTTTACCCGAGACGCCGTAGCAATGCAATAGGAGCAGCAGCATCAGCGTCGTGAAGCTATACTCTGTGATTTCCACCACGCTGCCCAGCACGGCAATAATGAGAAAAATTCTCTCATTCTTGGGGAGGCCTTCGTTCAGCAGTGGACGTTCAACAGCTGCTATGGTGATATGAATAAGTGAAAAAAGATTAGTTTACTTTAGTTAGTTATCTCTAAGAAATCTCGCGCTGACTGCGTGACACTGCGGGCATGGGAAAAAATAACTCATCTTATTTCCACAGTGGAACGAGGTCGAACTATGCTCGTTATTATTTTTACTGTGCAGTTAAGAGTTTGTGGGTTTTAACATGCTTTTTTATGATATTTAATATGGTCACATAATCTTTGGATTCTTTGGAAAAGCTTTGATTCCCGCTTGATGGAGTTTAGTTTTAAAAACTGATATTCAGTCCGTGGCTATTGATTATAATGTATTTTTACTAGATGTAGACTTCATAACGACTATTTGCGTTTGTACCTCACTCTCACCTAGCTCTACCGCCAAATATTGTTCGCATTGCTATGTGAGAGAGGCGGTGAAATTATAAGGTATAGGTATATCCACCCTAAGTGCTGTAGCTTGGCGCTTGCCCAGCGTGGCAAATATGGGTAAATTCCCAGTTTTTGCCGGAAGCCTATATTTTTTCATTTTAAATAGACCGGCTCAACAAACATGCATACATTATAGCATACATAGCTTGAAGATATTATGCACACATTACACAGTAAATTTACTGCCTCTCTCACCCCTTAGACCAGAACACAGTAATACGAACATCGCTGTTTGGCGGTAGACATAGGTAATAGTGAGGTACCAATGAAGATGACCTTTTGTTTGATCTACCTCATTTAAGATATATGGCCTATGTCCAACAGTGGACTTTGTGCTACTGGTGTGATAATGATGTTAAATATATATAAATATATATAGTGTAAACAAACGGCGGACCATTTTAGGCATCTTTCGATGGGTAGATATGAGTGGATTCGGAAAAAAGATTTTTTCGTATTATCATAAATAATAGTAAATATTTACGCTTTCACCACTCATAAAAAATACTTTTTACGGCTTTAAAGCGTTTATATGTTACTGTTTTATATTTTTCGTTTGTTTTCTTAGAATAATAAAAGATGTTGTGCTGCCTTATTAACCTGCTACAAACTTAGTTATAAGACCCGTCCGGTGCCGACAGACTAGTATTAAAGTAGGACACGCAATGACCTATTTGTTTTAATGACTTTTATAACACTGGTTGTCAGAGTCATCGGTCATTTGTGTAAAATAGTTATTAGTAAATATGTAATTCTAATAGATTATATTTTTACGATTTAAACATGCATATGATAAGCCTATTTAAATAAAGATATATTTTACTTAGTCAGAATTTGATGGTTACACTACAACTTTCACAACTATTATTTTTTTTATATTATATTTTTGAATTTTATCATTCGTATGGAAATCATTATTATAATATTTGACGTAATATAAGTGAATCTCTGTATAAACATAGAGAAAACATGGTAACATGTTGATACAAACAAATTAACAGCAATAGACAGTAAATTTGAGTATCATTGAAATGGGGATATTTTCGAATTATCTTTTTTCTTAGATTATAAAAAGAATCCGCCGAGATTAAGGTTTTAATCAATTGCATAAACTGTTGGTTGACTCTGAACTGATATTATAATTTATAGCTCTCCAACCACAACATAGTGCGCGACTACTTTAACTCAGAAATAATACATATCGCTTACTGACAGCTTCTACAAAGAGGTAGTCCTTAAAAAGTTTGTCTACATTGGTACCTCACTCAAATATGCATCTTACCGGTTCCAGTTTGAAGGAAGATCAGCGTTTACAAGCTGCGGTCACGTTTACCATCAAGCGGACCGTCTAATTGTTTACTGACTTTATAATATAAAAAAATTGAAGCTTCAATCATACGTTGCCAACCCTGTAAAAACCTCTTTATTCAATTTTTGTAGAATAGATAGTAGGTAATAAGTTCTTCGGAATACAATTAATTAGCCGTGATGCACCGGCAGAGTAGAATAAATAGTACCTCCCTTCGCATCAGGTGTCGTAAAAGGCACCAGAACCGACAAAAGATGGTATCTAGAACAGTGTTTCTCTATGCACAAGGCGAGGATATGCAGCAGCGTCCTCCTAGCGAAAGATTTTCCTATGTCTAGCAGTTGCCTTCCAATGGCTGATATGATGATGATGTTAATAAATTCATGATGACTCAGACAACCCTTACCCTCTATTAGTATCGATCACCCTTTCCAAACGTTGCGTTTTCACATTAACCATTGTACAAATATTATAGCTTAAAAATAAAACTACTCCGCCCCGACTTCGTCCGGGTAGTACAATTTGATCCCTTTCATGTTAGAGGTGTAATCCCGTTCTTTTTTTTATTATATTAACTTCCCAATCCCACACAGATCCCGGCTAAAACAGGTGCTGACAATCATAAATTTGTCTAGAAGTTTTGGAGATTATAACACTTAATTTGTTTTAATTTTAATTCGTGGAACCCTATTATTGTTTTCTAAAGTAAAATTAGCAAATGTTACTTATTACAATATTAGCTATGAATATATGTAGGATTGATATAATATGAAAATTATCTAGGTTCCCTATATACGTATACATTTAATTTGATTATATTCATACACATATATTACTTTAACTCAATTACTATAACAGGCAGGTTCAATATCGCAGCCTTAAGGGTCGTGGTTGCTATTACCACCAATAACAAATATTTATATAATGATATTTGTATTTGTCCTGTGTCTGGGTGTTTGATATATGTTTTCAAGTATTATATTTGCGATCCCTCTGTTATCAATGTCTGTAGTACAAGTGCTTTAAGTAAATTTTCTCGGAGTCAGTTCAATGTAGGAGATATTGTGTTAGTTTATATTATTTATATATAGATATATACGAATTATAAAGAAGCTTCACAATAAAACTAACGCCAACTGTTGCTATTGTTCAGTACTATCTGCGATCTCAATATCTGTGTAGATGTCGCCACTTTCGCGATTAAGTACTCTGTCTAATTATATTACATATAAAGAACACAGGAGAAAAACAAGCAACATCACAAGGTCTTTAAGTGTTATTTTCACTTAACACCGATCGATTAGAACTATTCACAAATGGTGATTGTAAACTAACGTAACTAGATTAATTAATCAAAATGTTTTCGACCTTAATATAGTCCATCTCTTCTTTGTAACTAACGGGCCCGATAGCGTCGATAAAGTGATCCTATCTTGTGCGCCAGGGGTCGTTAGTTCAATTCTCATCCAAAGCAAATATTTATATGATGATACTTGTGTTTGTTCTATGTCTGGGTGTTATATATATGTATTTAAGTAGTATATTTACGTTTCTTCTGTTGTCTGGCGTCAGTAACACAAGTGCTTTAAGCGTCTTACTACGGAGTCAGGTCAATGTATGAGATGTTGTGGGAGTTTTTTTATTTGTATTATTTTTATTTTATTTTTAGTTTTATATGTGTATCTGCGCGTCTGTCCGCCCGACGGCGTCAACACCATAAATCAGCATCACGCTATATTAATTATTATAACTCGGAGCAAGACGTGTCTGAGATGTTGTCCGAAAGGTCATGCGAATCCCACGCATACGTATTAACACTTTTCCCTCACGCCTCTTTTCCGATCGATCACATGCTTCTTTGCTTCCTCCGCCTTTTTAAACTCGATATATTAGAGTTCTCTAGATTTAAAAAAAGGAATTTTTCCCATAATTTCCGCGCTGGGCAAGCGTGTTGGCATTGCTGTTGCCTGTTGTTGTTGCATGTAAATATATATATATTTATTATATTTACATACAACAACAATAGGCAACAGCATCCCTGTCGCCTGCTGTTGTTGCCATATATATATATATATATATATATACATACACTAATATCATAAATTCTAAAAAGTCGTGAGTGGCCGATTCTTATGAAATTTTATATGCATATTCTGTAGGTCTGAGATACTATCTATTTTTCATACCCTTAAGTATTTAGTAGTGTTATCCAACCCAAACATTTTATTAAAATTTTTTGGACAGAAATTATTACCCTTTTATCACTAACCAACCCCTATTTTCAATAGTTGTTTTAGTATTTTAATTATTTTATGTCATAATAATTTTTGCCGGGATATCAAATAATTTCTAATTTCAAGTAAAGATAAAATAATGAATTAATCTGATCTCCTCGGTGGGAAACGCGTGGGTTTGTAAACAGATGAACTAGATATAACAAACATTATTACGTTAAAAATTGTATTGAAGTTGATGGGACATGGAGTGCGCTGTACACGTTGCCAAAATTGGAATCACAAAAGTTTTATTAAAATAATGATTTTACACTGCGATAGTCCATTTTATTTTAATCAAATGTCCGATCCAAAGGTCATACATTGTTGAAAAGTTCGTAGTTTACTGTCATTGCCATTTTCAATGAATCTATAAACGACTATCATATATTTTTTGCCCTTGTAAGAGATGCGATAGTCAGACAAAATAAATAGTGTTTTGTATATATATATCACTGTAAGCCAAAGGCATGTGTCACGCGCCAGTGTGGCCATAAAACGGGGGGACTTTATTGTGCTCCAGTTGGGCCGCCGCTTGAGTTACAGCGGTGAATCACGGCAATTTATTTTTGTATACGGGCCCGATGTCGCAAATGATAGTAATCCTATTTTTTGCGCCGAAGTTGAATATTTGTATTTGCTCAGTGTCTGGGTGTTATTTAAACGTGTCTAAGTTTTATATCTGTAATTCTTCATTTGTCTGATATTTGTAATACTAGTGATTTAAGCTACTCATCTCGATATTAGGTCAACGTATGAGATGTTGTTTAAATTTATTTATTTAATACAGATTTGTTATAATTTTTATAAATTTTAAACACCATATATAATTCACTATAAATAAATAAAACCGGTTTGAGTTGTAGTCGTATCTACAATTCGCAGCAATTAATTTGTATCTTCTATATGTTCCTTTTATTATAATCAACTTATGTGTTGGCGTTCTCTAAGTACACAGAAATTAACCGTTAAACTTACTGGTGGGTAGATATATTTTATTTAAAGTAAAAGTGACATTGACGGATTTTTACTTAATGGAGTATTACGAAGGATTTGTTTATTTATATAAATAAAAAATTATATTCAAAATGTGCGTATTTGCATTAATCTGAAACGGGAACTCCGAATATCATCATAATCATTATATCAGCCATAAGACGTCCACTGCTGGAAATAGGACTCCCCAAGTAATCCCCAATAGGACCGGTTCTATGCGGCCTGTGTCCAGCGCGAGCCTGCGGTTTGAGTCAGATCGCCTGTCCATCTTGCAGGTGGACGCGCTACGCTGCGCTTGCCGGTACGTGGTCTCCATTCCAGAACCTTACGACTCCATTGGTCATCGTTTCGGTACTAATCTGCCGGGCAATGTCGGTAACTTTAGTTCTATTACGAATCTCCTCATTCTTGATTCGATTGCGCAAAGAAACTGCAAGCCCTCTCCATAGCTCGTTAAGATATTGTCAATTGGATATAGATATTGTTAAAATAGCGATTTTATTCAAAATTCTATGGTAAAAAAGTAGAGATTCCTAGCTTAACTAGAACAACGTTAACAAGATTTGTATTAGTAATTTTTGTACATTTGTAACAAATCAAAATCTACATAACTGATTTGAAAAATCTATCGTCAATACAAAGTTAAATTAGCAGAATGTGATATAAATTGCATTTTGTTTCCGTATTTTTATGGTAACAGGCATTATGTAGGTAACACCGCGGTACTCGTTAGTCATAAAGCTGCAGACACAATTTTTTTAATTGACAAAGTTCAGAGCTATTTTTCATCCGACGAAATGCTATTGCAAAGTTGCTTCGTGGCGTGAAATCCAGTAAATATCGTGTCGAACGCTTCCTCCATTTCCCCGCTACAACTCGAGGCACTGCTTTATAATTACGCGCGACATGGCTCTCGGCGGTGGTCGTATATCAAAAATTATGCCTCGAACAGAGCAATAAAATTTTAAAGTTAAATTTTGTTGCCTGAACTGAATTTAAAATGGGCCCGTCTTCGCACTGCGCAGACTTCCTTATGACTTACTTTACATAAGAGCACGAGTGAATAGATCAGTTTGCCCGTTTGGACTGGCAGGCTGTACTAGCATTGGGAGGCTACAGGTTCACGTGTGTGAGAAAATGCTTTATGAATTTTTCAAAAACTGCATGAATAGTTACTGCGTGATAAGCTAAGAGGTTTCTACTCTGTCGGTTACTCACAGCTATCTTCCGTTAGGTACCGACAGAGTAGAATAGTACCTCTTCCTGTAACAGGTGTCGTAAGAGGCGACTAATGTACCAAAACCGACAAGTCAAGCTTAACAAAAGTCAGCTCAAATGTACAGGGCGGGGATAGGCAGCAGCTTCATAGAAAGCTGCGAATGCGAACACGCTTGCCCCCTCGCGACAATTATGGGCCTCCTCCTTTTTTAGAAAGGCTTATGTCCAGCAGTGGACAATGGCTGGTATGATGATATATAACACAGGTGATCCTGATGACCCAAGAAATCAAACCCAAAGTCATCTAACACAGATAATTTCATTAGTACCTACATTAAAGTTAGGCTTATCGTATTTTCACAAATATGTTACTAGCAAGTTGCTTACTTTGTGACTTGCAGATAGTACGCACATTATCCAGTGATTTCACTGCCTCTCTCAGCCTTCAAATCGAAACGCAATTTCAAAACTTTTCTATGGGATCTAAAAAAACATACACCGTTTTCAAGGTAAAGGTAAAAGCGATCAAATTCTATCATCCATTTTCGATTACAAGGAATAGGCTCAAAATTACTGAACCAATTTTGGACAACCTTTCACTCATAGAAAGCTGCACTCCCAGAAGAAACATAGTCTTATTTTCTTAAAAAGAGGTCTCTACATACAATGAAGATATGTAAACCGATCTTTTATATTTGTACATTAGAAATAAATCAACTCAAAATCTTCTGAACTGATATCATAAACTCTTCGTTTATAAAAAGTTCCAATACCAATATAAGCTTTATTTTTTTTTAATAAACGAACGGGATATTGAACTGCGCCAATAAATGTAGCTGTTTGAATAAGCAGTAGTACTATTGTTTCAGGCCTTAACACCTTGTAACAGTACATACTCATAGTACGAATATAAAACCAAGTCATACCCCGATATCTGCTTGTCCATATGTATGCTTAGATCTTTAACACTACGCAATGGATTTTAATACGGATTTTATAACAGATAGAGCGATTCAAGATGAAGGTTTATATGTATAAAACATGTATAATATAGTAAAGAATCACCGATATATTTCGAGTTTTCTAATTTGATGTCGAAAATAATCTGCTACAGTATTGTACATCTTAAAAAGGTCCGCAGAAACATCCGTGGTGGTATATGTGTTTCTTTTAGGGATAACCCATAATAACTATTTTTATCCTCATTGCACTCGTGCAAAGCCGGGGCGGGTCAATAGTTTTTAAAATGTATTTTACAAGCTAACAATTTACCTTTGATTTAAGAATATGTAAAAGGAAATGCATTATTTGACTTTATCCTTTACAAGCAATATTTTTCGCCATTTAGTTTTATGTTTCACTAGCTGTCTGTGCCCGCGACTTCGTCCGCGTGGAATAGTGTTTTTGGGTACTATACCTATTTATCTTTACTTACATAAACGTTGAATGTCATGTTTATTTATATCGAATCATTGGCCTGAAAAATAAGTTTTGAGTTTCTAGCTCGTAAAATAGCGAATTTCCATACAACTTTATATCCCCATTTTCGACCCCTTACAACCCTTATTTCGAATTAAAAAGTAGCCAATGCCCTTTTTAGGGTCTAAAAATCGTCTGTGGCAACTTTCATCAAAATCGTTTGAGAGTTTTAAGTGGGAAAGCGTAACAGACAGACAGACAGAGTTACTTTCGCATTTATAATATTAGTAGGGATATGCACCGTTAATTATTATCAGTCGTAAAACTCACTCTAGTGGAAAAGTATTTCCTAAGACGTAAATATTTAGGGGGAATATGACCAATATACCTGAGATAGGCGTGGTAGCAATAATACCAGACACGGAACAAACACAAATATCATCACATAAATATTTGCTCTGGGTAGGAATCGAACTCACTACCATCTGCGCCTCTGCTCCGTCATATTAATGTTAATATATCAATAACAAACGTGATAGGACAAGTTAAAGCTTAAAAACGAAAGTCTAAATTATATCGCATTATTTACAATCGTGACATGAATAATAAACGACACTGGATATATCAAACTTTAAAGAGAATAAGTTAAAAATAATAATAACTCCCGAGCTCGTTGGTGCCCGCAGAAAATGCAATGTAGTTCTCTCGCCAAGAAACGTACGCAGTCTCGCGGCGAAATTTGAAGATGAACTCGGTGAAAAGACATTAATTCAGCACAGCCCGCGGTTGGAAATTAGCTAATAAAGTTGTACATTCCACTGGGGTGGGGTAACTTTGAACTATTGAGGTAATCTTTCCTAAGATTAATCGTGATTCAACTACATTTGGAACGGCTTTTAACGCTGTTTTTGTTCGTCGTTGGAAATGGTTAATTTATTCCATGCTCCATTAGTATTTATAAGTATTACAGCAACTCTTTTGTAGACGGCATTGTATATATAGAATTATATATACTCAATTAATTAATTCACATAACATCTTATAAATTGTCCAGAATCCGAAATATGTCGTTTAAAGCATTTGTGTGATGGTCATCAGACATCACAGGAATCATGAATATAATTTATGAACACATTTCTGTGTCTGGACAGAACAAATACAAATAATTATCAAACATGTGTTTGTCCTTGGTAGGGATCGAACCCATGACTTGAGTCACAAAATAAGATCATTACGATCTTCGTCATCTTGACACTCGAATACAAATCAAATACTAATATAATACAAATACTAAAATATGTTTATTTTACATATATATGTAATATAGCACTACCAATTTATTTATTATTCATAATTTTTATGTCTACATAATTAGGCAACCGAGACGTCCAACTAAAAATGTAACTATTTAATAAGCCGCATTTTAGAGTCGTTGATGGATATTATTAGTAGTGAACGTGAAAAAAACAATTTTATTGTATTCTGTAATTCTAAAATGCTATGATGTTAGTATCTATTTAAAAATAATTTTCCTAGTGATTTAATGTATGCAATAGTGTATAATTACTTATTTGTCTAACAAAAACTTTCAAGCTTATAATAATAAAATATAATAAATTCCGTTATAGCCTTGAGATACTAGCAGAGGAGAATAGTACCTGCCCCTGAAACAGGTGTCGTAAGAGGCGACTAAGGTACCAGAACCGACAGATGGCGGTATATCCATGCAAAAAAAGTCAGTTCAAATGTACAGGGCGGGGATGGAGAGCAGCTTTTCCGTCGGGAAGCTGCGCTCTGCGATTGCCAACACGCTTTTCCAGAGCAGCAATTATGGGCAACATACTCCCATTTTTGGTCCCATTGGTTGATGAATAAATTCCACACAAAATCACAACATCTCATACATTGACCTGTCTACGTGGTAAATCGCTTAAAGCACTTGTGTTACGGAAACCATGCAACAAAGGAAGAAGAGGATATATATTTAACACCTAGACACAGAACAAATACAAATATCATCATATAAATATTCGATAGGAATCGAACTCACGACCGCTGGCGCACAAGATAGGATCACTACCATCTGTGCCTTAGAGGTCACTAGGCTTCACTGCCTCTCATCCTTTAAACTACAGTAATGCGACTACAGTTTTTAACGGTACAAATAAGTGAGCATAAGGTACTAATTCAGATGACCATAGTATGTTCTACCATATGTAGAAAGTATCTTTGGTCTTTTCATGACACGCAACCTTTTTTTATCGTTTCAGTTAATATGAAGTAGATGAGGCCGCAAGCTGGATGGCTTTGTCTAAAAGATAGCTGAAATGATAAAGTAAGTTATGCAAGTTTTCTATGATTAAAGACCCAGAGAAAGGAGAAGAAAGACCAAGAAGAAGAGAGGGTTCACCCACGCAGTTCTCTTTCCCGTAAAAATATGTGCAAAATATAATAATAAATACTCGAACACATAGATGGCAGTTACCACCATCAGCATAGCTCAGGTGTTATAGGGCGGGGTTGAGCAGCAGCGTCCCTGTCGTAAACGCTCTGCGATTACTAGCACACATGCCCAGCGCGCCAATTAAAAGTGGAAATCCCTGTTTGATGGGAAGGCCTATTCGTATGTCCAACGGGATATTTCCTCAAGTCTGTTTACTCGTCGATCTTCCACATAGCCAGGTAAAACATTAGAAGGTACCTCAGAGATCACTTGATCTGTATCAGACTGCCGGAGTTCACTTAAGGGCTTGCCTTTAAAGGAGCCACGGCTTTGGGTCCATTGAATTTATCTTTATATATATAATCCACTGTACGTATGAATGGCACCGGACATCCTGTGGCTGACACTGACGATGCTGATGAAATGATCTAAAGTTCCAACGGATTTTAGTAGTCTCCCTTTTTTCATTTTAGGACCAAGGTTCGCTGTTTGTTCGATCTCCATTCAGGACAATCATTTATGTGTTGCACGTTTGTGTTTGTTCCGTGTCTGGGTGTTAAATATGTATTTAAGTATTATATGATTACTATTTTATCTGATATCCGTAACAGAAGTGGTATAAGGTACTTCATTCGGAGTCTGGTCAATGTATGAGATTTTGTGTAATTTTTATTTATGTGATATTAAAATCGTTGTTTTTTTTCTAATTTCAGGTGGTGACCATTCTGCTTTGATGAAATAACGCTCAAAAATGAAGAAATATAAAAAAACTATATATTAGACTATATATAGTATATAACTATATATAGTAGTTAGATTTTTGTATGTTAAGCTTTTAAAAATCCATATAGTTTTATATGGTTTTAAAAAAATATTAATTAAATGTTATATATACTTTATTTGTAATAAATATAATATACTTATGTTATATATTTGATTCATTTATCACTTACATCGTATATTTGCTCTTATAACCGGGTTTTATTCATATTGACATTGTTTATTTATATAAAGTAATTAAAATTAAGAAACTTTTTGGAATGTCAAAAAAAGGGGATTATTTAAAACGTTTATATAAAATATTTTCTTACATTTAGGCTTTTATTTATGTGTTTATATAATAGATATAAAGGTACCATCATAACAGCTATTAGAAGTACACTGTGAGACGTAAGCCTTCCCAAGAAAGGGAAGATTTCGCACAATATAAATGTAGATATAGAAGATAAAAATAAAACTACACTATTCAATATACCTTACATTTATTTTAGAAAATAATTATGATTATGGTGTCATCGAAAGAGCTCACAAACATTTTGACACAAGTCTTAAATCAAGGTAGTTAAGTTATTGTTTACTATCAACTAGAGAAAATCCCATAAAAATTGAGTTGGCCATTACAGATATCACCCGAACAACAAACGAAAATTAAATTTTTATTATTCTCATTTGCCAGGGTTTCTATATTACACACTAAAGGTCGCGAGTAAGAGGACGTAACAGGTATTATACATCCATACATCACGATGTCCCATCGGGGTAGGCAAACTATGGATCTCCACTTGCTACGATCTTGACATACCTCTCTTGCTTTGCTTATTTGCATTGGTCCTTTCATAAACGTTTGTTTATTGTTGGTTCTTCTGACCTGACCCTCCTTTAATACCTCTTCTACCTGGGTCAGATATGTTCGACGAGGTCGCCTTGTTCTATATATTTATGCAGTCATTCTAGTTTTATCCATCCTTTCTACATGTCCAACCTTAATTAACCAAACTTAAACATTCCTTTATCTATTGTTGCCGCAACATCGATCTCTTATCACACTATTTTTTAATCTATCTTTTAAACTCACACCATACATACTTCGAAGTGCTCCCATTTCAACAGCATTTATTCTACTCACGTGCTATAACAGGTATCAAACAACACAAATGTTTATAATATTAGTATTATGTGGAGGAAGCAAATAAAGTGTGAGGAACGAAATAAATGGAAATTAATTAATAAATAAGGCGTAGGTGAACAATGATTTCCGTTTTGATTTACATGTATAGATTGCGAGAACTTTGCCTCTTATATATATACATACATGTATATATTTGTTGTTATAAATCGCTAATAAAACCCAATTAGGGTGTGAGCTTGTGACCCCGAGTCCAAGGGTGACCACTTACACTGGAACTCTTACAGATATACATAAATAGATGTTAATAGAACTTTTATCACTACCAGTTCTTCTTACAGGTTTTTGTTTGTTGGCTCACGCAATAAATTTGTAGTAAACTTAGTTTTAAAACTCATCTGATACCGGCAAACTAGATTTAAAGTAGTCCACTCAATAACCTATTCGTTAAAATTACTCTTATGACTTTATAAGGTCATCGGGGTCGTTTGAGTAGTTAATTGTAAATAGCACAACTATGTATATGATATAACTATTGCTTGATTGACAATTTAAAAGTTCCTATTAGTGTTATATTTAAATAAAGATATTTTAACTTTGACATGTTTGTTTGTTTATATTAAAAAATAAAATACAAGTATGGTACTCAATTTTAAAATATGTTTTCTTCAAGTAGACACATTTTTAGCTCTTCCAAATCAAAACAAAATAAAACTAATCTATAATATTTTCAAAATTGAAAGTTCTACATTATATACTCATAATACTGATGACTCGACGAGATCAAACGAGTCTCTTAACATATTAGAAAAAGGGCAACACTAAGTTCATGGAAGGTTCATCACCATCATATAAGCCATTGGTAGTTCACTGTTGGATACAGGCTTCCCCAAGACAGGGTGAATTATTCCCATAATTGCCGCGCTGTGCAAGCGTATTGGCAATCGCAGAGCGTAACTTTCACACCGGGGATGCTGCTGCCCAACCCCACCCTCTGCATTTGAGTTACTATGTTTTGGGCGGATATACCGCCAACTGTCAGTACTGGTACCTTAATTGCCTCCTACGGTTCTATACCTAAATGAGGAGGCAAATCTTGATTATGTTCCTATGAAGCCGTAAGGTACCAGTAGAGTAGAATAGTACTTCCCCCTGTACCAGAGTGTAACTGGCGATTGAGGTACCAAAACCGACAGACAGTAGTATATTCTTTCGAAACAGTATAACTCAAATGCACGAATCGGGGATAGGCAGCAGCATTCTTCCTTTGTACAAGATGTTGTAAGAAGAGACTGAAGAGAAGCAATAATTTCATTTTTAGCTTCACCGATTACAACACCTGGTACAGGAGGAGGTACTATTCTACTCTGACGGTACCTCATGGTTTTATAGAAATTAAACAAAGGAAAATAATCACGTTTTGCTGCTTCATTTAGATATAGAACTGTATGAAGAACCCGATTACTTATTAGTAATGAGGTCTAGGTACATTGATCTACAAATAAAAGATAAGACGTTGCTTACAAGTAATAATTGTATTATCTGTGAATAGGATAATTACAATAAGTATAGGTAATATACAGATTAACGGAATATTTTGCGTCATTTTGGCTTGACGCGCATTTTTTTGTTTATATATAAAGTAGAAGCTGACTGACTGATTGACTAACTCACATATGTCGATATAAAGGCCTAAACTTTAAGGGATAGAAATAGACATTGAACTTGTTCACTAATGTTTCATTTATATAATAGGGGAGCACTAAGTAAGATTTTTTTTAATTCACCCACTAAGCAACAACCTTGCAACCCCCACCCCCTTAACACGGGGGTGCAAGTTTGTATGAAACTTTGCAGTGTTTGAAGTTATTCGATACGTTAAATATTTTTTGATTATCGTTGATTTATTGCTAGTATGAAAGTTCTCTAATTGTCGAAATTATTTCAGTTAAATGTTTTATGCATATATTTATAAAAGGAGAAACTGATTAACTAACTGACATATTATAGCAGGGCCTTAACTATAAGGCCTGAATCAATCAGCCAAATGCAACTTTTCTCTATGTTATAAATAACATCACGCTTCGACCAATAACAGCGGAGCATAAATGATACTAGGTTTGTACTGAAATTAAACGCGAGTAAAACCACGGGGCATTACATGTGAAACTACAATTTTTAAATCTCATCAAATCAGCGGGCGATCGTAACTAATTCTTGGAATCAGATCAATGAGACATCTCATTGATCTGATTCCAAGAAAAGTCGCTTCAAACGTTACGATCGGCCGCTGATTGAATTTCGACCATAATTTACACATCTATATATATATAAATAAAATTGGAGTGTCTCTTTGTAATATTAAAATAACCGCTCTCTACTACATGCATATAAATCATCAGTAAAGTATTCTATATTTTATTTCCATTTCTTAGACTTAAAGAAAATATGCGGGTGAAATTGCAGGGCGTTGAAATTGCATTTTATCTTGGGAAGGCCTATGGAAGGATATATATATATATGAAACTGACGCGGCTTAAAACATCTCTATTAAAATTGTCACGATTAAACGGATTTTTTTAACAATCAATCATTTGTGTTTTCGGTACACAATTATTTTATTATTTATTAATGAAATCACAAGCCAATTGTTATTAGTGTAACTGACTTAAAAATACTAATCGATAAAGTAGTTATTTTTTACAATTAATGTTTTATATAAATGTTTACTATTTTTCCATATTTGTGTAACTTACACCATTATCACTTAAATTGATTGACATTATATGATTCTTATCCATTGTAATTTTGTACCTAGGCTTTAAAACTTGTAAGCTGGCCAATGGCCAAACACAGTGAAACTCAATATTTCTTACCACCTATGTCTGCCTATGCTCACAAATAAATAAATTAAATAGAATTGTAACATAGCTGGGTCTAGTCAAGTCCAAATGCGCGTGCGCAAGCTAAAAGCCACTGAACTTCATCGGACAGAAATATTGATATCGCTGATATTACGAACGTGTACGCAAAACTTTGAAAGGTTCAATGTCGGTTATTCGCATCTTTATCGGGACGGTTATACAAGAAAAGACAATAATATCTAACACATTAATAGGTATTCATTACATTATTACATTTTAGCCGTGAAGTACTGGCAGAGTAGAATAGTACCTATCCCTGTAACAGGTGTCGTAAGGGGCGACTGAGGTACCAAAGCCGACAGATGGCGGTATATCTGTTCGAGATAGTGCAGCTCAAATTCACTGACCGCGGAAAGGCAACAGCATCCCCGTCGCAAGAACTGTGCGATTGCCAACACGTTTGCCCTGCGTGGTAATTTAGGGCAATTACCCCTTTCTTCAAATGACTGGCATGATGAAAACTATTTTAATAAAAAACATTTTATACTTCAAAAAGTGTTTTTATAAGAGATAAATACTTCCCATGAAAGAGATTTTAAACGGAGAGTAAAAACCGGAGATATTGTCAATGAATCCTTAATTGCTTTTATGGGCAGCTTAAACCTATCAATAATGGCGTGACTGGAGGCGTGTTGATTCCAACACTGACATATGGTCGTGAACGTTGAGTGTGGCAGAAGACGCACGCGAGTAGAATAAATGCTTTTGATATGAGAGCACTTCGAAGTAAGAATTACAGTGTAAGTTAGAGATAGATTAAAGAATAGTAAAGTTATCGCAATAAGAGATCAATGTGGTGTAAAAGATGATGTTGTGACAACAATAGAAAAAAAAATGTTGAGTTGGTTTGGACATGTAGAAAGGATGGATAAAAGTAGCATGAATGCACAAATATATAAAGCAGACTTGATTGGAAGAGTTGGTATCGGACGACCTCCACGAACATACCTTAACAAGGCAGAAAAGTTGTTATAGAAGGGCCAAGTCAGAAGTACAAAGAATAAACGAGTGTGTATGAACTAGTAAGGGAAGCGAGAGAGGTTCGCCAAGATCAAAACAAGTGGAGTTCCATAGTGTCTGCCTATCCCGATGAGACACAGGCGTGATGTATGTATGTCTATAGTATTTTAACGCGGTGTAATTTCTTTAAGGGATAACGAATCTTTCCCATGGAAAAAGGGTTACGTTATGGGACTAAAAAAGACTTGCATTCATAATATATCTTTAAGACAATTTTCATTTTCATTTATAGTTAAAAATCAGTACAGCCGTGGGGTCCTGGCAGAGTAAAATAGTACCTTCCCCTGTACCAGGTATCGCAAAAAGCGACTAAGGTTCCTAAGATAGATGGCGGTATATCCATCCGAAACAACGCAGCTCAAATGCACAGGGTGGGGATAGACAGCAGCTTTCCTGTCGCGAAAGCTACGCTCTCTGCAATCGCAGAGCGCAGCTTTGGCAACACGCTTTTACCTCGCGGCAATTATGGGCATAATTCCCCCTTTTTAGGGGAGGCCTATGTTCAGCAGTGGACCGCGACCGCGCTAGGCCCAGGCTCAGCAGTGGACTTCCACTGGCTATAATGATGATGATGATTTAAAATCAGTAATTTATATATGAATACATGAAGGGTGAACTTTGTATCCATTATTAAAACACGTTTGGATGAACGTGAAATTTCACACTGTAACATTTATCGTGTAGAAGTACATGAACCTTTTGTTGTATATGATCATCATCACCACCATATCATCTATAGAAAGTCCACATTGATAAAGATAAAGGTGTTTTTGCCTATTATTGCAGCACTGGGCAGGCGTGGTGGAAATCGCAGAGAGCAGCTTCGCGACGTGGATGCTGCTGCTCGTTCCCACCGTGCAGTATTAAAGTTATGCTGTTGCGTATAGATATAGCATCATCTTTCGGTTTCGATACCTTAGTCGCGTCTTACGACACCTACTACAAGTGGAAGTACTATTTTAATCTGTCGGTACCACACTGCTGTTTTATATATTAGTACCTTACCTACACTTATTTCGACCGCCAACGGCAGTGTTCACTTTGCTGTGTTGAGGTTCGAAGGGTGTGAGAGGCAGTGTAGTTACTAGGTAATGTGACATGATATATTTAAGTTAGTATACATGCCACACAGCGGTAGAAATAGAGGAGGGTGAGGTAGTAGAGAGTCTATTACTTTATTTACATTACTACTGCACCGATACCTGAAAGCTCTTGAATAAAATTGGTCTGAAAATACTTTTAATTATTTTAATCGATTTTTTCACACACTACTGAGTAATTGACACACAACACAATGTACTTAAACGAAGTAAACAATTGTTTATAGAGGTCATATGCTCTTTGGTCTGATTTAATACAAAATTTTCCATATGTTAAGGATGAAACAAGAAATGAAATAAAGTTTAAATTAAAACATTTGAGTTATGGTTTAATGTCGGCCACTGAGTGACCAAAAATAATAAAAAAAACACAGAACATCTCGTATATTGACGTGACTACGAGATAAGTTTCCTGAAGTGCTTTTGTTACGAATACAAAAGAAATTATAAAAATGATACTTAAATATAAATTAAATACACAAACACAGAACAAATACAGATGTTCATGATATGAATGTTTGCCCAGGGTGGGTCCATCCTTGATCTGTGGCGCCACACAGATCTCCGCCATCAGGCCAGCCAAATAACTTTATTTTCATCCCTGAGGAACTTGTACTCCGGAAAACACCGCTAATATTACTGCTTAGCGATAAAACATTTCTAGAGGTAGATCTCTCACATTTGTGAAGGTAGACCTCTTACAAAGGTCGTCAGCATTAGTACCTCACTCTCATTTATTTCTACCGCCAAATAGCAGTGCTCGCATTGCTGTGTTCCGGTTTGAGAGTGAGAAAGGCAGTGAAATTACTGGGTAAATGAGACACTGGTTAAGTTCACAAGGTTGGCGACACGTTAGTGATATCTTTGCGATGACACACGTGTCTATAAGCCGCGGTCACGTTTATTATTAAGTGGGCCGTGTGCTTGTTTGCTAACTTCATAAGATAGAAAAACGTTTGCATAAAGTGATTTACTCTGACTAGGGGAGGTCTTCCCTAGAAGATTGGTTCTGGCTATGGTTGCGGACAGCAACGGCAGACAGCGGAAATAAATATCCGCAATAACCAGTATCCGTAATAATCAGTATCCGTAACAATATGTATCCGCCAACGAATCCAATCAACCAATTACGTGTTGATAAGCAATTATTGACTTAGAAAGCAACCATTTAGATTACACAAACGAAGGTCATAATTTAACTTTGTGTCCGCGTTAGGAATATTTCTGACCTCAACGTGGAATGATAACCCGTGGTTCACTTCTTATCAGTTACAAAGTTTGCGAACCAACGTGTTAAATAATCTAAGAGTTGGTGAGCGAAGTATTTTTAGGTATTAAAGCTGAGCTGTAGTTTAACATTGTTGAAGGCATTCATTAGAGCGCTGATCTTCCATATTTTGTTTTCTCATACATTGATGAGATACATGAGATGAGTCGCTCAAATCACTTATATTACGGACATCCGACAACAGAGGAATCACAAGTATATTCTTCACGATCGATCACGATCTTTAGTGCACAAGATAGGTATACTACCGTAATGTTTCATTTAAATGTTCATTTAAATCCAATTTTTTTTACAAAACTCCCCCTTTCATGGGGAGACCTATGTCCAGCAGTGGACTTCCAATGGCTGTAATGATGTTGATTATGATGAATTAAAAATAACATATAACAACAATTTACATGAGGTAGACCTAACACAAAAGGTAGTCTACATTGGAACCTCACTCTCATCTATTTCTACTACCAAATAGCATATTCGCATTGTTGTGCTTCGGCCTGAAGGATGGGAGAGGAAGAGAATTTACTGGGTAATGTGCATAATATCCTCAAGTCACAAGGTTAACAACGGATTAGTGATATCCTTATGATATTGCGAGCATCTATAGGCTGCAGTGACGCGTACTATCAAGCAGACTGAATGTTTGTTCATCGACCTGGTTTAATAAAAAAAAATTGATATTACATTGAAATGGTGCGCTTGGTTGATTTTGACATGCAAATTTTATGATTTGTAATAAAAACTTTGGTTTGTATGTGTTGAGTTTTATTTTAATAAAATAAAAATCCCCGAGGTTGTCTTTTTTACCTATGTCGCTCCCAGGCAGGTAAACTATGGGAAAAGTACTATGTCGAGACTTCCAATGATACCTGTGCCAAGCTGTGTTCATATCTATTCCGCGGTTGTGGCTTAAAAGAGTAGCAAACCTAGTTCTTCGCATCTAGATATACATACTTACACATTTTTGCTTTTATAATATTAATAAAGAGTTGTTGGCAGAGTAGAATAGTACCTCCTCATGTACCGGGTGTCGTAAGAGGTGTCTAAGGTACAAGTACCGACTCATACGAAGTTGATTTCGACCTACATTAACAGACTCATTAAATCAAGAATCAGTGCCAATACAATATTTCGATAAGATTATTTCAGTTGTTCATTTCTTTATTCTTTCACTCATTCTTTCACTCAGTCATACTCTCATTCACTTATCCAAACATTAACTAAAAATTAATTCGTTGGTTTGCTCTTCGGCTCTTTGGCTCATTGGCTCCCATTTGTTCTGCGTGACTTGGCCTGGCTATATCGCTAACTTTTGTTCTGTTACAGATCTCCTCATTCCTGATTCAATTGGGCAAAGAGACTGCAAGCATTGCTGTCTCCATAATAAGACTATTTTAAATTCACTTAAAAGTCCAATAGTAATATAAACTCACACAATATCTCATACATTGATAAGTCGCTTAGAGCAGTTGTATTACGGATGTCAGATTACATACAAATCACATATATTTTATTTAAATATAAATAAATAACACAGAATAATTATAAATATTCAGGGTATCAATATCTGTTGTGGGTGAGGATCAAACACACGACCTTCGGAGCACATGATAAGATCACAGCTATCTGCGTCATTGGGCCCGTCAAAAATTTATTTATAAATAGTAGAACAATTTATAGGTATATAAAAAAGTAAGTAATAATAAAGAAACTGGGGAAAATAACAAAATAATAAAGTGTTGTGAGTTACCGGCAGAATAGAATAGTACCTCCCACTGCACCAGGTGTTTGTTGCACAAGGTTGCACCACTGCACAAGGTTCCAGTACCGACAGGATGGGCAGCAGCATCTCCGTCGCGATAACTGCGCTCTGAGACCAGTCTCTGTGCGATTACCCAGCCCGGCAATTACGGGCAAAAAACCTCCTTTCGTGGAAAGGCTTCCAGGTGGAAAGGTTTCAGGCTTCGTGGAATGGTCCAACAGTTGACTTTCAATGGCTGGTATGATGAAGATAATAGTATTTGTATATTCGAAAAACTGAAACCGTTGATTGGTTAAAATGTGAAATTAAAATGTGGTGCTGATTGTAAGTTATTAAAGTTGGAGACAGTGCTACAGTCCAATCACATCGAAGTCACCAATTCTTTAAAGGTGAAAGCACTTAAAGTAAGTCAATAGTAAAGATATCTAACGAAATTTAGTGCACAAACTCTATGTCAGCTGCTGCGAGAATTTTGAGCGTTTTGGTAGGGTTAGTTTATTCTCTGCTATGAAGCACTTTCGGTACCAGTGCCCTTGATAGCTAGAAATGCCAAGAGTCGCTATATACCTATTCAGCAGCTTTAGGAAGAGTTAGGGAGATGTACGCAAGTACTTTAGGATATAAACGTGTCTTATAGCTCCGAAACCACCTCATAAAAAGAGGAAACTGGTTTATCCGGTGTCTCGAATGAAGATCAAATCGTGAGTAATCAAACAAGAGGGTGTGGACTTTGGTCCACGCGGTACCAGTTGTTAATATTAAAGGGCACTGGTCCATAGGTAAGACCTGTGGCATCTGGTGCTTGCACTGGTATTGGTCTCTAAAATCCTGGCAAGGCTCTATTGGGATGGCGATAGAATGGCTTCTATATACAACCATAACGTTGGTGATGAGTGAACCCCATAAACAAAACAAGTATTAATCTACATTGGAGATAAAAGTTCATGCTCCTTGAATACTCCACCATCATCATTATCATACCAGCCACTTTATGTCCACTGCTGGACACAGCATCACCAAGAAAGTAGGTATTTTGCCCATATTTGCCGCGCTTGGCAGCCGTATTGGCAATCGCAGAGCGTAGTTTTGCGACAAGATGCTGTTGCCCATCCTCACCATATGCATTTGAGCTACACTGTTACAAATAGATATAACGCCATCTGCCGGTTCTCGTACATTAGTCGCTTATTACGACACCTGGTACAGGGGATGGTATAGTTCTATTCTGCCTGCCTATAATTGCAGGTTATTTTACATCCGTGGGGTACCCCATGGATATCAAATAACTAACTATTAGGAAAAAAAATGTTGAGACGATTTGGATATGTCAGAAGGATCCATGAAAGAAGAATGACTGCACCAATATATAGAACGTTAGCGAATGGATGAATAGATATAGAACAACCTAGGCGAACATATTTATATATATATCGAACTAAAGGACCAGGTCAGAAGTAGCAAGAATAAACGAGCGTGTATGAAAGAACTATTGCGAGTAAGGGAAGCGAGAGTGGTATGCCAAAATCGTAAAAACGGGAGATTGTTAGAAGAAGCGCGATATACAATACGTATTCACAAGTCAATACGATAAAGGTATGCGTGTGTAATGCTTATCAGGGCAAAAGGTACATTCTAATATCATTGTATTGTTTACTAATGATAGGGTCCAATTAATTTACTTATTATAAAATAGCATAGTCCCACGGCTTTACCCGCGTAAAGTTGTAGAACAAACTTAGTATCATTTATTATCATATCAGCCATTGGTATCCACTAGTGGACATAGATCTCCCCAAGATAGAGAAAATCCGAAGCGTAGCTTCGCAACGGGGGCGCTGCTGCTCTTCCTTGTCTAGAGAACTTGAGCTGCTCTGTTACGAATGGATATACCGCCATCTGTCGATTTTGGTACCTTATTCGCCCATTCGAGGTACTATGCTACTGGCGGAACCACACGGCCAAGTATCAGTTATGCTCTTCTGTTTTTTGCCCTAGCGTGAAGTTATATAGCCTATTGCCTTTTTCGATAAGGCTGTGTAATACTGTTTTTTTTGACCTTATAGATTAAACACGACATTGATACTCCATCTTGACACTTGATATTCCATCAGGTTCTCTTTTTTTAATTCAATAATAATTTCGTATATAATTCAATACAATATTGTATTGGAATAACTTTGAAACTGTTTTCATATTTAATTTGCACCCACCATTTTTGAGAAGATGGTTTAAACGTATTTAAATGAGGACCCTTCATTTATAACTTCATTGGAATGACTTCAAAAACAGCAGTTTTATATTAACATTTCATCCCTGTTTACCTGGAATTCATAAAATTCTGTCTTCGCGCTCCATTACGTTATTTTTTATAACTAAGAGGAACCTTTGTGAAAAATTTTAAGATTCTAACCTTTATAGTTTTTATCCTTCCAAAATAGTGTAGCTCGAATGCACAAGCCGTGGAGGGGCAGCAGCATCCCTGTCGCGACACCTACGCTCTGCGATTGTCAAAATTTCGTCTTACTTGGTTATGTAAAACCGTTGCAGTGTAAATAATATTAACAACAAATTATAATGCCAAACAACATAATTAGATTGATAAAGGACGGGCCCAATGAAGCAGATAGTACTTAGTCAACGTAGCTTATGCGTCAAAGGTCGTGGGTTTGGTTCCCAGGACAAATATTTATATGACAATATTTGTGTTTTTACTGTGTCTGTGGTCTGTCTGTGGTATTTTAATAGTATCTATCATGTTTTTGATTATTCTGTTGTACGATGTATAAATTTATGAAAACCGATATTATCTTTTGGGACTTCGCACCAAAAATGAAGGAAAAAAAGTGGTTTTCTGTAAAAACAAGCGTCAAACACTAATTTGAATTAAGAAAGTACTGTTTTAAACACCACGGCATTTTTAAAACCGGCCTATAACATGTAAAAATAATTAAAATCATTTTGGTACCTTATTTTTTTTAAAAAGTATTAAAATCGAAACCGCCCGTTTTTTGCAAATGGGTGTATATTTAACCAAAAGAAATGCCTTCAAGATATTGTAATTATACGTTTTACCAATTCTATTAGCATTCAGTAACTTTGCACCATGGTAAAACTGCTTTATTAACTTTTCTAGACGTGGTTAAACGTGGTCTCATTGCTGGTTCATTGCCGCAAGCTGGTTCATTGCCGCAAGGTAACTGTAAAAAAAGTTAAATAAACCACGTTTAAAAGTCATTAAAAAAAGTAATTTCATAATGTGTAGAAAACACGTAAAGAAATTAGTTCTTTAATTATCTATGGGCCTATCTATGAATAGAGGGCGCGACTGACAGTGCCAACTTAATGACGTTTTTAAAATATGGCGATAGGGTAGATAAATAAAAATTAATAAAAAGTTTACTAATTGTGTAATAAAGGAATCGACTAGCTAATTCTTAAATAGTAGCTAAAATTAATAAACTTTAAATGTCGTTTCTTTGTATTTTCAGAGCAACACGTTTATTATTACAAGATTCCTAGATCACTATCGAATTGTCTTATATGTTAGTAAATATTATAACTTCTATAATAACTTTGAGATCATAGCAGGAAATGATAAGAAGAATGATAGGAAGACAGGAAGAATGATAACAGGAAAACTTCTTTGCCTGCCAGAGGAACATATTGTAGTATATAAGATCTTATATTATTTTTTATTTAGCGAAGCGTAGCGTAGTGTGTGAGTAGCTTAATTAAACTTATTACTAACTCTAAGCAGGTTGACAAAATTGTGAGCCATATCTTGATTGGCTGACCTTTACCGTTCTGGGGAAATGTAGAAGGTCGAAATTACTATAGATTAGGAACACGTGGGGAATGTCCCGCGTTATATATACATAAGAGTATATATATAATATATCCGTTTATATAATTGTTGTCAACATCATAACAGGATGTGCTTATGTATTGTAACCTTTGTGATTGTGATGTAATTGTAACCTTTGATTTCATTAAAATTTCAGACCTTGTTAGTTAATTATGGTTTTAAAGAGATTGATTGTTTTAATTATTAAAAAGTTGAACAGAAACTTAAACCTTATAAAAAATTCGACTGCATTGGAATCTCACTCTCACTTATTTCTACAGCCAAATGTGTTCGCATTGCTGGATTTCGGTTTGAAGGTTGGGAGAGGCAGAAATTATTGGGTATTGTGACGTGATAATTTCAAGTCACAAGGTTAGTTACGCGCTAGTGATATCCTTGTGATATTACGAGCGTCTATAGGCTGCGGTGTCGCTGATTCAATATACGAGTATATTTATTTGTCAGGATTGCGCTGAACACAGGTCCCATACAACTGGTCCTTTTCAAAATCACTTGGAGAGGCCTATGTCCAGCAGTGGACGTCCTAAGACTGATATTATGATGAAGGCTAAATCCGTTATATATTTTAAGAAACCAGCTTAATTATATACTGTCATCTGTTGGTTGTGATTCAATAATAATTCATTTTTTTATTAAAAACTATTTTATCATTGCTTGGCGAAATTCACACTTTCTTGAGGAGGCCTATTTCCAGCGGTGGACTTCCAATAGCTGTAACAATAATTTGCTTGGCATTCACACTACATATATGTCAATATGTCATTGAAACAGTAATGTCGTCATCGTCACCATCATTGCAGTCATTGATTGTTATAATGTCGTCGCTGGGCAAGCGTATTGATAACCGCGGTACGCAGCTTTCGCAACGGGGATGCTGTTGCCCATTCTAACCATCTGCATTTGAGCTGCACTGCTTCAGATGGATACCGCTATCAGTCGGTTCTGGTATCTTAGTCACTTTTTAGGACATCTGGTACAGAGGGAGGTACTATTATTTTATTGAAACTAATGTATTTCTGATAAATTTTCTATAAACGTAACAGTTTTGTATACTTTTTCTCTACTATAGAAATATCCATATATCGAATCCAAAAGATAAAGATCTACTCTGCCTCGTGGTATACCCGTGGTTGAGGTTATTCCAGACATGGGAAAACAAAAAACAAGGTTTGATAGGAGTCTAAGATATTGTTACCTTTTAAATATTAATTTTACAGTGACAAGTACGAGTTGTTTTTAAAAAATATCGGTACTTTTTGAAATTCTCTATTAAATTTGTTTATTTGATAACATATATATATATAGAAATATATTGAATATCATATTGTTTGATCATTAACGGGCGTACTACGGGCGTAAAACTAAGATACAAATTACAGTGACAACTAATTAAAAAGATGTCAATATAATTAATTAATTACAGAGAAAATTAAACATCTCATTAATGGCAGATGATATTGTACCTAATTTGGCAATTTGAAAAGCATAAAGTTACAAATAATATAATTGAAATAATGAATACAGTCAAAAAATTTGCAAATTAAGAATGAAAAATGTAAATAAAGTATATCAAATATAGTTATTGAAAATACTAATATCAATAAAATAGCAAAGTAAAATCATAAGTATGTCATGTAATACAATATTGAAATTAATATGGAAGCAACTGGAAGAGGCCTATTGTCACGCTAAGCTCTAAACCGGGGAACTCAAGGTTAAATAATGTATGTAACTATATACATATATATAGTTACATACATACATGCATACATCACGCCTGTGACCCATCGGGGATGAAGTCCCAGAGAATAGTCTCGGATCTCCACGTGTTACGATCTTGGAAAACCTCTCTAGCTTCCCTTACTCGCATTAGTCCTTTCATACACGCTCGTTTATTCTTGGTTCCTCAGACCTGGCCCTTCTTTAATACATCTTCTACCTGGTTAAGATATGTCCTCCGAGGTCGTCGTATACTAACTCTTCCATTTCTATATGTCCAAGCCATGTCAACATTCCTTTCTCTGTTGTTGTCACAACATCATCTTTGTTATATGTATATAGTTAAACTTATAAAATGTATAGTATTCAGCAATAACGGTTTATAACTATAATGTAATATTATAAAATATTATTATTATTATACCTTATTTTATTAATAGTTTTAACAACTATTTTCGAAATGCAGTCAAGTTAGCCACTGACATTTTTTGCCTGTTTATCTGAGGGGCCTGATGGCGCAGATGGTAGTGACCATATCTTGTGTGCCAAGGGTTGTTGGTTCGAGTCCCACCAAGGGCAAATATTTATATGATGATATTTGTGTTTGTACTGTGTCTGGGTGATAAATATAATTATTTAATAAGTATATATGTTATTCCTCTATCGCCTGGCATCCATAATAGAAGTACTTTAAGTGACTTACCTCGGAGTCAGGTTAATGTATGAAATGTTCTGGGAAGCTATTGCATTGCAAAATGTCGAAAACAACAATTTATTTTTAATTCCTCTTTTCAATTACATTTATATATTACTTTTTCCTGATATTAATTTGAGTCGATACTCTTAAAGTATCATCATTCAAAGAACATTCTTATCTTTCAATGGAAAATATTAGTAAAATGTTTGTTGCCCGTATCTCAGTAAAGTTATTAAATAAATCCATAACTCATTCTTTATGTTAAAATAAAGAAATCGATTAATATATAAATGTGTTATATAAATGTGATATATAAATGTGATATATAAATGTAGTATTTAAATGTAGTATATAAATGTGTAATATATAGAAGTTTTACAAAAATTCCAATAAGATTATATTACAGTTGTTCAAAATTATTATTACAGAAGGTTTTTGCAACATTGGCATAAAAATACCTATAAATAGGACGTAATACGTAAATTGTAGTAATTGTTTCGATTCTAAATTATAGAGAAAATGTTATAATCTGTATTTCGTAGAATAGACTAGTGTTATCTACAGCCCATCACTTGCTTCCCTTCTTCACTTCCCCTTCACTTCCCCCCTTTCACTTCCCCAGCTTCCCCATGATCACTTGTCATTTTCAAGGTTATTTTAGATGTACCGCCACCTGGTGGTTCTGGTAATAAAACTACCTCTTACTTAAGTTAAATGCAAAATTTTAATATGCCCAGGTTTCCCAAATCTTGTTTAAAATGTTTTCTACTTCTACTCTATTTCTTTCATCATCATCCAAGCAGCCGTGAGATACCAGCAGAGTAAAATAGTACCTCCCCCTGTACCAAGTGTCGTAAGACGTGACTAAGATCCGAAAACTGACAGAGCGCGGTATATCCATCCGGAATAAAGTAGCTCAATTGTACAGGGCGAGGATGGGTAGCAGCGTCCCCGTAATAACGGCTACGCTTTAATTGCCAACACGCATGCCCAGCGCGGCAGTTATGGGCAAAATTTCCTCTTTCTTGGGGAGGTCTATGTTCAGCAATGGTTATCCAATGGTTGATACGATCATGATATGATGATAGCAGCTGTAGGTAGTCTATTACAGGTCAATGACCTTAGCAGAGCGTAAATTCGCGACGGTAATGCAGCTGCTTATAGCTGCGCTGTTGTATTTAAGTGACAACGTTTCTGGTGGCATACTGCCATCTATCGGTTTCAGTACCTTCACTACTTACGATATATGATACAGAGGGAGGTATTATTCTACTCTGCTGGTGCCTTACGGACCTCATGTCGCCACCAGTGCCTCCTTTGAGAAATAGCATTAGTAAAGAGAATAATAAAAGCGTTTAAGAATTAATTAGATGGACGATTCTTAAAAATTAAGGTTTACCAGTGAAATTACGTGTATCCTGAAGAAAACTTTACATTGTAGCAGCCATATGACATTACGATTAATCAGTAAATAACATGCACGTGCGATGTCGGTATCAAAGTTTGTCACAACATCCGCTCATTAAATTGATTAAATTATTGAACAATTACCTATTTATTTTGTATCGCACATTTCACATCACGCTTCCTTCTAATTCACAGAATAATGCAAAAGCAGATAATAAGATACATTCACACAAGGTCTCATATATTAACTTGAAACTATTATTTATAGTTGGTCCAACATGTTCATGTGATGTGAACATCATGGACAATAGTAATATTAAAAAGACACAATGTTAAACAAATGTACATTAAAAACAATAACATAATAAATATTAATTAAAAATTAAACGATATTCATTAATCATTATAAACATTAGTAGACTGAAGTGTCGGAACCGACAGTTTGCGGTATACTTTTCATGAAGAATTTTTAAAATAGGTTGAGTAGAGTTTTAGTTTATTTGTTACACACATACAGAAACACAAATCTTATGTACATTATTCTATTTTCGGTAGAAATCTATATATTTTTTTATATATCATTATTAAACCAACTTGGACGTGTAAGGAATTAAACTTTGGGGCACTGCAGCTAACTCCAACCTAGAAATATTACAGAGATTCCAGTCTATAATCTTAAGAATAATAACCAACTCGCCTTGGTATATGACTAATGAGAGGTTGCACCATGATTTACAAATTCCCACCATCAAAGGAGAAATTATGAAAGTGATGCCCAGACACAAAGATCGCCACCTAATCCATGCCAATAAACTTGCTGTAGACCTGATGGAAACGAAAACTACGTTTTCAAGACAAAAAAGAAAAACGCCTCTGGACTTATTCCCGTGACAAAAATGGCATTACGTGGCCGAGTCACTGGATTTGGCCACAAACAGTTACTGCAAATTGATACAAGTATTGCTGAATGTCGAAAGGTGACAGATTGCAGTAAATGACCTCAGGAATATACATATATATATATAAATAAAAATCTTTTCTAAATAGATATATTTATAAATCTTTTCTTTTTATAGTAATAGTATGGGAATAAGCTAACTTAATGTTTGCGTTGCAATGCGTTAATTAACGCGTAGTTGCACATTAACATTAACGTTAAAGCATATGAACCCGTATCCTAAATGCAATAGATAAAAAATACAAGTTTCCTGACTCAGTATTATATCAATGACAGGGTCAAATATTATCGGCAGTTGTAGTTTGTGTTATCAACATGTTTTTACTAACTTTTATGCTGAACAATGAAATTACCAATTTGTCCATTACCTAATTACTATCTCGTTAAATGCCCTTATTATCTCCAAATGACGGTAAACTATTCAATACAAACCATTATCAAGTTATAAACAAAGAGCTTACATATATGTGGCACGCTTGACCGGCGTGGTTTTTGGGAGCAAGTTTATTGCAATCAAATATGTGTCAAAATTGTAGCTATTTTTTTTGTACAAGCAAACCGCCCCGACATATGATATTACGAACTTTTTTGTCCATCTTTTTATGATCTATCTCGTCGGTTTCAGCTCTCGTAGTGTTTGTTATTTTTAGGAGATGGAGGTCATACGAATGAAAAAAATACGTGTTTGTCCAATGTGGACATTTAAATTACTGAACCGATTTTAATAAAATTTCGCTTAATGTGTACAGTTTGATTGAATTTGATAGATAAGCCAGTACATATTTCAATATATAGCAGCAATATTTTTGTCATGACAAACACCAGATACCTAACAGTTCAGGGGTAGGTACTATTGTGCACTGCCGGTTCCACCTATAATAGATTACATTCGATCTTAGAGAATCATCATCATGTCAGCCATTGGAAAGCCCCTACTGGACACAAGCCACTCCAAGAACGGAGGAAATTTGCCCCTAATTGCCGCGCTTGTGCGGCGTGCTGGCAATCGCAGAGCGTCGCGAAAGGGATGCTGCTGTCCGTCCCCACCCTGTGCATTTGAGATACACTGCTTCGAATGAATATACTGCCATCGGTTCGTGCACTTGCACAAAGCACTTGACAACAGAGGAACCACGAATATACTAATTAATTGTGGTTCCTCTGTTGTCAATCCAAAAAATAATTTCGTTAATTTTTACACCCAGACACAGAACAAACACAAATATCGACACATAAATATTTGTGCTGGCTGGGGATCGAACTCACACTGGCGCACAAGATAAAATCTGCACCCAGATGGTGTCCCGTCTCGGCAAGCCAGAGCATATAACTATATGCACAGTTACAGGCATATGCTTGTAATGACTACAAGCATATAATATGACAGATTTCAGTTTTTCACGTTTCTAGAAATAATATCTTTATAAAAAGTTTCAACTATGAAAAAGGCTTCCCTGAAAAATCATCTTGAAATTGTCAACCAATTTCAATTATTATTCAATAAGTCTTAAAGATTTATAAAGAGAACATTGCTTAAGTCTTATTTTTTTTATTAAACCAAAAAATATACGAAAAGTCTATAGACGCTCGTAATATCACAAGGATATCACTAGCGCGTTGTCAACCTTCTGACTTGAAGATATAATCTCACATTACCCAGTGATTACAATGCCCGTTTCACCCTTCAAAACGAAACACAGTAATGCAAAAATGTTTGGCGGTAGAAATAGGTGATGGTGAGGTACCAAAGCTGACGACCTATTTGTGAAGCCTACCTCATGTATGTCTCTGCATGATCAAACTAGAAAGGAAAACTACCAACATATGCTAGTGGATTTATTTATTTATTATTAACTTATTTATTATTATTTATTTATTATTGACGGGCCCGATGGCGCAGATGGTAGTGATCCTGTCTTGTGCACCAGGGGTCGTGGGTTCGATTCCCACCCAGAGCAAATATTTATATGATGATATTTGTGTTTGCTCTGTGTATGGGTGTAAAATATATGTATTTAAGTAATATATTTGTGATTCCTCTGTTGTCTGGCGTCCGTAACACAAGTGCTTTAAGCGACTTACCACGTATGAGATGTTGTGGGAATAGTATATAGAAATATTATTGTAAGTTGCTATCTAGGTGCCTATAAGAACAGGCTAGACCTAGTTTAGGTACCTAAGTATCAAAATGTATTAAAAAAAAAAAACATTAATTAACGGGTTATCCCAATTGCACAATTATGAAGTTGTAACAAAAATTTAACTATTTTATATCGAGCTTAATTATTAATGATTTGACGATATCGACAAATACGTCAAAGTCCGGCTGAGACATAAAGAGTGCGTTAATTATGCCTGCTGCATGCAGCATAAAGGTGATTGCGCACGCGCTACAGTACGACATGGCAGAGACGCAAACAGCCGATGTCTTCGTCCGGATCGAGTGCGTAGATGGATGTCAGGCACAAAGATGCGTGACAATTGATTTACACATTCAGGCGAGTCCACAAATAAAATACAAAGACAAGTGGAGAGGATGGCTGCACAAATATATGGAACGTAAGTGAATGGAAGAGTTGGTATAGGACGACCTAGGCGAACAGATCTTAATCAGGTAGAAGAGGTTTTAAAGAAGGGCCAGGTTAGGAGTAACAGGGACAAACAGAGTTATGCCAAGATCATAACAAGTTGAGGTCTATAGTCTCTGCCTGCTTCAATGGGACACGGGCGTCATGTATGTATGTATGTAGTGCCTACTAATATTATAAATGCGTAAGTAACTCTGTCTGTCTGTTACGCTTTCCCGCTTAAACGTCTCAACTGATTTTGATAAATTTTACACAGACAATCCTTACACCCTGAGAAAGGAAATAAGTTATTTTTTAATTCGAAATAAGGGTTGAAAAGAGTCGAAAGGGGGGATGAAAAGTTGTATAGAAATTCAATCAAACTTGAAACTAGGCCATTGACTCTATATAAATAAACATGACGCTCAAAGTTTATATAAGTTAAGGTAAAGGGGTTCCTAAAAAAACTATTCCACGCGGACAAAGTCGCGGGCACAGCTAGTTATGAATAAAATCCCAATGTCATTTACATTAAGAGAAAAATGATCATTCCATTTTAGGTTAAGCGTCAAGCGGTTCAATGTACGAGCGGCCAGCGACAACAGACTTGAATAAACATTGGTTATCAATTAAATAACAATTATTTATGACTCGTCTAATCTCCACACACAAGTACTCATCATGCCAGGGTAAATGAAAACGCAGTGTAAGATTATATACTTTGTTGTATATAACAAGTTCTACTTCATACATAGGTCACCTTAAGGAACTACTAATATACCAGAGCATCCTATCATCATCATCATAGTAACCCATTGGTTACGTCATAGTAACATCCATTGCTGGACACAGGTCCTCCCAAGAAAAGGGGGATTTTACCTATAATCACCGCGCTGGCAGGCGTGCTGGCGTTAACAAATCATTGTAATGTGACGAGAATGATGCTGCCCATCCCTGTCATGTGACCAGTGTCCACCATTCAACTACATCGGTACCCCACGATCTATTTGTTTAGCTTCAGTTAATATATTATTTCCTACGGCCATTTTTTGTATTATACCACATGGTCTAATCACGCACACAGTCCTCACGGTAGCTAGCGTTACCGCAGTCTATAGACGATTGTTATATCGCAAGGCTATCAAATGCGCGTTGCCAACCTTGTGATTTAAAGAAATTATGTCACAATCAAGTTAGATCACAGCACTGCAAACGCCGAAATTTGGCGGTTGAAAAGGTGAGAGTAAAATAACCAATTCAGACGACCATTTTAATGAGGTCTACCTCATGATTGATAGCAATCGCAAAGTGTAGCTTCGCGGCATGGATGCTGTCCAGCCCTTGTTGATGAAAAGCGACGCTGTTTCAAGAGGGGATACCGCCAATGTGTCGGTTTCATCATGTCAGTCGCCTCTGACGACCTTTGATACAGGTAGGTATTCTACTCTGGCAGTACCTCACGGTAGTAATTAGTACCAGCTGCCTCTAGTTGAATTACCTTTACTATGAAGTTTATATAATAATGATATCTTTTTAATGGTAAAGGGCTTTTAAAATGGTCGTGTGGTACCGGCAGAATAAAGAGATACTCCCTTGTACCGGGTGTTGTAAAAAGAAACTGAAGGTATCCATCTATAGTTTAGCACAAATCCAGAAATGGGCAGCAGCATTCCCGTCGCGAAGCTACACTCTGCGGTTTTGCTCTTGCCCACTGCGACAATTATAGGCAAATCCCCCCTTTCTTGAGGAGGCCTATGTCTAGCAGTGGGTGTTTTGCGGTTGCTGTGATGATGATGATGATTGACTGAGATTTACCATTAAAATATATATTTATATATAATTTACAAATAGATGTATAATAAAATAATTATTGGTCAGTGAAACAAATATAAAATATGCTTTAACGCCTGTTAAATTTAAAACTCGTCACTTATAAATAATTTAATTATATAAATATAATAATAATTTTATATTAATATTGTTTATAATGTCATATCGCATACGTTGACCTGACTCCGAGGTAAGTCACTTGAAGTACAGAGGGAAGCCGCTTTAGATGTCAGACAACATACGAATTACAAAAATAATTCTCAAATTATTTTTGTAATAGTACCTCCCCCTGTACCAGGTTTTGTAAGAGGCGACAAAGGTACCAGAACCGACAGATGGCGGTATATCCATGCAAAAATGTCAGCTCAAATGTACAGGGCGGGAATGAGCAGCAGCTTGTCTGTCGCAAAAGCTGCGCTCGACATACCCCCTTTCTTAGGGAGGCCTATGTCCAACAGTGGACTTTTA
>JACJUM010005600.1:10756478-10930869 GCA_020976665.1 Heortia vitessoides | reverse complement strand
TTTTAAATTTTATGTATATAAATTATATAAAAATTGTTTTAATACTAACATAAAGTTTAAAAAAATAAATCTTACCAACACCTTTGTATGGACATCGTTGTCTGTAATAATAATTATTATAATAAAACCGAAGATCATCGGTGGCCAACAGTTTTAAATTCGATAAACACTTGACCTTCTGCGCTTCCACGATTACGATAGTGTCAGTTCATACAATAATGTCACACAAAGGAGGGCACACAAATGGAAATTAAGTAAATATTTCAAATACATTTAAATTACTAGCCATCATATCAGCCGTTGGACGACCACTGCTGGACGTAGGCCTACCTTAGACAGGAGGTGTTTTGCCAACAGCAGAGCGTGGCTTAGCGACCGGATATTTGTTTTTTTTTTACATTATTAAGTCAACAAACAAGCATACGGTCTACTTGATAATAAACGAGTTCGCAACTAATAGACACTCGTTCTTGTCTTCCCAACGATGTCACTAGCGTGTCACCAACCTTATTAACTGGAGACAAAACTTATATTAACCCAGTAATTTCACTGCCTCTCTCACCTTTTAAAGCAAAACAAACGTACATTGTGGCGGTAGAAAAAGGTTAAAATAAGGTACCAATAATAAATAATATTAATAAATAAATTCCCACAACATCTCACACATTAACCTGAGTCCGTGGTAAGTCAATTAAAGCACTTGTATTACGGATGCCCGACAACAGAAAAATCTCAAATATACTACTTAAATGTATACATTTAACACGACAGACACAGAAGCAACACGAATATCATCATATAAATATTGGTTCTGGGTGGGAATCGAACCCGCGACCTTTGGCGCAAAAGATAGGATCACTAATATCTGCACCATCAGGCCCGTCAAAAAAACAAATGAAGCAATTTAGAAAACTTTTAAAGAAAGGTCTACCTCTAGTTTCCATCCTGCTATTTGAGCTACACTGTTTCGGGTAATTGTCCATTTCAGAGCTTTAGTAACCTCTAACGACACTTGATGTTATTCTAGTCTGCCGGTAGTATACATACAATTGTCCTGACTTCGAGATGGAGTCGCTTAAAGCACTTGTGCTACCAGACATCAGATAACAAAGGAAACACAAATTCAATACTTATACATATTTTAATACCCAGACACAGGACAAACACTAATATAATTACAAAAATATGTGTCCCGACCCTTAAGACATTTCACCTCGGACCCTTCTTGCCAACTGTATGTCCTTAGGTTTCATAGTGACTTTGGCGTGGATGGCACATAGGTTAGTGTCCTCAAATAATCCAACCAGATACTCCTCACTAGCCTCCTGCAGTACCATCACTTCCGAGATCAAGAATCGAAGGTTTGTTTTAAAGTCTTGAGCTATCTCTCGGACCTAACACCCTTTGATGGGTGTCGTAAAACACAAGCAAGTCAAATACCCAAGCCGACCCAGGTTTCCAATGTGCAATCTAATTATTATTTATTAATTTAATATTCGATTACCAACATAAGTAACAGTAAATTATGTTATGTACAATATAATAGTGTTTCCAAAAGACATCAACTAACTGTTCTTACAAATACATTTATTGTTCATAATTTACTGTTACTTATGTTGGTAATCAAATATTAAATAAATATTTTTTTCCCCTCATTTATTTCTGTCATCGTCATCATAGCAGTCGTGAGGTACCGGCAGAGTAAAATAGTACTTTCCTCAGGTGTCGTAAGCCGCGACTAAGGTACCAGAACAGACAGATGGCGGTATATCCATCCAAAACAGTGTGGCGCAAATGCACAGGGTAGGGATGGGCAGCAGCATCCCCGTCGGGAAAAACGCGTCCTGCGATTACAAATACTCTTGCCTAGCTCATCAATTATGGGCAGAATTCTCCTTTTATTGGCGAGGCCTTTGTCCGGTAGTGGACTTCCAATAGCTGATAATGATGTTGCTGATAATGATGAAGACCCTCACGTAGGTCATTGTTATTGCAATCGTTACCTTAGCTAATATTTATTGTCTCAATAATCACGTATTATTTATAAACAAAATAATGTGAGTACATGTTGGCTTTTACGGTTACATAAAAATCTTTAAATAAAAAAACACATAACGTGGTATGACTTGACTACAATATATATATACATATATTATATTACAAAGCCAGCAAGTAAGCATACGGTTTGCTTGATGGTAAACATGACCGCTGCATTGTGTCGCGAAACATATTACTTGGAAGAATTAATAACAAATTACTAACCTGACTCCGTAATAAGTCGCTTGAAGCACTTGTGTCACGGAAGCCAGACAAGACAACACGAGGAAGCATAAATATACGACTTTAATATATACATTTAACGTCCAGACACGGAACAAACACAAATATTATCATATAAATATTTGGCACATAAGATAGGATGACTAACATATACACCATCGGGCCCGTCTCAACTAATCGTTCATCGTTCGTCATCGTTTTGTCGAAATTATCAAATAAAAAAGAATAAGATCGAACAGGAGTTCGGCCTTCTTTGATTTTTATACAGTTAAGCTATATAACCATTGTAATAATTATAAAATCACACAACATCTCATTCATTGATCTGACTTCGAAACAAATCACTTCAAACACATGTGTTACGGACATCAGACAACAGATATATTACATATACCATACCTTAATACATATATTCAACACACATACATAGAACAAATGTTTGTCTTGGGTGAGGATCGAACCCACGACCCTTTACGAATAAGCTAGGATCACAATCATCTGCGCCATCGAGCCTGTTGAATGTCGCTTCAATAAAGATGTCTTCATAGCAGTTTAACTGTGCAAAAAAAATAAAAAGTTTCTAATATAAATTTCCCTATTGTTTGCTCCTAGAAGATGAAAATAAATATTTGAAAATAAACTACATGACAGATTAAATGGATTAACCACAAACAATAAAAGCGATGACGCCATGGGGTACCTTCCTCTGTAACACGTGTCATAGCAGGTGACTAAAGTATTAAAACCGACAGATGGCGGTATATGCATCTCAAATAACGAAGCTTAAATACCAAAGGGCGGGGATGGGCAGCATCATCCTCGTTGCGAAGTTACACTCTGCGATTGCCACCACGCCTGCCCAGCGCGGCAATTATGGGCGAAAATCCCTATCAACTCAGTGGACTTTTTATGACTGATATTATTAATAAAAACGAAACAAAATCCCGTCGAAAAAAGATAATTTACTTTATGTATTGTAATGTAATCAGAATTGCAAGTAACAATTCTGCTTACATTACAAAAAGAATCATTACAAAACCAAACTTGATACATTTGTTAAAATGTTACAAACAAAAGCTATACACAAAAGCGAACCAAAGTTCGTCGAAAATTGATAATTTTACCTTATTACTTCTAATTTTGTTTAAATTACAAATACCATAATTACCAAATCAAACTTGAAAAATACCATTTCTTTAATTGCTATATGCAAAACAAAAGCAATTCACAATAGAGGTCCATTAACAAATTGTTTTAATAAAAACACTTCTTTGTTAAATAATGAGGTTTTAGTACCCTTAAAGGCAAAACAAACAACACGTCTATTAGCGACCTCTGGTGGCGGTTCCCGCGGCTATAAAAGCCGGCGACGCATCCTCAATCTCGCATTTACCTATGGGACGAGGTAGACAACACACCCGTAGTATTGTTAGTTAAGAAAGACTGATATAACATAAGTGAAACTTTTTCCCCTTCAAAATGGGGAGAAGTATTTTTAGTTTGAAATTTAGTGTGCTACTATTAATTTCCGTTTTATGGAAACCGGTTGTAAGCGGTAAGTGAACTTTTTTCTTTTGTTTTTTATCTAAATTCAGTTCTTCATTTGTCTTTAGTTCTGTTAACACCAAAGCCCTTTCAAAATTTAACCTTATTATTGAAAGCATTACTTGAAGTTTCCTATTGCAAAAACAATCGAGAGCTGGAGCACTGCAATAGCACATTAGGATATTTTTCAAATGTAAGATTACGGAAAATATCCCGAAGGATACACTTATTGTTCCTACATAAACAAAATCACAGATTTTTCATCTGTTTGGTCGATTAAAATAAATATAAAAGTTTATCAGAAAAGTTCCGTCAAGTTTATAATAGTGATTCATTACAGCATTTAGAGATTTGTTATATATTTGTTTAAATTTGCTGCGTTTCATCTACGTCGTGCCTATTTCTGATAATAATTATTAATAAAATCTGTCTAAGTTTCCCCTTAAATATCAGCTATCTGCCTGTGTAAGTCCCAAAAAAATCGGTTTAGCCGTTTCGGAGATTTCTTCAAATATGTCAGTTTGACAAGACAGACTAATCTTATTTTTGTCATATGTAACATGAACATATTCATACGCCTATTTTAAAAAGCTTTTTTTTCTTATTACAAACAGACACTTCAAGTTTATTTATATGTATATATATTACATATTTTTTATATCCGAATACTATATAGCAATCAATCAATATAAATTTCTCTGTATTAAAAATCATCTTCAATTTTACATAACCTGCCTGATCAAGCACTACATCTTATATCTATAAGTCTTTTTACCATTTTTTTTAATCATAACTAAACATGCGTACAGATAGACCTGATAATTTTAATATAAAAGTAGGTTTTATATGCCGACAAAAATTATATTTTATCCGGAACACAAAGCTATTCCACGTAATAGTACAGGTAGACTCAACATGCAAGGCTATATGATATAGTAATGCAGAATATATATATTTATATATATATATACTGCACTTTGTATGTCCGTTAAACCAATCTTGCTTTGGAAGTATCCCACAAGATGCGTCTTCCATCGTAACGCGAAGTTAACTACGAAATTCCTTTAAAAATTCACCTAAATGTAGTGTATCTGTTTTGTGTCATTTAATTCTGTAGCTATGAAAAAATAAATATACACTAATTCTACATAATAAATAATTAAAAAAATTGGTTTGTCGTGTACACCATCTGTATTTGCAACTGGTAATATTTTCTATCCTTCAGCTTCTAAATTGTATTTAAACTAAGTACAGCTTTCTGTTTCGACTTTCCCTATGTTGGCAAATTTGAAGACTACAGTAACTCATTCAGGATTCCGCAAAATCACAACGAACAAGTTGATAAAAGTTTCCATTAAATAATAATTATGAAATCAAAAAAAAATAATTACCTATCTTGGAATAAGAGCTTTTTATTCAAACTACACAATGTTTTCTATCAGTCTAGATTCTGAAAAATTCCTCCTTCTGTTTCCATTCTATTCTAATAAGCGTTGTCCTAGTCCATTTTTTTCCTGCTGTTGCCTTTATTTCATCTTGCCATCTTCAGCAAATTAATATTGCCCAAAAATACGTTTACAGTAATCCAAAAATGAACATATATCTGCTCATCTCCTCACAAATGACCGAGGGTTGCCTTCGACAAGTGGCTTGGTAACAACTCGCAAAACTTTCCAAGTACGAGCGTTATCAAAACGCCTTGACAGTGACCAGGACAATAGAATATTGTAAACTGTGATAAGCACTCGCAAACATGATACAGTATCCGACCTCTGAACTTTTATCGGGGTAGATTATTCGCAAGTAACGTCTTTGTTTGCTGTCACATTTGACCTTAATGATAACTCCAAATATGCTTTTCGTATTTTGTCAATTTTTTCTGATCAAATTTGGGTATTTATGTAATATATCAAATCGTCATTTTTTCATTCTAATAACTAGTCTATTAAAGATTACAAAGGATGAAGGGAAGACTACAAAATTTAATAAAATATGAATAAAAGCTATCAATACCACTGAAGTAGATTGAACCTTGAACCCCACTTTTTCAATTCTAGTCGAATCATTTTGAACTAAGCCTTATGCAGGATTCCCTAAACATTTATGTATAAAATTTTGTGTGACGTTATTTGTCCGGGATAAATTTCTAAACTACTAAAACAGTTTTAACAGATATTAACTTGCTGTCAACGTACTTGCATTGATTTAATTTCTTAACTTGAGTAATAGAATAGTATACACCTCAATTAGTCGCAAGATTTTTTCATGATCAATATAGGTATATAATTAAGTTAGAACACCGTCTGTCTGGTCAGCTAGTAATTCGTATTTCTTAACTTTTGATATCACGTGATGTCCTTTCAAATCTATTAATTAAATATTTATTTACATGAAGTAGATCTAACACAAAGGTCGTCTGCATTGGTACCTTACTCTCACCTTTTTCTGTAGCTAAATAACAGTGTTCGCATTGCTGTGTACTGGTTTGAAGGGTGAGAGAGGCAGTGAAATTATTGGGTGATGTGGCATAATATCATTAACTTAAAAAGTTGGCAACGCGCCTGTGATATCCTTATGATAATACGAGCGTCTATAGGTAACGCTTTCTGTCACGCAGGCTGTGGTCTGGTGTGTCAGCCTGGTATAATAAAAAAAATAATACCAACCATTTGATCAATCAAGAATGAAAACCGAAATGGACCGAAAAGAATATAGAACATAGAACATACCTACATACCTCCATCCCAATAAGGTCAAACGAACCATTATCCCAAACGATCTGTTAGACCTAGCTCATACAGATCAATAAACGTTTCAACAACAACATCCGAATACCTACACAAGGATGTGGATAATTGGTACCACCGACATTGGACGCTTCTAGAAAATGATACACGTTGAACTGGAACACAAAAATGTATAACACCATTTGAAAACGTACTATGATCTATGGATGAATTTGATAAATCTATATTATTCGATTCTTGTTGCGTCGATGTAATCTATATTTCGTGTGCGGATAAACGTAAAATCTGACACAATTAAAAGGCAAAGAAAGTGAATATAGGTCTTTCTATTTTACAAAATTTACTAGAAACACATTACTTTATAACGTAATAGCCATAATACATAACGCTATATGAATGACATATTGATATAAATAGATGAAGAAAACATTAAGTGTCTATTGAATAATAATTAATTCCCACAACATCTCATACATTGACCTGACTCCGGGATAAGTCGCTTAAAGCGCTTGTGTTTCGGACGCCAGATAACACAGGATTCACAAATATTATTATGAAAATCTTTGCTCTGGGTGAGAATCGAATCCACGACCCTTGGCGCATAGATATGATCACTAACATCTGCGCCATAGAGCCAGTCAAATTATCGTCGAGTTGTGACCAGCAGGAGACCACTAGTTGAATATAATAGCTCCATTGGGTTCTTTTTATTACACCAGTTTGAGAAACCCGCGTGATTGTATACGTCATTGCAGCCTTTAGACACTTGTAATATTGCTGGAATATCACGAGCGCGTTGCCAACCATGTGACTTGAGGATGGTCGTTACCCAGTAATTTCACTCGTCATTTGGCAGTAGAATTAGACTTAATACTTATAGTTATTTCAAAGATCTATCTCTATCCTTATTTAGATTGTATTAGTTTATTTTGTGTCATTTCTGACATTGACTTGCATTAAGTTACAAACAATACTAGATAGCTATTAGATATTACTCGAGTGACCGTTTCAATTGTAGAACAGTTCGGGTCCCCAGGTCGCCAAACTCAAACAAAGGGACTCGAGTCCCCCTCTGAATTGAGTAATTGGCCTAAAGAGGGGATTGATCAATCACGTACTGAGATGTGGAAAGAAATTGTGATTATCCAATTTGATCATATGATCTATCGTATTTCTTTCTTTATTAATAACACGATAAGCATCATGTTTTTAAATGGATACTAAAAAAATCATGCATTACGCTGTATGATCGTTGACCATTTTGGGAATTCTTATTACCAAATTTTGTGGTACCGGCAGAGTAGAATGGTACCAGGTGTCGTAAGAGGCGACTGAAGTTGCGAAATTATCTGCAATATTTCATCTTTGGGGGAGGTATATAACCAACAGTGGACGTCCAATTGCTGATATGATGATTGTAGTTTTCTATTCATACATATATATATACCGATATTACTTTGTGTTTAGTATTCCGTGTGATAGACGTATCTAAGGCTAAAATGTATAATACCTAATCATATGGTATTTCAACTTTGAACCTTCAGTTATCTTTGTAATAACTATCGGCCTATAATAATGATTCATTATTTACGCATGTCGAACCCGGTCCTGTATCCGGATCTTATACTATGTTGCTCTCAAGTAAACATATCAATGGAAATTATTCCTTGACCCTCGATCTCTATTGATATTTCTAATCTGTTAGGTACATAACAATACAAATTAACAAGTACGTATTTATCATTAATGTGAAGCTCGTTATCATTATGTGAACTGGTATTATCAAATATTGACATAAGGGAAGCTAGAACGAGATCGAATGCCTATTTATATATAAAATAAACTTATTTCTCCCCACTATTAATCGTTTTTACTATTTACAATTTGAAGCGTTTATAATAAACAATAACGCAGGGCCTAAACTATAAGGTTTAGGAAGTTGAAATTTTGCTTATGGAGCATTAAAGACGGATTTTGGAAAAATCATCCCCTAAGGAGTTAAAATGCAATATTTAGTATAAAACTACTAATTTTTAAAATTATTCCAATGAATTTTAGTATAAAGGTTCTTCATTGAAAGTCGTGAAACAAGTGTAAAATATTTTTTCGAAAATCAACCCTTAAAGGGTGAAAGGGGGTGCAACGTTAGTATGACAGTTTTGCAATTTAACACGGGCAGAAACGGGAGGCGTTGCTAGTTAAAAATATGACTATTGACATCGATGCTATGGATGTTTCAATATTAAATTAGTTACCAGCTCTTATAGGTAAGATTATAAAAGTGGCATCTCATTTTGTGTTAACAAGTTTTAGGACAAGTGATGTCTACAAAAAAAAACTGAAGATTTATTTTCACTGTATATTCGTTGCATAAGGAGAGGTAATTTAAAAGTTAAGTATAGTAAAGTGTTATCGGTTCAATTATAAAAGTTCATAGAGTGACCCTTTATCGTACTTCGTTGGAGGTATCCCTTTATTGATGAGTTCATTGGTGCTTAATTGTTGTGAATATAAATATGCACTTAATTAATTGACATAAATTGCTTTGTTTGTTACAGATAAATGTTCGCTAGCATGCAAAGGAGGTGAGTCGGACGAGGACATTACTTTGCTCTTCAATAATAACAATTTGTTTATAATCTAATTAAACAAGTTTATGATAATAACATGTTAATTGAACAATATATTAATTGTTTACATTTATATTATATTTAATACTAAATTTATCAATTTAATTCTTAAATCATATCATTATAATTTATAATCATTTAAGAATAATATTCTATTACATCTATATCGTCATATTTTGGATGAACAGTTCGATAATTTTTATGTTTTTCAGCCCCAACTTCAACAACCTTCTTAACCGGACACAAATATAACTATGGCGTTGAAGGAACAGTCTCGATCTACCTGACTGGTGCTGATAAACAGGAAACTAGCGTCAAGCTGCTCGCTCAAGTCTCCGTGACTTCACACGGCAACTGCGTGAATGAACTGTCGGTCCAACATCTGGCCATTTCTGGTCCTGATGGCAAGGTAAATACGAATTACAGTAATTCTGTATTTATCGCTTTAGTACATGGTTTTCTATATGCAATAATTGAATTTTATCAGCAACCCCGATGTAACAATTGTTGGAAATGTAATCTTTTGTTTTGTCATTTATATAACTAGCAGACCAGAACAAACGGTGTTCTGTCTTTAATAGACTTTTATGTTTACCATGAAAATGTTTCTTCCATCCTTAAAGTAGAATGGAACTGTACAGATTAAACAAACAAATATTCAATAAAAGTTCATAACAGACGAACACCGTGACATAGTTTTTTTTGGTATATTATCGGATTTTAAAGATGTGATTTATTGTTTCCAGAAATACGAAGCCCCTTCAGGCATAGAGAAGGCTGTCTTATTCACGCTCCAGGATGGCAGAGCTGGTTCGGAGATCTGCGCCGAGGAACATGATACTAGACGTTCTCTTAACATCAAGAGAGCTATCATCTCTCTTCTTCAAACAGAAGAGAAGTCTTCCACTCAGGTAATATATGTTGCAAGCAATTGCATCTAAAAGATTAGAAAATTTAAATACGCACGAAATTTTTGGCGTAGCTGAATGTCGTATTCCATTTAATATACAATACTCAAAATACCTGTTAATTGTACGCATTTCCGAAGATTAATTTAAATGTGAGTGAATCGAGAATAAAAATACGTCAAGGCACATATTAATAAATATATATACATATATAAATATATATATAAATTACACAATCACAATTTTTTTTATTACAAATTTCCATGAGCCTCAAACAAATACGAAAAAAATAATGAGTCGAGTTGGTCAGGCTGTTCTCTACATTTGCGCTTATCAACACTTTTGCATTTAATTATTTAACTAACTTCCCAATCTATATTAATAAGTTTTTAATCATTTATGAAGATATTTTGATAAATCAATCTTAATTGACTTAATCAATCAAATGGTGAATAATGTTTTAACCGTCTCTACTATCACCAGACTGATGTGTTCGGCGTCTGCCCCACCGATGCCTCGTCTTCCAAGGAAGGATCTGCCGTCCTCATACACAGGAGCAGGGATCTCTCCCGCTGCGGTCACAGGGAACAAGGCAGGAATGATTTGGTCTACTCCGTCTCCAACCCGACTTCTGTGAGTAAAATCTCTTAATACTAATAATTTAGATAACTTAATGAGATAGTTAATCCTCATAATAATTTTGCTCATATTATATATGAAAGGTCAAATGAATTCATTCAATAAATGAATCGAATCTTCCCAGGAGTAAACTTGTAATATTATTGCAGGAGATCAAGAGTACCAGGATTCTCCGTTCAGCTCTATCTGTGGAATCTAAAGTAAACAATGGCGTGCCAGAGAAAGTGGCTGCCAATGAAGAGTACCTGTACAAACCTTTCTCTGTGGGAGAAAATGGTGCCAGGGCTAAGGTCCACACCAAACTGACCCTTACTGGCAAAGCTGCGGCAGGAGCACAATCAAGTGAGTACTAATTTAAAATATATGTTATGTATGTGTTGTAATGTTGTTACAGACCACTAGGAATATATTATATATTTAACATAAAATGCTTTAGAATGTTATATTTTCAATATATCGATGGTGCAGTAGTATTCCTATCGAATTAGCTAAAAGCCATGGGTTAGATTCCCATTCAAGAAAAACGTTCACATATTATAAAAAAATGTGTTTGTTTTGTGTCTGGGTACTATATTTACGAACTAGCGAACCTAACAGACGTTGTCTTGATAAATAACCTAAATAACAACTGCAACGCCACCTGCCAGGCTGATTTGTAAATATAAATCATCCAGGGACTCACTTGAATGCATTTACACAAAATCATACAATTCGATCCAGCCGTTTAGTCGCAGTATAGAAAAAATAACCTAGATTCCGACTGCAGCGCCATTTGCTGGGCTGCTTTATGTATCTAAACCATCCAGGGCAACACCAAAACGCATATAAATAAAAAATCTGCGGGCCATTTCTCGACCGATATCCAGCCGCTAAAGAGGAGTTCAGTGACCTAAAGTAGAATGTATCTCTACTAATATTATAAATGCGAAAATAACTCTGTCTATCTGTCTCGCTCTGTCTATCTGTTACGCTTACCCGCTTAAACCTCTCAACTGATTTTGATGAAATTTGGCACAGACAATCTTTGGACCCTGGAGAGGACATAGGCTATTTTTCAATTCTAAATAAGGGTTGTAAGGGATCGAAAAGGGGGATGAAAAGTTGTATTGAGGTATCTCTATTTTTAGAGCTAGAAACTTGAAACTTATTTTTTAGGCCATTGATTCGATATAAATGAACATGGCATTCAAAGTTTATATAAGTTAAAGTAGAGTGGTATGGCCCAAAATAACTATTTCACGAAGAAGTCGCGGGCACAGCTAGTATATTTATATATTTGAAAATTCTCTATGGTCTGATATCCGTAACCCAAGTGCTTTGAGCTATTTATCTCGTAATCGGATAAAATGTTAAAAAATATGAGATTATTTAATTTATTCAAACTTTATTGTCAACAGCCAAATGTACCGAAACTCGGACAATTATCTTCGAAAATCCTCATGGTGAAACCGGCAAGACCGACGCTCAATCAGTACTGGCCGTCGTCAAGGAGACCGCGAAGAATGTTGCCACTGAAGCCAACTCTAAATCTGCAGGAATATTTGCCCAACTTGTTAGGGTAAGTTACAATAATAATAATAAATACTTTATTGTATACCAAACATAAAATATATGAAAAAAATAACAGTAATAGATCTTTTCACTTGTCTATCATATATAATCAAATGCTTTGTACCATCACATATTCCAATCAACATCATCATTATCATATCAGCCATTGAAAGTCCTTTTCCGGATATAAACTTACCCAAAAAAGGGGAAAATACCCCCATTTTTGGGACCTAATAATTGCCGGGCTGGACAAGCGTGTTGGCAATCGCAGAGTGCAACGTGACAGGGATACATATTCCCGCCTTGTGCATTTAAGTTACTGTTGCGAATGGATGTACCGCCACCTGTCGGTTCTGGTACCTTAGTCGCCTCTTACGACACCTGGTAGATGGGTAGATACTATTTTAATCTGCCGGTACATCACTCCAATGTTACGTTATGTTTATGTTGCACTACCATTACAGAGTCTCAGTTTTTGCATTGTGTTCCTCACTTGTTATATTGAAGGAATCTAATAATATAAATTTTCTTTTACAGATCACACGCACTGCAACCAAGGATGATTTGGTGAAAGTATTCAGTCAGGTCAAAAACAACAAGATTGAGAGGTAATTTTTTGAAAAACATGTAACACCATTATTAATTATGTTAAATAAATAATAAGTGTTGTAAAGAATGTAATTGGAAAGATAATTATTTAAAAATTCAAAGCCATTAAAAAAAATTTAATCATATTTTATTTGGAAATAGCCAAGACTTTGTAAAGTTTGCGAAAAACTACTCTTAAATGATGCCTAATGACATTATTATAAAATATTAATAAATAAAAGTGACTAGTACATATCTCTGAATTAGATATATGCAAAATGCTCAAGCAAATTGTTTTTCTATGTATTCGCTTTATTTATAATAAAAAAGAAACAATTATATTTCTGTACTTTTTTGCCGAGTAATATTAAATTGAAGTTGATAATCTAAAAGTTCGTACAAAAAACTTTCTTGTGTTTTCTATTTATATTTAGTTATCTTTATCTGAGCAATATAATGTGATAAACGCTTTATTATACCACATAATATCCATATTATTAATATATAAGTAGGTTTACAAACAAGCCATTACTTTTTTTACAATTAACTAAAATAACTATTTTAGAAAATTTCGTAAAAATTTTAATACGAATTATATGCATGAAAATAAGACGTGATACGCAGATTTCAGTAATTGTTTCGTATAGCGAAATTATTAATTAAAAAGAAAATGTGATATCGCTTTGTGCATCTAATTTTATGTTGACCTATGTTATTGACGATGGTGTTCAATCATTCTTATAGGAGTATTTTCTTTTTACAGGCGTGTGTTCCTTGATGCACTCTTCCGTTCTGGTACCGGTGCCAGCATTGAAGCTGCATTTGTCTTTCACTCACAGAAAGCTTTCAACGATGTCGAAGAAGCAGTCTTCTTCCTCACCCTTAGTGGAGCCAGACACGTGACCGATAGCGCCATTAAGGCCGCCGCAGTAAGTACTCATATGTTAACAAAATATATAATTAAAAAAACACGTTGAGCGTTCACGACGGTATTTCAAAACTATAGTTTCAAAAAAAACGTTTTAGTATAAGTGTATTAAGAAACCAATATAGAAATAGCATATACCTCAGAAATACAATACACAAGTGATTCCAAAAATTAATAGTTAAAGGTGCTAAGTAATGTACAATATTAGACTGGCATTATAAGATTCTGTTTATCATCATATCAGCTATTGGAAGTCCACTGCTGAACGTAGGCCAGACAAAGAAAGGGAGTGTTGGCATTCAAGAGGGCTCGAAGCTGTCGCAAAGGTTTCCTGCTGCCCATTCCCGCCCTGTGCATATGAGCTACACTGTTTCGGACGGATATATATATATATGTCTATCGGTTCTGGTACCTTAATCGCCTCTTACGACACCTGGTATGGGGGATCTGTTTCTAAATTTGTTTATTCTTACAGAACCTAATTGGACGCATCAAGCCGAAGTACTACGCAGGTCTTGGTGCGTTGACCGGCGTGTACTGCCGCGACCACAATTGCCATTCCGGCGAATCCAGCGGAGTCTCTGAAATAAGTCAGAAGTTTGGATCAATGCTTAATTGCCGCACCAAAGGCAAAGATCAAGAAGACACGGTCAGTACAGTTTTAGATCATCATACTAGCCACAAAAGTCCATTGTTGGACATTAGAAAAGAAAGGAGAATGAAGTAAGAAAGAAAGGAGATATGTTGCCCATAATTGCCGCGCTGGGTAAGCGTGTTGGCAATCGCAGAGCGCAGCTTTTGCGACTGAGAATTGCTACCCATCCCCGCCCTGTACATTTGAACTGACTTTTTTGCATGGATACACCGCCATCTGTCGGGTTTGGTACCTTAGTCGCCTCTTACGACACCTGGTACAGGGGAAGGTACTATTCTACTATGCCGGTACCTTACGACTAATTTTAGTTTCAGATGAAACAGAAAAAAACATTACTCTAATTGATGAGCCTGATAGCGCACACAAAGTTTTAGAGTCAAATCTATGTATGAGATGTTATGTGAAGTATAAAAAAATGGCCATTTATATAATAAATATCACATTTATGCGATTTATTCATTTATTAGAAAATAGAATTTTCGTTATTAATATTTAGTTTTTGAATGTATCTTGCAAACTAATGTTATAACTTTATATATTTGATGGACCGGATGGCGCAGATGGTGATGATCCTGCCTTGTGCGCCAAAGGGCGTGGGTTCGATCCCCATTCAAGACTAATATTTATATGATGATATTTAAGGTTTTTCTCTGTCTGGGTGTTAAATATATGTATTAAAATAGTATTTTTGTGATTCCACTGTTGTTTGCGTTTCAATAACGCAAGTATGAAATGTTGTGGGAATTTGTTAGTGTCAATATTTCAGAAGTGTCTGTTTTACATTCTGACCTTTGACTTTATTCTGCCCAGGTCGTCCACGCGCTTAGAGGAATACGAAACATTCGTCACTTGGAAGACAGTCTCATTGACAAGGTTGTTCGCTGTGCTTCCGATGCTGGTGTTAAGCAACGTGTCAGGGTTGCGGCTTTGGAAGCCTTCCTGGCTGACCCTTGCGCTGCTAAGGTAAGACCCAATATTTTAATATTAGATCATCATCATACTAACCCTGAGATGTCCACTACTGCACTTAGGCTTCCCTGAGGGGATATTTGCCTTTAATTTCTGCGGTGGGCAAGCGTGGTGGCAATTTCAGAGTAACATCCAGACGGGAATGCTGGTTCCATTAACAATATTTACCATTTTTTGTTAAATTCAACTCTGTTTTGTTTAATTGTCTTTAATATATATATATCCCTATTTTTTGTATCTATCAGGGCATGGTTCTCATGAAAGAACCAAAATAAAAACATTGCGCATTAAATAATAATATTTAAGAATACTTTACAACCATATTTCAAACATTTTGTTAATTCTATGCCAAATGCATAGCGTTACATCGTTACATCAAAAAAGTTTATATTTCCAAATTATTTATATACGCGCAATAATAAAACATAACTAAGAATATTGTGAATATTAAAGTATTAGAAGAATAAAAACACTTCTTATTTCCTAATTATAACAATTCGAATTAAATAGTCATCGTTAGGAGAAGGCGACCTCTGTCGGGTCAGCTAGTATTAACTAAAATTGAAATTGCATTATCAGGTGAAGAAAGCAGGTATCGATATCATGAAGAACCGTCAATTGGACTCCGAGATCCGTATCAAGGCTTACCTTGCCGTGATTGGCTGCCCATGCGGTGGATCTGCGAATGAAATTAAGAAATTGCTTGAAGATGAACCAGTTCACCAAGGTAAGGCCACATTCAAGTCAATTTTGATGACAGGCCGATGGCGTACATAGTAGTGATCCTATCTTGGTTTTAGGTTGTGGATTCAACCCCCATATTTCTCCATCCAGGACAAATATTTATATTATGATATTTCTGTTTGTTCTGTCTGGCTGTTAAAATATGTATTTAAGTATTATATTTGTGATTCCACTGTCGTTTGATATCCGTAACACGAGTGCTTTAACGACGTACCTTGGAGTCGGGTTAATATATGGGATGATCGGCAAAAATTGCTATTTTTCTTTGTATTGTTGACATTTTTAATACTGATTATTTATAGACTTAATCAAAATTTGATCTTTATTTTCACTCTAATTTGAATGAATTTAGTTGTGATCTTAGGACACAAGGCTCTTTCTCTAATATCGATTTGTTATTTCAGTCGGTCGTTTTATCAGCTCCTCGCTCCGCTACATCCGTAGCTCCGCCAACCCCGACAAACTCCTCGCCCGCCAGCACTATGGCCTCATCAGGACTCCCAACAAGTTCAACGTGGATAACAGGTGCGATTTGATTAATCTTATATTCATAATTGCATTTAGTTAGTTTTTTTATTGATGTTGATATTTATCATTATACCAGTCATTAAAAGTCCACTGCTGGACATAGGCCCCTCCAAGAAAAGGGGCATGTTGCCCATAATTAGCGCGCCGGCCAAGCGTGTTGGCAATCGCAGAGCGCAGCTTTCGCGATAGGGAAGCTGCTGCCAATCCCCGCCTTGTACATTTGAGCTGACTTTTTTGCATGGATATACCGCCATCTGTCGTTTCTGGTACCTTAGTTACCTCTTACCTTGTACCTCTCGGCTAAATTGTAATTTAATGTAATCTATTCTTATATAATAAAGCAGAAGAGTTTGTTTCTTTGTTTAAACACGCTAATCTCTTAAACCACTGGTTTAATTTGAAAAATTCTTACAGTGTTAGTAGTTAGATAGTTCATTTTTATTGAGGAAGACTATTATACCCCCCAAAGTCACTATTCCTCGCCGGCAAAGTCTCAATAATTATAATACTAAACTAAGATTATTTTTACAGGAAATACTCTCTCTACCGTGAATCCTCTTTCAACGTGGATGCTCTTGGTCTTGGAGGAAATGTTGAAGAGACTGTCATCTATTCCCAGGACTCATTCTTGCCAAGGTCTGCTAGTTTGAACTTGACCGCTGAAGTTTTTGGTCATAACATGAACATTTTAGAGGTGAGAGTCATTTTAACTAAAGTAATGTTTTTATTTACTATTTCACTACATAACATAAAATAAAGTCTCTTTCCGCTGTCTGTCTGCTCCTGTGTATGACGATCTTTAAAACTACATTAAGGATTTTGATACAATATATTTAATAATACAAAAGAAAGTATAACATATGTATAATGTATAATATAGTAAAGAAATACTGATAATTTTAGAAGCTTCTAATGTGATGTCGTAAAGAAAGACATTTTTCTACAATTAGATTACAAACGCTGGCTGAACTCAACGAGATAGATCTATATAATGTATGTACCATAGTATTACAGGTAGACTTTAAAAACGTCTTCGAAATATCTACCTCTTGAAGACAACACAACCATTTTTTTACTTATATCTACAATATTTTAAAATCTTCTCTTATATTCGGAATTTTCTTATATCGGATTCGGAATTCCCGCGGGATAGATCTGGATTTTTATTTTTCTCAATGGAATCGGCATGACTTTTTATTGGCACAGTTTAGTTGACAGAGAGCGACATATACTTTTTCCGGAATAACAAAAGATTCTCAGGGATGAGATATAAAATAAAAACGGAGTGGTAAACTAGTAAATGTCTAATTTAAAGTCGTTTATTTAGGTGGGAGGTCGTCAAGGAAACCTTGATCGCTTTACGGAGCATTTAATTGGACCGAAAGGACTCTTCCGCAACAGCCCTATCAAACTTTTCCAAGAGGTCAAGAAGGCTTTTTCTGATGCCAAAGAGCAAACCGATGCGCATTTAAATAGAGGCCGTCGTGCTGTTAAGACTGACGTCGACAACTTCGCCAAACACGTGAGTTTCAAGTTTCAAATAAGATTATTTATATCAAAGTAACTAATACACATATATTATATATGGCTAGGTTATCTCGTATATCATCAAAAACGATTGAGGAAAACAAACTAAGCTATAATTCTTATTCATCAACAGTTTGTTGGATATTTGCATAATATAATGCATCGGAATATTTATTTCTAGTCTTTCTCTCTTTTGTCTTCTCAAATTATATTCTAGCAAGATATGTTTTTCTCTTTTAGTAGATTTTTAATAAAAAAAAAAGCTGAAAATTTCATAAAAAATAGGATTAATATAAATTATATTATCCGAATGATGATTTTTTTTTGCATCTAGATGAAAGAGCAAGCGGAGCCCTTCAACAGTGACCTAGAGTTGGACATCTATATGAAGATGTTTGGATCTGAGGTGATGTTCTACTCCTTTGGACACGACGAGGACTTCCACTTCCATCAATTCGTTGAGAGGAAGCTCAAATATGGCGACGATTTAATAGAAAAACTAAAGAACTACCAGGTAAAGATGCATAGTAAATAAAAATTATCTTTTATTCTTAAATTTAGATTTTTTTATCAGAAATATCTAAATTTGTTCTTTTTTTTCAGCGTGATCACAGCTCTAATCTTTTGTTCATGGATACCCAACTTGCGTATCCAACAGCGACTGGTTTACCCTTAAAGCTGGACTTGCTTGGTTCTTCCACGGTTCGTCTTAACATTGCCGCCAATATAGACATCCGCCAGATCATACGTAGCCCCGAAAGTGCCAAAGTAGACGTCAAGTTGGTCCCAAGTGCTGACATCGAAATCGCTGGCTTATTCCTTGTAGACGCTGATGCAGTAGCTACGGGTCTTAAAGTTGTTACTAATCTCCACTCTTCTACTGGAGGACACATCGTCGCTAAAGTTCTCGAGAATGGCAACGGATTTGACCTCCAAATGGGACTTCCTATCGACAAGCAGGAGATCCTCACCGCCTCCAACGACCTCGTCTACTTCACCGCTGAGAAAGGACAGCTAGAGAAATACACACCTTTGAAGATTGATGCTGAGAGAAAGGAATATACTGGATGCTTTGACCAACTTTCAGGTCTTCTTGGCTTGACCTTCTGTGGGGAGCTCTCGGTGCCATTCTCAGTTTCCGGCCCAGATGCTCAGGCTTCTGTTTCAAAATTCCTTGCCCGCTACCCACTGTCTGGTCCTTCTAAGGTTAAATTGGTGTTGGAGAAGAATGATCTCCGTGGCTACCATATCAAGGGTATTTACCGAGCGACTAATGAACGACGAAATTTCGAACTCCTCTTCGAAGCTGAAGGTATTATACATATTACAATTTATCAAAAACCTAATAGTACATATTTATTTTTACCAATAGCATTATAACATATATATTGTAACTATAATACTATAAATATTTCATTTCAGGTTCTAAAAACCGCCGCACACAAGTCACCGGCGAAATTGTTAACAGCAGTCAAGAAAAATCCGTCACCTTGTCTTTGGAATCCCCGATCAAGACTCTATATGGTCAAATGTCATTACACACTTCACCATCCCAATATGCTGTAGTCGTGAAGGGAAAAATGGACCAAGCCCAATACTTTGGTAGAGCCGGCTTCAATGTACAAGGCAACTCAGGCCGCTCCGTCTTCAAACCTGTTCTTGAGTACGAACTTCCCGAACAAGGAGGCAAAAAGTCTTTGAAAGTTGATGGAGAAATCGTAAGAGAAATAGACGGACCAACAACCAAGTACACTTTCCAAAAAATCAAACTCCATCTTCCCAACTCTAAGGATGACGTAGACATCAATGGCCACTTCAACAAAATGGCCGATGGCGTCGAAATTGATATTAAGGCAAAACAAGGAGAATACAACGCTCTCTTCAGTGGTTCGAAGAAGGGACATGACGTCAATCTGGAGCTCCGCAACAATTTGAACCCCAATGTGAACTTCAAACTAACCGGCCACTTTGAAAAGGGACCAGTGGTAAATATTTACTCTATTTTCATTAAAAATGATAAATACTTATAATCGTTTATAGTATTTTCATTATCAATGTCTATTTTCAGATCCACAACGACTTCGACCTAACCTATGGTGGAGATCTCACTGATCCCAACAGTCGCATCATCTTTAACCAATTCTTGAAGTACCACATCGCTTCTCGGCAAAATTTCAACGTTATCACTAAGAACAAATGTATGTATTATCTTTAAACTCTTGTTTATTGAAACGTTAAATAATAATATGGCGTCGGGCCCGATGGCGCAGATAGTAGTTATCTTATGTGCCAAGAATCGTGGGTTCGATTCCCATCCAGAGCAAATATTTATAAGATAATATTTGTGGTTGTTCTGTATCTGGGTGTTAAATATATTTTTTTACGTAGTATATTTGTGATTCTTCTGTTGTCTAGCGTACATAACACACGTTATTTTAAGAGACTTACCACGGAGTCAGGCCAATGTGTGAGGTATACTAAATATTTGTTATCTATTTTTAGTTGAGGTCCTGGCTCTGCCTCTTAAGATCAAGGCTGATGCTGAGGCTGACCCCAAGAAGCTGGACATTGATGTCGAAGGTCAATACTTCGACAAGAAAGGAAATTTCAAACTCGAATCAAGGAAACAAATTAAAACTGTCGGAGACTACCTGATGAAAATGTCTACGAGTTTCGACCAACAAGGCGTTGAGGTATTTTCGAAGAGAGATATTGTGTCAGCTGACAAGAGCAACTTCGAGAACTATATAGATATCAAAAATGTAGGCAAATACGAACTATCCGGTGTTGTACTCCACAAGACTAAGCCTAATGATATGAACGTTGGAGCTATTGGTCATTTGAAGGTTTCTGGAGGATCAAAGAATGAAGATATCAAGTAAGTAATTGAGTATCTGAAAAAACCCTTTATTTTTTCTGCAGTTATACTCCTGCGTAATTCATAACTAAACAAACTTGTTCCTACAGATTTGACTTAGGTGCAATCGAAAACAGCAAAGTCTACTCATCTCACGCAAAAATCTCATACTCCAAAGGAGAGTTCTTGGATTACTTCTTTAAGATTGTGCGTGGTGCTAACCCATCCGGACAGCTGAAACTTAACCTGAAGGACACTCTTGCAGCCAGTGGTCAATTCAAGGTCACCGACACTGACGGCAAAGGCAATGGCATGGTCATTGTTGATTTCAAAAAGGTATGTTACAACAAAGTACAAATAAATAAATATGAAACAACGTACAAGCACTATGTACAAATAAATATAAATACACACAATATAATATAATTAAAATTATTGTAATACGTATTCTTAAGACTAGGCCTAAAACATTTTACTTGAATTTTGTTTTCCTTTTAGTCTCAACGCAAGATTAGAGGTGACGTTAAGTTCGTTGCCAAAGAGCCGGTATTTAACGCAGAAGTCGACCTGTTCCTGAACTTCGAGAAAGACAACAACGACAAGGTCCACTTTGGTACCAACACCAAAACTGGTACTAAAATGGTTGACTCAAAGTAAGTTAATTAATAAAGATAATAATTTTTACATCTCATACATTGACCTGATTCCGTGATAAGTCGCTTAAAGCAAATGTGTTACGGATATCAGACAATGAATCAGAAATATACTACTCAAATACATATATTTAACACTGAGACACAGAACAAACATAAATATCATCATATAACTATTTGTCTTGGGTAGGGATCGAACCCACGCCCTTTGAAGCGCAAGACAGGATCACTACCATATACTTTAGTCTCGTCTAAATAAATTAATACCCTCTGCCTCTTTTTAAAAACAATAACAACGAAAGGCAAATAAAAAATTAATGCAATTAAAAGTGATTATTTACGAATAATCTAAATAACACCGTTAACATTTTAGGAACTTCATCCAATACGGCAACAGGAAGGCTGAAGTAAACGTACGTGCTGAAGGTGGATTTGAGGGCAAATCCAGCGCTAATGTAGAGGTGGTGTTGCCTACTGAGCGGTGCCTGACCTTCAAAATGGACAGGGAATTCCAACCTAAAGGAGACGTAAGTATTTGAAAATTCGAAGTACTAACGTTAATATATCATCGTCATCATACCAGCTATCAGAAGTCCACTTCTAAATATAGACCTCTCCAAGAAAAGGGGGATTTTGCCCATAATTACCGTGGCCTGCAAGCGTAATGGCAATCGCAGAGCGCAGTTATCGCAACGGGAATGCAATGTAAATAACTGTAATCTTTCTCAGGTACACAACGGTCACGTTGACCTCGTCCTCTCCGACGCAACCAAGAGAGGAGGTCCAGCTTCCAAGATCACCTATAAGGCCAAGATCATTGACAGCGATACCGAAAAAGGCACTTACCAGTACGAAGGTCAGGCAGAGCTCGTCCTGAAGGATGGCAAGAAACTGACAGAGACGGTCGTAGTGAAGAATGTTCCTGAGGGTGATCAGTTCAGATTCCACTTCCAGGTATGGGGCAATAATTGGCACTATCTTATAATTTTGAATGTTCATAACCGTAGGACATCCACTACTGTATTTAGACCTCTGTAATTTCCAAGCTGAGGTTGGTGGCTATCGTAGAGCGCATGTGAGACGCTCTACCTACTCCAGCCATATACAATTAGTTATAGCTACACCATTTCGGATATACCGCCATCTTTTATTTCCCATAGTTTGGATGCCTCTCTCGCCGCCTGGTACTAAAAGTGGTTCTCTCATCTCAACTTATCAATTCATACGGCATCTCAGCTCAGCTAACTAACTACTTACATCATCATCATCATCATACCAGCTATTATATATATATATATATATATATAGCTTTAAGTCCACTGCTGGACATAGGCTTCTCCGATAAGGTTTTTTCCCATAATTTCCGCGTTGGGCAAGCGTGTTGACAATCGCAGAGCGCAACTTTCGCGAAGGGTATGCTGCTGCTCATCCCCGCCTTGTGCATTTGAGAAATTTATAAATTATTATATAATAAATAAACGCGCATTTTTCTTAATCATTCTATCACTAACAATATTGATCTTTAAGTTTCCTTTTTCTCACAAAATTGTCTTCATTTCAGAACGATCTCACCGGCAACCTAATCCCGAAGCCCGCCCACCTGGTCGCCGATGTATTGTACAGCAATGACGAAGAACATAACCTGCTCACGAAGTCTAACGTCCTTCTTAAGGGCAACTACGGAGACGATTACAGCTTCGAAGTCAAAGACAACGTCTTCGTCACCTTTGAACACGATGCTGATAAGAAGTAGGTATCATCTCCCTCAATAAATCTTTGAAATGGTCAGCACAAAGTGTAAAATACTAGTAAATTGGACAATTTCGATACTAACTTTGCTCTCTCTTTTTACCCCGTTAACGAAAAAATACTTTACGTGTTTAATATCTTTCAAAGCAGAATCTATATACCGAATTTCATTTAAATAACTTTAAAAATAGCAAAGATTCAAACTAACTTTGCACCCCCTTTTTAAATCTTTTAGGATTAATTTCTTCTTACTTTGTTCTCCCCTACGTTATAATAGTAACTGCTGTGTAAATATAAAGAAGCGCTTGTAAAATTTCAAGAACCTTATAGTTTAGGCCTTGCATTGACATGCCAGTATTTTATATAAAAACATATGAAAGAACTGACAGACTGACATACAAAATCGCAAAGGTATAATAAAGTATTATAAAACATTATATACTTAAAATTTTCCAGAAAACAGTCTCTTTCCAACAATTTTATATATCAATACGTCGTGACTATTGCAGTCTGCGTTCTACAAGCTAGAACAACTTGACATTAAACCTTGTCTTTTTTCAGGTATGATGAGAATGTAACGGCTACTATCCGACTTCCATTCCAACAGGCTCACGACATCAAATACAACCTAAACGTGTTTGTCTTCCGACCGGCGAAACAGGTCGAAACTGAGGTATCTTCCTTGAGATTTTTTTTTTAATAATTGTAGGCAAACGCTAGAATCTTGCTTTCTTTATTGTACCATATTTTCCGTTAAATTTAGTTTAACAAATATATATATTCATTAAATTCTAATACAATATCTTATTAATATTGGATATTTTTGTGAACAGTACAACATCATCAACTCGATCCAAGTGAACGCTGACTTATATAAGGTGGACTTCTCCGGAAAGGCTGGAACTAACTCTGGCTACGGCAAAGTCAAGGTGTTGGTTCCCAAAAATGAACCATTCGCCCTAGAAGGCAGCTATAAGGCCAGTGTTGAAGGTATGAACTATGATTTCTTATTAAGCAGCAAAAGCTAAATTACTCGTCATTGAAGTTATTTGACAAACTGATAGACATGCAGACAGATCATTGTCAGTGCTTTTTAATAATAGGTCCTTTTTTATTCAATTAAATCTTGAAATTAAAAGCTCCTAGGTAGGAGGAAAAGGAAACATTGCCTTTGATAAGTTTATTAAAATTTGAAATAAATTGATCTGACTCAGTGGGAAGTCGCTTAAAGCACTTATGTTACGGACGCCAGACAACAGAGAAATCACAAATATACTAATTAAATACATATATTTAACACCCAGACACAGAACAAAAAAAATATACATATTATGATAATATCATCAGATAAACATTTGCTCTGACCGATCAAAACTTATTAAGGTGAACTTGTATTAAATTAAATTGTACTTCCCAGGCGCGAAAAAGGAAGTCGACGGAGAACTTAAGGCTCAATACGGTAAAGGCAAGAGCGCTTCTGTTGCCGTCAACGCTAAGACTGAGAACCATGAGCACAGCCTTAACATTAAAACCAACGCTCCTCAAGCCGAGAAACTTAAGAAAGTGGACTTCAGCATTTCTACCAAGGTAATTTTTAAGACAATGACATTATAAAACGTTCTATAGTCTAACTGGCACGTAATTAAAAAAAAATCTTTAGCAAAATCGATCGGTAGATAAGAAAGAGAGGAATATTACAAAATTAAATTACTGTGAATTCTTCCTCATCATCTTACAATTATCAAATGCTTTAATTGCACATGTTCTCACTATTGCAGTCTTCAGCTCCTAATACTGTCTCGGCTATTGTGATCATGGATGCTGACGGTCGCGTGTACAAGTCTGAAACCCTGGTGGTCTACTCAAAGGCTAACCCAGTCGTGGATATCAAATACACCAGCCCTAAGAGGGACCAACCTAGCAGGTACATTATAAATAACAACACAACTATATATAATCCAGTTTACTTTATAACCAAGATTGTCAATTCTGACGTGTTATTTCTTGCAGACTATTCTTGAAGGGAACCTCCCTCAGCTCGACCCAAGGCAAAGTGGAAATCAATATCCAGAACATCCGTGATATGTCCCTGGACGTGGTCTCCGAAGGAACTGTGCAGAAGGACAATATTGCTTTCAAAATCATTGCCAACTCTGAGAAACTTGGCTACAAAAACGCTCAGATTGATATCTCGAGCAAGGACGCTGGTAACGGCAAGAGACTGGAATTCAACGCTGTTAATAACAACGAAAATATCTTGAGTGGCAGGTAAATAGAAAATATATTTTAAAACTAATCGAGTAAGTATGTGAACTTGTACGAATTTCGGATCCCTTCCTATCCTGACTTCGACTGCAAGAAAAATAATTTCATGAATACTTCTCCGGTCGAATATTGTTCACGTATCACAAGGTTTTTTTATATGCAGACTTTACTGATTAAGTAACTCTAAGCAAATCTACTTTATATTTTTTTTACTATAAAAATTACTACATTGATCCAGTGGTTTTTTTATGGATGATTTAAAATGGTGGTTTTTCCTTTAATTTTATGGATATGTAAAGTTATAATCTTTAATCTCAGGAGCACGATATCAAATTTTATCGAATATTTTTGTAAAGAAAATATATCAAGTTCTCTAATACTAAGTCTCCTTACAGCACCTCATTCATCAGCAAACAAGAAGGTTCCAAGACCATCTATGAAGGTTCAGGATCTGTTAAAGTGAAGAATGACCAGAAACCTGTCAACTTCAAGTACATCCGCACCATCCTCACCGAGGGCAACGAACAAGGTGTTGAGGTAAAATCCATCAACAAATTTTTACACCGCCATATTTGCATTATTTCAGCCGCAAGGTGGCCACTGCTGGATATCGGCCTTCATAAGAGGCTTCAAATGTATGCGGCTCTAGTAAAATTGCCTATCTTATTTTTGGATATATTTCCTACGCATTCGTTCCCCACCATATGGAGTTCAAAATAGTAGAGTTCAAGTCGCATAGAAACAATCCTATTAGTACCTCTCATGTATGTCTGTGTCTAAAGTGAACTACTAATAGCTTAAAGTTTCATTTCTACGATGAACATGCAATTCTCTAACAAATATTATAATTAACGAGGCAATTTTATTTTAGACATTCCTAAACATGGCATTCGGAGAGCGCAGCTACGTCGCCGAATCTCGTGTCACCAACCTGGAGTTCAAGAACTCGTACGTTTACTGCGAGGAGAAGAAACAATGCGCCAACGCCGAGCTGATCTCCAAACTTAACACCCAGAGTAAGAAAAATAAATATACAATTTCAAATTTACTGCAATACCTGTTTCTATCCAAACTTTCTCAATGTCAGTAACAAACGTTCCATGAACAGCTGGACTGTAATATTTAAAGAAAAACACGCCTCTCTGACAATGAGAATAGAGCACTATTTTAACAAGCACACCATTACAGAAGCGGGCGTGATCCAGCATGTCGTGAGCGCTGTGTTTGACCTGCGCAAGCTTGGCATCACTCCGGAACTTGGGCTCGAGATCAACAGTGAGATGTCCGAGAACAAACTACCACAATATAGCCTGGACTTGTACATTAACAAGGAAGACAAGAAATACCATATGCAGTTGTACAGCAAGCCTGCTCATGGACGTGAGTATTCAAAAAATATAGTTTGACTAATCTGTTAACTCAATATGCATCTTTATTAAACGACAAAAACATGACAAATCATGATACAGTTATATGCAACACAACTTTCACGTCTTGGATTTGGAAGATAAAGATAGGCCTCCAAATCTAAGACCTATAATGATTTTCAGAAAACTATTTCTAAATAAATAAATTACTATACCAATGACTCCTTGACAATATATTTAGCAATTTTTGCCAAAATTTTAAAGGCACCATGAAGATTTTAAATTTTAAATAACCTTTGACGATATTGTTTTCAAATTGGAAGTTTGCAATTCTGTGCACATTTTAATAAAAAAAATCTATCAAACAGACTTCCCAGCCGGTGTCACTGTAACCCTGCCGTCCCGCGTGCTCGCTCTTGAGGCCCAACTGAACTACCCCACCGACAAGGGTCTACCTTTCCCAATGAAGGGAGAACTGGTCTTACACTCCGACAAGAACAAGCCCCAATACAAATCCGCTGCCAGATTCGCCATCGACGTCACTGGAGTCAAACACGACCACACCGCTTTTGTCGAACTTGGATTCAGCCATCCCAAATTGGGAAGGGTAAGTTATCATCATATCAGACATTGGAAGTCCACTGTCTTCACACAAGTCACACTTCCCCAAGAAAAGAGGAATTTTGCCCATAATTGCCGCGCAGCGCATTTGAGCTACACTGTTTTGGATGGATATACCGCCATCTGTCGGTTCCGGTAGCTTAGTCCTATTATGACACCCAGTAAAGGGGGATGTAGCTTTCTACTCTGCCGGTATCTCACGGCATAGGTAAGTTATCTTCAGACATATATACATACAATTTGAGGCAGATGAACTATCCATTTTATGAATAAATTACACGTATTGTATGACGTTCAATGTAGAGCCTTTATACTGAATTCAATTCGAATAACTCCAAAAATAGCAAAGTTTCCTGCTAACTTTGCACCCCCTATAGGGGGTGAATTTTCAAAAATGCAAAATTTCAAGATCCTAACCCTTATAATTTAACCCCTTTGTTGATATGTTAGTCAGTCAGCTACTCCATATAAATATAAAGATTACATAAGACGTTGGTGTAATTTACGTAATATTCGTTACAGGAAGCGCTGATCAAGGTTCAAGCCAAGGCTGCCACCGTTGACAAGCATGGATTCCGATATGAATCAACAGCTAGTATCTCTCATCCTACTCTTGGAGGCGTAAGTGCACCCTTTGATAGTATTTTCTCAAGAAAGTGAAAACATTCGTTCTGATACTTAGATGTAGTACATTGATTTACATTCCAGATTTGATAGACCCGATGACGCAGATAGTAGTGATCCCATCTTGTGAGCCATAGGGTCGTAGGTTCGATCCCTACCCGGTGCGTTTGTTTTGTGTCTTGGTCTTAATTATTTATTTTATTACATTTGCGATTCCTCTGTTTGCATAATATCCGTATCACAAGTGCTTTAAGCGACTTATCCCGGAGTCTGGTCAATGTATGAGATTTGGTGCGAGTTAATATATTGTAATTTATTTATTGTTACAGAACCGTGAGAGCAAACTTATCTTCGAAGGCAACCCGACACACATCAAACTTTACGTAAGTATCTATACGATTCAATTTTAAATAATTACCCAATTGAAATTTATTTTTTTTGCAAAAAGCACTCGTTACATTTTCCAATATAAATAATACTTTCTACTTTTGGTAACTTTCGTTTATCAACAGTATAATATCAGTTAAAGTACTACATATACTATATTGTTATATATTGTTTACTTATTTCCCATTTAGTTAATTAATTTATTTTTGTATATAATCAGCCCTACTGCATAGTAGTTCGTTGAAAGCATCCGCGTTTAACTTAATATATACATATATCCGTTAGTACGAAATATTCATAAAAATAATACAATTATTCATAAACTTTTTAATCTTAAACAAATTTTAATGCAATTTTTAAACCAAATACAAACCTTATGACTAGATCGCAACTCCCATCGTGAAAGTGATCGACCTGGAAGGCTCTGCAACTGTGAAAGATCAGCTCCAGGAGGGCAGCATGAAGTTCAGCCTGCTGGAAGGCAAGCCAGTGCAGGTCAACGCCATCATCAAGGACTACCAATACTACGAGTTCACAACAGGTTATAGTGGTGATTATTTTATATGCTTCCAACTTAAGGTTGAGCGCTCAAAATGCACTCTCGACTGAACATCTCGAGATCATCGTCGAGAACTCATACCGCGATAGAACACATCGGACTCATTAACATTATCACCATTATATCAACCATAGGAAGACCACTGTTGGACATATGCCTCCCAGATAGAGAGTTATGCCCACAATTGCCGCGCTGAGCAGGCGTGGCAGAAAGGTACTATTCTGCTCCATCGGTACCCAACAGCTATTTATTTTATAAAAAATTGTTTAAAGTATCCAAATTAATGCTGATATTTGATTACGGTTACTTACACTTACACGAAAAAAACTAAAAAAAAAGTCTTACTTAAATTTACACTTACTTAAACTTAAAAAGAAGTTAACTAATATTAATAAAATAATAATATTAATAAATAATTTTGATATTTTTTGATCGCAACGTAATGACTTGTAAGCAAAAATAATGCAGTGCTCTTTTAAGAGTTTTTAAATGCGAATCTTCAATTCAATTTGTTTCATAAATCATTAAATATATTTAGAATCTGCCAACACATGCCTTTCGCATTCATATCATCAGCGGGATCATCATCATCATACCGGCCATTGATAGTCTACTGCTGGATATAGGCCTCCCCGAGAAAGAGGGAATTGGCCCATAACTACCGCGTTGGGTAAGCGTGTTGGCAATCGCAGAGCGCAGCTTTCGCGACCGAGATGCTGCTGCTCATCTCCTCCCAATGCATTTGAGCTGCTCTGTTTCGGATGGATATACCGCCATCTGTCGGTTCTGGTACCTTAGTCGCTTTTCACTGAGACACCTGGTACAGGGAAAGTACTATTCTACTCCGCCGGATCATGTGCAGGATGATTCTGAATTTTTTTTTTTGAAATAGATTACTAATATCAATTTATTTCATAGATGAGTCTGGCCGCAAGCTTTCCATCGTTGGCCACATCGAGCCCACTTCCCGCATCGATATCAGCGCTGACATCATTCTCGAAGGAGAGAAGAAGAACATCTTCCACGGAGCCGTCTTCACCAAGGACGATAAGATCAAGAGCGATTATGGCGCGAACAAGGACAACATCAAATACTTCGTGGTAAATAAACTTATCTATACAAATGCAGGGGATATAATTGATTGTTTGTTTGTTTGTTTCACTGAAAATTTACTGGACCAATTCAAAACAATCTTCTTAAATAATTCACTATTAGTAAGCTACATCTTTACCGAGTGACACATATTCCATAAAATCAAACTGTAAACACCTGAAACGGAATGTTACGAGGCACTGTTTAAATAATTGTGCATTTGTTATCAATAAACTCAAAACTAATTGAATGTATACAAAAGCTATTTTATCAATCGAACGTTACATTATCATGCATTCTATATTTTATTCCTGTATTCTGATGGTAAAAAGAAATAACTACTCACAGTCTCAGTTATATTCCATTACACATTATGCACACATCTATATATATATTCCATTCGTAACTATATTATATGTTTTCGATTGCTATATTTATATTGTAAACATAATCTTAATAGGATTAAATATGAGAAAATACATTCCAGAATGCAGTAAAGAAAGACTTGGAAAACCTAAAGACACGCGTGAAGGAGCTTGGCGAGAAAGCCAACAACGACTTCAAGGCAACCATGCAAAAAGTGAAGCCCACACTGAACCAACTGGAGCAAACTTACAAGGATGACATCCAGAAGCTATACCAGGAGATAGCCAACGACAAAGTCCTCAAGGAGATGTCTGAATCTCTGTAAGTAGTGTGAACATTTATATTTTATTCCTTAATACATGCCTTCATTTAATATTTGACAGTAAATGTAAGTTAAGTGGAACAAAAAGGCTTGACATGAAGTAGTCCTTATACAAAGGTCGCATGCATTGAAACCTCTCTTTTACCTATTGCACTATCAAATAACAGTGTTCGAATTGATGTATTAGGTTTAGTTTAAAGATAAGATAGGCAGTGAAATTACTGGGTAATCTGACATAATATCCTCAAGTATCAGAGTTGGCAACACGCTTGTGATGTTACAAGCGTCTATAGGCTGCAGTGACGCTTGCTATCACGCGGGTGTAGGCTTGATTGTTAAACTAGTCTAATAAAAAAAACTTGCTTGTTAATCCAATAGAATACCTAATAGTTATGTATCTATCACAGAGACCGCATCGCTAAGTACCTCGCTAAGATGATCGATGAAGTTATTCAGGCCACCGCACCAATTGTGGACCAAATCAAGGCTTCCGCCGTGGATATTGTCAACAAGGTTAAAGAAATGTACAAGGAAAAAGTAAGCATTTAAAATATAATAAATCTATTTGAAAAGAGAATAATCCTGATCCTTTATATTTTAAATAATCCAACTGCTGGTTAAGGCATACGTTTTGTAAATGCCGTCATAGATAGAGGTTCCGTCAACCTGACCAAGTTGACACGGAGCCTTCACCACCATCATTTGTTTAAAGGTTCTATTCTAGTGGATCGTGTAATGAACCCTCAATAAACTTATTTGTAAGATCCATCACTTGACAGATTTGATATGTTATTCTGTCTGGGCATTGTTGCACTACTGAATAAGAGATATTTTGATTTTATACCACTTTTAATTTTTAAATACGGTTTGAACACATGAATAAATTTTTCAGCTTGAAGCTGAAATCAAGCAGCTATACATGACCGTCTCAGCTCTGATTAAGGAGTACTTTGACGCTCTCTTGGAAGTCGTAGCTCATGTCGCCGCTATGGTCTCTGATTTCTTGGAAAAACACAAGGCCGAGATTCAAGAGCTTACCAACACATTCGCCGAGATATTCCAAGGTAAGCAAATCTTCCAATTGCATCTCTAAAAAAAAATGAGTTTATACTTCTTCAATTAAAAATTATCGACGAAACGATGGCGCAGATGGTAATGATCCTATCTTGTGCCAAAAGGTCGTGGGTTCGATTCCCACCCAGAACAAATTTATAGGATTATGTATATGGTTGTTCTGTGTCTGAGTGTTGAATATGTGTATTGAAATAGTACATTTGTGATTTCTCTGTTTTCTGATGACTAAACACAAGTTTAGCCTTAGATAGTTTTTGGGAAACTAAAAGTCTTAACAAAATTCTAGATATTGGTCGCATCATCATTGCTCAAGTCAAAGAGTTCCGCGCCAAGGCTGGTGCCTTCTTCGAACAAATCAGTGCCCAGATCAAAGACTTACCCATCTTCGAAATGATCAAGGAGAAAGTAAGTATTGAATTATATCGAATACAATATTTAATTTATTAATTACCACTTAGTAGATATTAAACTTTGGTTTTCTAATATCATCATTATCATCATACCAGTGGTAAAACGTCCACTGCTGGACATAGGCCTCCCCAAAAAAGGTGGAATTTACCCATAAATGAGCGTAGCTTTGCGAGGGAAATGCTGTTGCGTGTCCATGCCTGCCCCGCATTTGAGCTTCACCGCTTTGGCTAGATACACCGCCATCTGTCGGTTCTGGTACCTCAGTCATCTCTTACGACACCTGTTATAGGGGGAGTTACTGTTTTGCTCAGCCGGTACCACACGGCCAGTTTTACTAATAATGTTGAATTAATCATGTCCGTGCAATCGTATACTGTTATTGTACAAATAATAATCATTACTTTCCTAATAGTACAAGGAAATGGCCGTACCGGACGTCCTACTTGACTTCGGTCTGCAATTCCACAACGCTGTCCAGAGTGTGCTGCCTACCCAAGAAACCAAGGACTTCAGCAGCGCCGTCTACAAATACCTTGAAAAGGTAAGACAGAACCAAGGATTTATTATTTGCTTAAATCTTCCATGTATCATATTTTTGTACATATATATTGAACTAGCTGTACTCAAAATTTTGACCACGTGAAAAAGTTTTTTTTGGATACCATACCTCTTTACCTCAAATTATATTAACTTTAAATATCATGTTTATATATAATCAATGGCCTGAAAAATAAGTTTCAAGTTTCTAGCGATACTTCCATACAACTTTTTATCCCCCTTATCGACCCCTCACAATCCTTATTTTAAATTTAAAAATAGCCTATGTCCTTTCTCAGGGTCTAAAGATTATTTGTGCCAAATATCATCAAAATCATTTGAGAGGTTTAAGCGGGAAAGCGTAACAGAGAGACAGACAGAGTTACTTTCGCATTTATAATCTTAGTAGGGATTATTTACTGAAGACTTACTATCCTCACCTATTTCTACCGCCAAACAGCAGTGCATTACTGTGTTTTAGTTTAAAAGGTTGGAAAAACAGTAAAATGACTGGGCAATGTGACATCTTTTTTTATGTCAGATGGTTAGCAAAACGCCAGTGATATCTCTGTGATAATACTAGCGTGAACAGGTTGCGCTGATGGTTACAATCACGTTGACGGTATGTTAGTTTGTGTAGGTTCAGAGACCTGCATTATATGCAAGACACAAGGTCTTCCAATTTACGAAAAAACTTATACAAAAATCGACGAAGCGGTAATTCTTAAACAAGAAAATTAAAAGACGTACATTGCAAAAAAAATCATGGCTTATGTTTGAACATAACAATCTAACAAAACTCTTGTGTTTGGGTGTGTGTATATGTGTATATCAGATATATAGAAACCTTTTATTTACTTCTAGAAACGCTTGCACCAGAAGATGGACGAGAATGCGGAGATACGGGTTCTATACCAGAAGTTCACCAAGGCCGTGTCCTCGCTTATCCAAATGGTCCGCGCTCAACTTGGACAATTCGGAGTGCCCAACTTCTTACACGTCAACCCGGTAAGGAACTTACATCATCATCATAACCTTCAGCCATTGTCCAGTGATGACATTTGATTTGAAGAATGCTGTTTCTGGTGGGCATATACCGCCATCCAACGGCCGGTACCTCAGTCCCCCCTGGCGTGATTGCAATCACAGGGCGTATTTGTTTAAGTAGATTTTTTTAAATTCATTCTGTTAAATTGAAAGGGGGTTATATTGTACTCTGCCGGTACTTAACTGCTATGTGTTCCTAAACTTCAAGTACCTAAAATACACAAATATGTCTTGAAGGTACAACTATACTCCAATTAAGATACCATACCACGATAATGTCACTATTGTCGTAAAATTATCTCACTTTTCTGCGGTAGGTAATATAAAATCTCACAAGAAGTTTTCACCATCATTGGTAATTAACACAGAGGATATAACTAATGTAACAAGTACTGTTTTAATTTATCTAAATAAAAATAATTCGATAGTTAATCAATCAATAGTCTGTTCGCTCGTAACTTTCGAACTCCGGCACCAGTTAGAATAATTATATTCATATTTTTGTTACAATCAATGCGTTGGAACAGCATGTACGAAAAATAATATATTACCTTATGTCTGTCTGTATTTTAGTTAGTATGTGCCTGTACGAAGTCGGGGCGTACCGCTAATAAATATTAATTTAATAATATTCATTACAGATGTCATTCTTCTCTGATCCGAGGAAGACGCACATGCCGTCCCTGGGCCATCCACCAACCTTTAGCTTCCTGTCACATCTCATCAAGGGTGATATAAGAGACCCACAGTTATGGGTTCGCGCATACAGACCCAACAACTTCCAACTAATACACGAAATTCCGAAGAAAAGTATGTATAAACAGTTCCTAATACTTTACTATATTCATCATTATCCTCATCATACCAGCCATTGAAAGTCCACTGCTGGACATAGGCCTCTCCACGCTGGGCAAGCGTATTGACAATCGCAGGCAGTCTGCCTATTACGACACCTGGTGGGAGGTACTATTCTATTCTGCCGGTACCTCACGGCTTTCACTAAAACTTGGAAATAATTACACTTCATGTCTAAAATTATTAATTAATTATGAAGTAATATCCTAATGATGTTACGAGCGTCTATAAGCTGCTGATGCTTACTATAACGCGGGCTTTATGTTTGTTTATCAACCTTGTATAATATTAAAAAAACTTGATACAATCTGGAAAAGCAAGCAAGGTAAGCTATCCCATGAAATGAAAGATGTGTAGTTTGTGTAGTTACATTAAAATAACTGATTTTATACGAAAATACAAATATATATTATATATACCAAAATATGTTTTACAATTTTTGTTTCTCTGTCTGTTTGTTCCGGTATGTCTCTGGAACGGCTCAACCGATTTGGGCAGGACTTACACTGGCAGATAGCTGATAAAACAAGGAGTAACTAAAGTTATATAACATCACGCTATGACTAATAGGAGCGCAAAAAATTTGCGAAAAATATACGTTTTGAGAACAATATGCTGGTCAAGGTCAATATTCAACGCAAACGAAGTCGCGGGCATAGCTAGTAATGAATAAAAAACCCATTTCTTTACAAATATCTCCTAACAATAAACGAAACACGAAATTGTTGAAGTTTTCACTTCTGTCAACACTCCCGGTATGCCAGTTTTTTCTCATCGAGGTAGGCAGACCCCATGGATCTAGTAAACAATTAAATACTCCCAAAGCCATTTTTCTATCTAGATTTTGAACTGTTCTAGAATTTCTTTTGACCATTCGATATATTTCACAGTGAAAGGCGTGATCGTCAACGGCCAGCACATCTTCACCTTCGATGGACGCCATTTAACCTTCCCCGGCACATGCCGCTACATCCTTGCCCATGACTACGTCGACAGGAACTTCACCGTGGTCATGCAGCTACAGAACGGTGCACCTAAGGCAGTGGCACTTGTAGGCAAGACTGGAAAGACTGTCGAAGTCAAAGACAATGGACAGGTACGTTTCATTATATCAGTCATGAGAATGTTTGTTGGACATAGGCCTCCCCAAGAAAGAGAATATTTGCCCACAAATGACACACGTGATAATTGCGAAGAGTAGCTTCAAGACAAGAACGCGGTTGCCCATTCCTGTCCTGTTGAATTTAAGCTACTCTGTTTCGAGTGGATATAGTCTCTTACGACACCTGGTACAGGGGGTACAGATGGAGGTACTAATCCATTTTATTGGTACCGGCTATTATTTACATACGGATCTATAATTGATAGATTTCTGTTGAATTTAATAGCACTAATTGAAAGAAGGCACTATACATTATGTAAATAGAAAGTTTGTTTAGTCAGAACATGCAGGTTTTTAACTACCAATATAATATTATATATATATATACAGAGGCTTACATATTGATCCCTTATCTCTGCAAGTATATGTACTTTCTATTGCATTTTCCTAAGTCTCACCGCTCGTCATTAATAGTCTTTGATCAAAAACTCCGTATTGAAGTATTCCTAACTGATTACAGTATTAAGTCCTTAAAAAGGGTTGAATAGGTTTTAAATTGGATACTACGAGCTCTATTCTTAGATAGAGAAAATAATAATAAAAAGTAGAATACATTTTTGTTATTAAATTCATCTAAATTCAAAATAACACGCAGGTCACACTCGATGGACAAGCACACCCATTGCCAGTAATGGACCACGAAGATGTGTTTGCCTACAGGGAGGCAAAGGGTCACATTGTACTTGGATCCACTTACGGAGTGAAATTCCATTGCACTCCTAAACTTGAGGTGAGTGTCTTTACTCAATTTCATGGTATGTTTCAACTTACTACAAATGATCATCAAATAAAGCTTAAAGTTAGACTTTTCAATAAGAATTGCATTTAACAAATTGTTTTATAAATGTGATTAGGTGAAATTTTTTATAGATAATAAACACCAAGTTGCAGAGTTACATATAGAAAACTCAAACGTATTTGAAAATGACATACTCTTTATAGGTATAACAGGTGCTACAGCAGTAAATATACCAAACAAAAAATACCATATCAGCAATTACTAAATTTTTAATGAAGAAGTCTGTAAATATTTTAAAACTTTTTCACTCAATAAAAATTAAAAATAAAACAATAATCTAACTAGATTATAGAGTAGAATCTGTTAATCGTATTTAATTTTTCATCATCATCAAGTTAAATCATAAATTTTTAATTAAATAAATGTAAATTTGTGTTCAGATTTGCTACTTCGAAGTGTCTGGTTTCTACCACGGAAAACTCCGTGGTCTTCTTGGAGACGGTAACAACGAACCGTTTGACGACTTCAGGCTGCCAAGTGGAAAGGTAACAAAGTCAACATCATCATCATACTAGCTATTGAAAGTCCACTGCTGTACATAAGCCTTGCCAAGAAAGGAGGTTTTTATAATTGCCGCGCTGGGAAAGCCTGTTAGCTATTGTCCACCTCCGCCCTGTGCATTTGAGCTGCATTGTTTCGGATGGATATACCGCTATTTGTTAGTTCTGATACCTTTGTTGCCTCTTACAGCACCTGGTGCAGTAATAGGTACTATTCTACTCTGCCGGTACGGCATTAGAATAGTACCTCTTACTCTCATGGCCAAATACATAATTAATCTTCTACGTATAACAGTTAACACAATAATATCAATACGAAGAAATGCAAATTCCAAATGTGTTCACGTCACTTGGCCTCACTTAACATGGTCTATACAAATAATGTTATACTCGTACTTTTGATAGCATGTATTTGAAAGAGACTGATTTATTATTTTTTCTAGATCTCTCAATCTGAGAACGAGTTCGGTAACGCATACCGCCTGGCCTCCAGCTGCCCACAAGTCAAGACTCCTGAACACAGCCACCACCAGATGACTGGAACAATGCCAGCTGCCTGCGAAAAGGTCTTCGGAACACAATTGAAGGCGATCTCCTACTTCCAAGATATGGCTCCTTTCAGGTAATTATCTTTATAATTTATATATTAACAAGCTGCGCCCCGCGGTTTCACCCACATTCATTGAGTTAAACTTTGATACTAATTTTATTCCCCCCGATTGCCCCCTTTATGGATTATATTCTAAAAAAATCACGTATTTGATGACTTTTGATCACTTACACTTACATTAAAACAGCAACGTTTTATACTAACTTTGCGACCCCGTTTTACTCCTGTAGGGGGCGAAGGCTAAAAATCCTTTCTTAGAAAAATTCAAGTTTCGAACCCTTACAGTTTAAGCCTTGCGTAGATATGACAGTTCTTCAGCTTCTTCAGTCAGCTTCTTATTTCATAAATATTGATACCTGAAAATTTATCATCCTTTTTAAGAAAATTTGCTGAAAAGAATTGACCTGAAAACTGATACAGCTAAAGTAAATATGAAAAAGAAGTATATTAGGCAATTATTTTTATAATTATCTAAAACAAACATTACCGTGTGGTACTAGCAGAATAGAATGGTACCACCCCACTGACAGATGGTGGCATATACATTCGTAAGAGTGTAGTAAGCTAATGCACAGGGCGAGGATGGGCAACAGCATCCTTGTCACAATAGCCAACACATCTACTGCGGCAGTCATTCGCAAAATTACCCCGTTCCTGGGGAATCTCAAGTCCAGTGATGATGATGATGATAACGAAAATATATCATATACTCATACTATTTGAATGATATATAACATACTCGTACTAACATACCTATGTGAACTAAACATTAATTGACTATAGGCGTTAGTGGATATTTTCTCTTAAGTTTTATTGATTTAAAATAAAGAGAAAAACGACAGGAGAAAAAATACAATACAACTTTCCTTTGAACAGACAAGCCTGCGTCCACGCCGTCAGCGGAGATAGCGAACACGCCATGAAACAGGCCTGTGATCTCGCCCAGGGCTACGTGTACCTCAGCCACGCCAATCACCTCCCTGCCGTCGTGCCTAACGTCTGCGTTACTTGCACTGATGCTGATAAACCAAAGAACGTGGGCGATACCTACGAAATCAAACTGCCCAACAAACAAGCTGACATCATCGTCAACGTGGAAACTACTGTCGTAAGTTAAATCAAATCAATATAATTACGATAATTTTTTTGTTCAAATTTCATTGATATTCTTTTGGGCAAACCATAGTGAATACTTAATTTTCAACATTATATTTATTATTAAATGTTTTATTATAATTGATAATCTTATTTCGTCGTATAAGTTCTAAAATCGCGTATGTCAAAGTTGGCAACTTAATAATTGAGCCAAATGATAACACAATATTGATTTTCTAATGCTGCAATAAACGTTTTATACCGTGTATTGTTTAAACGAAATCTATTTTGCACCAACTAAATGCACAAGCAATTAGTTTTAAAAATGATTTTATGAAACATGAGCAATATTTTCCCAATTGTACAAACTGTTAACATTTTGACTTACGTGTTAGAACTTAAACGACGATTTGGATGATGTATGCAAAACTAATATAATTATTTTATGTGTCACATTTAGTCCAACGAAAAGACCTACGCGGCCCTTGTAGTTCCTCTGGTTTCCCAACTGGTAGACACGCTGAAGAGCAAACATTTCAGCGACATCAAGGTCTACCTCGTCGGTATCACACCCAAGTTCCCGTACCCGATCATCTATGATACTGACAGTAAGCAACATTTTCTTCTATTAATTTTGATTTGCCAATATTTGTCTGATTTGGTAGCTAACAACATTTTAGTAATTATTAATAAAAAAATAAATAGGCAATAATATTTCCAAGAAGGCAGTAATTAAATATTTGTATACACAGGCCGTGATGACCCAATACATGATATAGATAGCTAGGTTACCCAGCAAAATTATCTTTGGCACCAAAAACCAAAAAAAGTTGTCGCATTGGCTTAAAAACGCCGTCATATTAACAACCTACTTAATCAATCGTATATTCATTGACAATTGTTTATTTATTTATTGTATGTTTTCAGGTAAACTCAAGAACCCCAAGGTTCAGTTTAATGATAAGGAACGTTACGGTCGCATTCAACCAGTTGACACTGGATGCCCCAAGTTCGACCACGCATATGCCACCATTGCCAAAATTGTTGACGCTCTGAGAATTGAATTCGGTAAGTCTACTAGTTCATTTTTATTTCTATAAACTGTAATGTAAATGAGCACGAGAATCATATTCTTCATGCCTATTCTCACATCTAACTTGTACCTAACATGAGGTAGACCCCATATAAAAGGTTGTCTGGTACCTCACTCTCACCTCTTTCTACAGTGTTCACTTAGCTATGTTCCGGTCTATACGATAAGAGAGTCAGTGAATTACTGGGTAATGTGGCGTAATATACTCCAGCCAGATGGTCGGCAACGCGTTAGTAATATTCTTGTGATAATACGAGTGTTTATAGGCTGCAGTGACTTACTATTACGCGGACTCTATGCTTGTTGTAACTAGTCGACCTGGTCTTATTAATAAATAAAATACACATATGCGTGTATAAAATATCTATCTTAATACTTTCTTCTTTAGACTCGATAGCCATAATGGGACTGCAAATTATAATAATACCTTTTTTAGTAAAAAAAAAACAAACGAAGATACTTAATTTATTATTAAATTAAGTCTCTTTAGATAGATCGATATTAGAGCAATATATTGATGAATGAAAATTTCAATTGATACCTTTTTAGGTTTTACCAATGTGGTAGCTGGCTACGCCACTATCTTTAAATTGCCTCTTCGTCCGGGAGCGGTGAAACACGCCATCAACGTCGTCGGCGAACACTGTAAGCCACAATTCTTCGCGGTAAGTTTTGATACTATATTAAAGTAAAAGATGCTTACATATAACTATTTGTTGTACCAAAACCCTTCAGATTACTAAAAAATACTTTGAAAGCGTTTAAGGCAGTCGATATTTGTGTAGTATCGTGATTCGTTAAACGTACTGGACCCATCAAGTGGTTATGATAATAATTATAACAATTATATTCACACAACATCACATTTATTATGTGCAATTCTTCTGTTGTCTGATGTCAGTAACACAAGTACTTTAAGTGACTTATCACGAAATCGGGCCATTGTATGAGAAGTTGTAGGAATTTACTTTTTTTTAAACATCCAGACATAAAACAAAAAAAAATCATCATCTAAATGTGTTTCTTGGGTGGGGATCGAACCCAAAACTTTAAGTGCATAAGATTGGATCACTACTTTCTACGCTATCAGGCTCTTAGATGATCTAGTCTAACATAAAAATTATATATTAAGTCATTAAATAATTATTACTTACTTAGCACATCTGTATTAAACAAACCTCGTCTGACTCTACATTTTCTGCCTTCACGATTTAAGGTTCTCTTAATGAAGCTTAATGTCTTGTCATAACTAATTCAATGTATTTTCACAGCTGTCTGCACTCCGATCGGTAGTCTTCGATGTAGTCTTGGAAGAGATGGCGTACACTCATTCCCTCATCACCGTCACTCCTGATATGAAGGTGGGAGATGGAAAGAACCCTGCTCAAGTTGTCGGTAAGTTGGGGTGTATATTTATTTAATAGGGAACTATTGCCATGTCTACTGATACAGGAAGTTAATTATATATTTGAATAGAAAATTCTTAAAGAGCTATGCATTGCAAAAAATGGTGAACAAGTGGTCTTTCGAGCAATACATATAATTATAAAAAAAATTGACTTGCTTCCATTTGAGTCATTAGCGTATTCTTGATAATTAGTACAATCTTAAATCATTTTCATCATAACAGGTTTCACCGATGACTCCGTTATCATGCTGGGAGACCGTAAGATGGGCAAAGACACCGAAACCCTGAGATCCACCCTTGAATTGGCTGATGATGGCTGCGTTGATTTCGTTGAATCGGTAAGATTTCCAAATATTCTATAGCGTTTACCTTACTTTATAAATGAAGATACTACGTATAAAATGCAAAGTCTGAAGATCGAGATCCAAGAGTGTAACCTGCTTGGAAATAATATAGCAGAATTGATACATTTTTTGTAAATCTTGAGTTTGCCGCAAAGTAACAAAAAATGTAAAATATTAAATGAACCGCGTTTTAATGCCGTTAAAAAGGTAGTTTTATTAAGAATGGATACAACTATGGTATGGTATATGTCATTTGAAGACTTCAATGGTATAAGAACATAAAGCTCATCCTAGACGAGGAAGTTTTTAGCTAAATAACTGACTAAAACAGATTTAGCAATATACTTTTCACAGAGATACGCTGCCAAATTAATTTGCAGTACGTGTAACCACCAAATATTAGTAGTATTAAAAGTTTGAAGAGCTGATGTACAAATACAAGTATTTTAATTGATTTATAGGATTAAACTTTTCATTTTACTTTCAGACTGAAGGATTAGTCTTCTCATCCACCAACTTCCACGCCAATCCTTCTGCGAACAAGCAGTTCTTGCAGACGGCCGTCGGTGCTATTGTCCAGAAGATGACAAAGGAAACCTTAGTGCAGGAGTGCATGTGCTCGTACCAGAACGCATTCTCTGGACGTTCAGTGTGCTTCAACAAGGAACGAAAGGACGCTGTTGTTGTAAGTAAAATTTTTAATACCCATTTTTCTAGCCGCCTATTAAGGAGAAAAGGTTTTATCTCTAGTAAATAAGATCGATAGAAAAATATATAAAATATACATAATATAAATAGATTATATTTAAGATAATAAAGTTAGATGTAATTATAATGAAAGAAAGTAATCCTTTACCAACCGTTTAAATACAGGCAGCGACTATGTGCATCTAATATTAAACGGGCGTGCTTCTATTATTATATATACTATTATCTTATATATATAACTGACTGACATAGAAACTTAACATTTTGCACAGGGGTTCCATTTATAATGTAGGAGTATCACCCCTTGATAGGGTAAAACGGAGGTGCAAAGTTAGTATTAAACTATGCTGTTTTTGAAGTTATTTGAATGAAATTCAGTATAAACGTTCTTCATTGCAATCATAAACCACGTGAAATATTTCTATTTTTCGGAAACCATTCTTGAAGAGGTAAAATTGTTGTGCAAATTTAGTATGAAATTTTTACAACTTACGCACAAGTTTATATTTCTTCTTTCTTTATAGAACTGTTGATATTGAATGAACACTACATCTAAATGCATTTTAATCAAAAGCGAATTCCTTAAGTAATTTATCAAAAGGCTCATCTTTAATAATACAATCTTACAAACTACGTGTTGCAAATGCGTGTGCCCTATTTAACTATATCTTTCTAACGTTCATTTTATTACCTCTTATATTGATAAATGCCTAAATTTAAAACTGTGTCTTCTTGTTTACAGGCTCGCAGGCGAAAGTAAACTTCACGTTACTAAATCATCAAATCTGTGATCCTCTGTACCATGGACTACACCAAAGAATCTAGCTAACAAACATTACTAATCGACTAAGACATTAAATTTAGTTGTATATTTTTCTACATCACCAGAGCCTACAAAGGCATTACTTTTTAAGTTAGCTGTGTTGTTTTTGATGTATAAAATATCACAGGCCTCACTGTCAGCAGAAGCTGTATGCACGTTACACTAATATGTGCGTACGGCTTGTGCTGCTCATTCTCTTTAGTTTTCGTATCATCCACATAATTATTGTTAAATATATTTATGCCGTTTCCATCGTGAGGTATTAAATAATCACAATCAAACTTGTATTAGAATAAAAAAATATATTATTTAGTTTCGTTTTTTATTTCGATCCGTGTCCTTTATTACCTATAATTGAATTCTACTGTGATTATTTCAGAAACACTAATAACGTTTTTTGTACAATCTTATTTTCGACAGAACTTGGTATTATTCCAAAGGGAAAGTGAATTTCTAATTGCTTTTTTCAGCTAAGATTCGATAAGTAAAGTTAATTTTCTCATAGACACTTAAAATTTCAAAAAAAAAATCTATATCTCTTTACAGATTTGCTTAATAACACCAAACATAAAAATACATGAAAAGAACAGTTATATTAAAGTACAATGGGCGACCTTATCGCAAATAGCGATAAATCCACCTTTGCCTTCCAGGCAACCTTTGGATGGAAAGACTAAATGAGAGAAAGAGGTACCTATTAAGAGGTGTAAATAAGATCGATAGAAAAATGTATTAAATATAAATAAATTGTATATAAGGAAATATAATAAGATACAACTACAATGAAAAATGTGATCCATTGCCAATTGTTTAAGGCAGGGACTGCGTGCTTCTAATATTAAGCGGGAGTGCATTCCACAAACGAACAGCCTGGGCGCTAAGCGACTTACTAAAAAACGTTGTGGAATGCACAGGCGATTTCAGTAAAAGGTTCTCTGAATACCTGAGATATTACCCATGGCTGACACCTAGGAACACGAAACGATTTTTAAGATATGAAGGGAAGTAAAGGTCGAACAGAATCTTGTATAATAAAGACAGGATGTTTTACACAAATAACCGATGACCGTGATAACCTTATGGTGTTATATTAGTCATATATATATAGGTCATTGGAAGTCCTACTTTAATACTAGCCTACAGCAGCAGACGGGTTTTGAACCTTAGTTTACTACACGAGCCACTAGAAAAACGAACTTGCTATAAAAATGGTGGTGACAAAGGTTCCAATAACACTTAATGGCTGGTATTATTCTGTCACTGTCCTTGTTCTGTAACTTTATCTTTTATATGTATTTGAATGTATGTGTATTATATATTTATATTTATTAGTATGTACTAAATTCACCTCAAACTTCCACCCGCTTTCACATTATTTCTATCCAAAGGTTGCCTGTAAGAAATTGCATTCAGCGTTGCCTCTTGTACCTACTATTCCATGTTTTTGTGATGTTCTTGCGTTGTTTTCATTGGTGTACAATAAAAAATATATTATTATTATTATTATTGGGACATATACTGGCGCTAACAAACCGTTGTCTTTACAGTAAAAGTTAAAGCAATTAAATACAATGCCAAGAAATTTACCTTAGCAATAAGGTTTATTCGCAAGTCTTGAATTTTTTCAACGGCATATTTGTAACACTACTTGGGATTAATAATATTATACTAAGTACTGAATGCGTGCGAATTATGCGAACATGCGAATTATTAGATAAAATTGTTTGTACGATTTTTTATAAACATTTGATTCAGCATTGTAATGCTGATTCGCAATACCAGTCATTGCCGCACTAGGCAAACGTGTTGGTAATTACAGAGCACAGCTTTCGCGGTGTGGATGCTGCTGTCCATCCCCGCCTTTTGCTGATTCAGATGGATATACCCCCATCTATCGATTCTGGTACTTTAGTCGCCTCTTACGACACCTAATACAAAAGGGGGTATTTTAATCTGGCGGTACCTCACGACAAGAAATGAATAAGTCAATATAAACTCCGAATGGAATGTATCACTTTATTGAAATTTATTATACAAAAATATTTTTCATCTTTGATATAGACTTTAAGAATACTTTGGTTTACAATACTACACATGGCACTTGTGATTTTAGTTAATAGTAGTTGGTCTTGCGCACCCATCTCATTCGGGGCCCGCGCTGCGACATGATCTTCACTGAGGCGCTCTCTGCAGCTTTAACCACTTCTTGAACCTGTATTTCATCATAAATAAGTAATAATTATAATAAATTCTTATACACTTCCACACGTCGAACTTACTCCAAAATAAGCACCTTAAAACACTTGTGTTACGGATATCAGGCAACAGAGGGATTACAAATAATACGATAAATGCATATAATAGATAAATAAATTACCACAACATCTCATACATTGACCAGATTCCGTGATAAGTCACTTAAAGCACTTGTGTTGCGGATATCAGGCAACAAAGGAAACACAAATATACTACTTAAATACATATGTTTAACACCCATACCACAACATAAAAATCTTAATATAAATTAATATTTGTCCCTGTCTCTTTTGCACACAATAAAGGATCACTACCATCTGCGCTATTGGACCAGTTAAAGCACATTTCAAGGTGAGAAGGTCATTCGTCATACTTACACTTTGCATCAAGTTTTGGGCATTTCCAACTAACGTGTTCATGTCTTCTTGGTCGTCCTTCAGTCCTGTTTAAACAAACACAAAATCTTTTAAGGACAATGTATAGATAGGTATAATAGGTTTCATTATCATCCTAGCAGCCGTAGAACGGATGGACAAAGGCCTCTCTAGGAAAGGGGCTCTTATTTTTATGGACAGTAATTGGGCAAACGTAACAGGGCATAGCTTCGCGATGGAAATGCTGCTGCCCATTTCCGCCCTGTTGCGATTGAGCTACACTGTTTCGGATGGGTATACCAGCCAACTGTCAGTTTTGGTACCTCAGTCAACTCTTACGACACCTTGTACAGACGAACGTATTATATGTCTCTTTCTCGATGTAGAGTTGATTAATCGGTACACCCGTAGCTTTAAAGTCTTAAGGAAGACAGTTAATAAAATATATGAAAAATAGGCCCCTAGTCTGGAAGGTGACTTTAAATCAACTACCTCATATAGATCTACCAAACAGCAATGTTTGCATATGGCTACCTCACCCTTCAAACCAGAACACAGTAACGCAAACACTGCTATGTATTATGCATAAGACCTTAAGAGGTCTTCCCCTAGGAATGTAACGAGGCAAGAGTTATATTATTGTGTTTGTAATAAATAAACTCCAAAATGTCAAAACTGATTTCAAATATTATTATTTTACTAATGGTAATACTAATACTTTATTATTTTCGAAAAATATTTAAGCTATAATTGATCCCTTAATCCCGATGGTAATGGGAACCACGTGGTTAAAACAGCGGTGACCTACTTTTCGGGATAACCTATAGCCGAACTACCCGGACCTCAATTCCAGTGCCACCGGGAGAGATAGAGTGAGGTAGCTCATTTACGAGCGACCCTGTGCCCGTATTCACGCGGCGGTGACCGCACGTTTAGCTGCAGTCACCCCCGCAGGACTTGCAAGATCTGAGCGAGGAAAAACATGGTAGTAAATAATATAATGTTAACCTTGATGACCCAAAGTAGAGCCTTTAACGGTAGCAAGCATTTTCAACTGCCCACTGATGGTAGGAATCCTCTCGCAAACTTGCAGCAAATTCTGTAATAAGGCATACATTATTTATGTAACTTTTTAAAATACATGTGGTGAACTTAATGCGTAGTGGCATTATCTATGAGTCAACCACAAGATAAAACAGTAAACAAGATAAGGCAGTGGCAATAAACACCAATTATGAAAAACAAAACAAAAATAAATAAAATCAAAAATACTATATCTCTATTTAAAAGGAGAAGCTGACGAACTCATTGACTGTCTTACTGACCACTTGACGAAGGGTATAAATAAACTATAAGAGTTATAAACCTGACATTTTGCAGAGGGGTTTCTTTTATAACGTAGGTATGAAATCTAAAAATTGCTGAGATATTACTGTTTTCAAAATTATTCGAATAAAATTTAGTATAAAATTTATACGTTCAAAGTCATGACTGAAAATCATCCCCAATCATCATACCATCGAAAAAGGTAAAAGAGGGGTGCAAAGTTAGTATGAAAGTTCTATAATTTAACGCAGGTAAAGGGCACTGTTAGTTATTAAAATAAGATATATACATACATAGTAAAATAATTAAACATACATTTAATATTAATAAACCTGATACAGATATGTAAGACGGGCAAATTAAATGGAAACAACATGGGGATAAATCAGAAGAAAAGAGAATCTATCAGGCACTCTTAAATGCAAACTGACTCGATGATCTCTTCATATTAATGAGAAGCGCATTCCTGAGTCATATAGCAGATTATGACATCAGGCAGGTGTGGTGACGAGGAGTAAGAAGGGAAAGAGTATTAGGAGAGCGAAGATTACCCTAAATACATTCATATGCATGTAGTAGAATGCGGATATTTGAATTTTACAAACAGACATTCAATTTTATTTATATGTATAGATTTCATTGCTGGTTAATGAATATAGCCTTTATTGCCAAAATGTTATATACAAGTTTTTATACTAATAGTATTATATTTTGCGGTCATAATCTCTAATGATTCCCTAGTGTTAAGTATTTCCTTTGTCCTTAACAAATTAATTTTAATGGCTACTATTTTTGTTCTAATATATAATTCTTAACTATAAAACTTTAACCCCCAGACACAGAACAAACACAAATATTATCATATAAATGTTTATATTATAACATTGGAACATAAGATAGAATTACTATCAGCTGCACCATCGGGCCCGTCAACATAAGAATTATCAAGTATGCACTCACCGTTTTAATTCTGATATCAGAACATTCCTGCGCCAGTTTCCGAGCCAGGTCAGCCACCTCGTGAGACTCCATAACGATGGACTTTGAGGTAGCGAGAAGATCACGTTTTCTATCTGCAAGTGATAATGGTGAATGCTTAAAACTCGAACATATAATTTTATATATTTAAAGTAATATAATAAACACTTTTAATCAGCCTATTGGTTACCATGGCAAGACAAAAAAGGAGTTTGTACAGGTACGTGCTTAAACCGCCATCATCATACCAGCCATTGAAATCCACTGCTGGACATAAGCTTCTCAAAAAAGGAGGTTTTATGCCCATATTTGCCGCGCCGGGCAAGCGTGTTGGCAACTATAGCAGCTATCGCGACGAATGCTGCTGCTCATCCCCGCCATGTGCATTTGAGCTGCACTGTTTCGAATGCATATACCGCAATCTGTCGGTTCTGGTACCTTAGTCACCTCTTACGACACCTGGTACAGGGGGAGGTACTATTCTACTCTGCCGGTAATACATATATCATCATATAAATATTTACCCTGGGTGGGAATCGAACCCACGGCCTTTGATACATAAGGCCATTACCATCTGCGCAATTGTGCCCGTCAAAATTATCTATAAATCTATATTAATATCTATATTTAAATTGTTTATTCAAGGACTAATAAAGCCTTTCTGTACCATTTCATGCTGTTGTAAAGTTCTCATGTTATTTTTATTTTTGTACAGTAAGTTCATTATTATTATTTTAGTTGAGATGAAGCTAAATGAAGTTACCAGTGATCATGTACTCCGACAACTTGGCCATAAGCACTGCCATGCGCTTAGCGACGGCTACGATTTCGTTGTCCTTTGCCGACCAGCCTCGGATCGCTGTGTGCAGGTCCAGCGCTGCTGCCTGCGTAAAAATACAAAAATATATATATTTTCACGCAACATCTTATACATTGACCTGACTCCGTAGTAAGTCGCCTAAAGCAACAGAGTAATCAATTATGGACACCAGACAACAAGGGAATCACAAAAATAAAACTTATTCATATTTTTGACACCCAGACACAGGACGAATACAAATATCATCACATAAATATTTATCCTGGGTAGACATTGAACTCACGACCCTTGGCACATAAGATGGGATCACTACCATCTGCGCCATTGGGCCTGTCAATTTAAATATGGAGCAAATAGATTGAATTAGGATCAATGTTCTGAAACACAACTGCCTGTCTTGCCCTTAACACCGAAACACAGCAATACGAACACTGCTATTTGGCGGTAAAAATACAGTGAGAGTGAAAAACGTATTGCATACGACTTTTTGTACAAAGTCTACCTCATGTCAGAATAATAAATAAACAATATAGTTATTGAAGATATCAAATTAAATCGAGAAATAAATACTCGAATTAATTTTGTCTCTATATTTCTCATATACTTACGAATATAGGTTGATCAGAGGTTTGTTGTTTCTTGAAAATTGCTTCGCCTCCCAACACAGATTCCACTTCACCAGTAGTGCGCAGTATCTAGAAAGTAAATAGAAGAATCATTATTATAGTCGAAAATATTTCAAAAGCAAGGATGCAATAATGAACATTGCTTATTCACTTACAATAGCTTCTCAGATCTCTATCAAATACAAATAAGCTGTTTGTATATGTCGGTATATACTACGTTGTCTATCATTTTATTAATGCTTATTGCACAACATTTGTTTATTTATTTAGAAAGTACCTACCTATAGATCAAAAGTAAATATCAAAAATATAAACAAGCGTCAGTCACGTTTCATACATCAATAACGTACTTTAAATATCGGTACGATCAATTATAATAGTTACAAGAAAAAATAATACTTGTCTCAGGATTTATGCGGAACTCGAACCTGCATCTTTCCATGCCGGGGGACTGCACCACCGTTGTACTACCATGACCTTTGTCGGCAAGACTAATTTTTCCATGTGTTCTTTTTGTGCGGGTAAATGATATTATCAATAACATTGACGAGAAGTCGCTTTAATTAAATATTAAGCAATATTCAAGTTACAACTTCTAATTAGTACGATCAGCCAATGACCTACTAATTAGGTACGCGAGAAATGGACTAATATTCAATCCAATGTTATAATTTCTCCACCGCAACTTGTTTCAGAAGTATCCAGATTTATACGAGTATTACTCAAGTAGCCATGTCTTCAAATGAGACTGTCTGTTTATCTTTATCTAAAAAGGGAACGTTGTCTAGTTCAACGACAGCTTTTCAGGGCTGATCCGACCACATTCGACATCAGTGAACACTCACCGCATCCGTGGTGACCTTCCAGTCAGGCACGCGGCTGGGGCGCGCGTTGGGTGGTGGCACAGCAGCGGACAGCTTCTCTTTAACTTCAGCCAATGCTTTCTGCAGTTCAGGGTCTTTACGCGCGTCCGTCGAGGACATGCTCACGTTGATCACGCGGTTGGCGAGCCTGGTGGGCAGCATCAGGATTAGATAAAGGATATAAATGAATTCACACAACATCGCATTACGGGAACAGGGTCACTCATAAATATACAACCTCGCCCTCTTCCTCTTTGAAGTTAGATTTAACGGTTGAGTAGTCCAGCAATAGGTTCATCTAAATATAACATCATCACATCAGAAATTGAAAGTCCTATACTAGACAAGACGAATTTCGCCTATAATAGCCGGGGGTTAAGGTTTTGACAATCGCAGAGCGCAGTTTGAGATAGGTAGAGATGGTACCAGAGTATATAGAGATAGATGGTACTAGCGAATAAGAATAGGACCTCCCCCTGTACCAGGCGTCATAAAAGACGACGTAAGTACCAGAACCAAGAGATGGCGTATCCGTAACACGCCACGGCCAATGTCCATTAGTGGACTTTAAATGGCTCGTATGATGATGACGAAATAGCGATTTTCTACTCATAGTAAAAAAGCAATCTTCACCGAACCGCAGTTTTCAGAAAGCATATTTCATAGAAAGCATTATATTATTTCACGGGCATGATGACTAGCGTCTGTATCTTGAGCCGGTTATCCGATCGCCATCCAGGACGAATATTTATGTAATGAATCTTAGTAGTTATTGTGTCTGGATGTTAGAAATAAATATTTAAATATCATATTTGTCACCCCAATGGTATCCAATACCTGTACAACACGTGATTTAGTAAAAGTACATGAAAGAAAAATGCAAAACCTACTTTGTGATGGCGGTTGAAGCGTAAACACTCTTACGGTGGTCACCTTCGTGGATCGTCTCTTCGCGCATCCTCTGCATTGTTTCACCTGAAACGATTCATTATAACGACTTCAGACACACAGAACACAGTTTGTCACAATCAAGCTTCTTACAACGCACGAATTAATTTATTGCTGCCTCGTAAAAGGAAAAGAGGCACTTATAGATGTTACTGGGTGTATATATATATATACATATATAATAGTGTATATATATAAATTATGACGTCAGCAAACAATAATACGGTTCGCTTGCTGGTAAACGTGACCGCAGCCTATTAACACTACTGTCATCACAAGAATATCAATAAGGTGTCTCCAACTCTGTGAACTGAATATACTACGTCACATTTACCCAGTAATTTCACTGCCTTTCACAACCTTCAAACCGGAACACAGCAATGCTAAGACTGTTATTAGGCGGTAGAAATAGGTGAGGGAGAGGTAACAATGCAGACGACCATTGTAAGAGGAATACCTTATGTGCATGCATTTGCAATCAATTTGCCACAAATTAAATAGTATAGATTGGGCCGATTTAAACATTCTTTTAGTATTTAATAGCTTTATCGAGGAGGAAGGGGAGAAGATGTAACACAAGAGAAATAGCGCCTCAATTATATTAGATTTCTTTTTGTTAACGCGGGTGATACCGCGACCACAACAAGTACCCGAAAATATATTTTCCAAATAGACAAATAGTTACGATATATTTCTATTTGATTTCCTCTTGCCCCACATTCCCACGAATAAAAAGAAGATCACGCCAGATTTCTAGGAATATCTTTAATTTGCTTACAAAGTTTCCTTCGAAATCTAGCTCAATCAACAGATGTATTTATTCGTAGATCGTATTCCAGCTACTTGGCAGAAAACCACAGACATACATTATAAGACGGGCCCGATGGCGCAGATGGTATTGATCCTATCTTATGTATTTATATAATGATATTTGTGTTTGATCTGTGTCTGGGTGTTAAAAATATGTATTTAAATATTTTATTTGTGATTCCTCTATTGTCTGGCATCCGTAAAATAAGTGCTTTAAGCGACTTACCACGGAATCAGGACAATGTATAATATGTGTGAATTTACTTTTTATGTTACCTATAAAAATATCTTCTATTTGGTCTACTAACTATGTATTACTCTGATTATGTATCATATATATAAAAGTTCTTTAATTCAGCCGCAAAGCACAAGTACGTCTACTGTTAAACCTATTTTTGAATTGAATGCTCATTCCTCTTCTGAATCATTGATACGCTCATTGCTTAAGGTAGGTATACCGCCATCTATCGGTGTGGAGTCCGATGCCCGATACAGAGATATATACTCGTACAATAAAGTATACCATTAACAGAAACTACAATCAAATAAAAGAAAACTTTAAACTGTACCTGCAGTCTGCACAAAGTCCATGGGATCAACGGATTGGTCACACAAGTCTCTGATGTTAGCCAAAGAGTCAGCATACTGTGTCAAGAGTTTTTGATAATGCTCTATTGCAGCCTGGAAATAAAAGCAATTATCATCATCACATTAGCTATTAGAAGTTCATTGCTGGACACAGGCCTTCTCAAGAAGGGAGAATTTTACCCATAATTGGCACGCTAGGAAAGCCTGTTAGCCTCGCCCTGTACATTTGAGCTAAACTGTCACGGGCACCCCTATACAAGGTAATATTCTACTATGCGGGAACCACATGACAAAAAAATATCAATTATAAATAGGGTCAAAACTTCGATACAATATAAAAACAAGTATTTAAGGCTTTATATGGGAATTGTTAGTTGATATATACATTTCTAAAGAAGAACTAGCGTAATCATGAAATTACTGATATATTTGGTTTATTTAACTTTTTGCACATATATAAATTGCATGCATATAAGTTTATGTACATATGACGGACTTGATGCCACGTGGCTTTCAATCATCGGGCAAAGAAAAGGGACTAAGGCGGTGCAAAATAAAAATAATAATGATAATACACAAACAAAGTACTAACAGATTTGAATGAGAAAAGTAGGGGACAATTCAAAGAACTAACGAGGATGCGTAAGGCTATCTTGAGTACATATTTACTTGATGATTGTTTGATATTAAGAGGAAGCGCATTGTAGAGTCGTATAGTCTGTTACAGTATAAGTATGTGACATGAAGCACGAACTGTGATGAGCAGTAAGAAGTAACAGAGGTATACTAATTGGCAGAAGTAGTAACATAGAGTAATCTGGTCACATAGGAAAGTATCCATATAATTCTAATTGCGGATATCATCTACCAGTTTTAATTAAAAGAAAGAAAACTTAATTAAATTGTTTACTAAATTACTGATCTTACCTGATCATCAGGTGATATTACTCTCTGTTGAGCAGCTTTCACCAGCATTGGTGCGAGTAACTCCGTCTGTAATAAATAAAGAAAGCCTGAAGTCACCCCATTTCCTTGCGAGGTCTGCAGAGAAGAGACTGTTGATTTTTATTCTCTTCCATCATAGCACTTGTTTTGTTTTCTCTTTCGCTCTTTCATTAGACACATAGAGCTCTAGCAATTGTAGCACTTTATATATACTGATAATTCTACTTCTAAATATACACTCATCATAACAGCCATTGGAAGTGCATTGCTGCACATAGGCCACTCTAAGAAAGAGGGAACTCTACTAAGGGGGAACTCTCTAAAGATGGCGACTCTATTACATTGATTACTATAATTAACCTTTATCTTCATCAAAATTACAAAACAAAATGGTACATTTATATTAAAAAACTCAATTTTCAATTAAAAGCCAAAATGTATGTATCAATTACCTGATCACTGCACTTGGTCAACTCCTGAGTGACGCGAACACCACCGCTGCCAGCGTCCGCCACGAACCGCGCCGTCTTTGTCACTCGACCCAGGTGCGCCAGTAGCTCTGCTATTTTCTGCTCCAGCAGGTACTTGCGTTTCGTTTCATCTGCAAATGAGTAAAGTTCTAGGTGCTCCCATTCATACAATCATCTTGGGATGTGTAAACCAAACTTCTTTATTTGATTGTATGAGTACATTAAGCGAATGTCAGAGTTCTACATGGTTTCGTTAGCTAAAATCGTTCTTCATCCAGGCTTTTCATGTTTTTTTTGTTTTCTTTTTAGCCTCAGATGTACTCTACATCTAAGTCTCTTATTTTGGTTATTTCCACAGTCGTCTAAATTGCAACGACGTTTTGCTACTTACCTTTTTCTATTTCATTTAGGATATCGAGATCAGCCAAAGGTTCTTCGCCTTCTAGGAAGTCTTCTACTATCCTCGACACCAGGCCTCGCTCGATCGCTTTCCGCAGAGTCTTCAGCCTCTCCATGAGCTGGCTGTGGATTAATAACCATATTTTAATGTCAAAATTCATTAGGTATATATTTCAATCTTGATTGCTCTTAAAGATTTTTGTCTCACAATTCTACGGATTTAAATCCTTTTTCATATTCCTAGGTAGACAAACCAGCGCTCAAGCCGTAAACCGTCAAGAAAAGATGCTAGCGACATTGTAACTAAATCCCTAACAATTTTAATTAGCTACGATAGTACTTTGTGTTCGTATTAAGCGGTAAGGTACTAGCAGAGTAGAACAGTAACTCCCTCTGTACCAGGTGTCAAAAGAGGCGACTGAGGTATCAGAACCGACAGATGGCAGTATATCTATCCGAAACAAAGTAACTCATAGCACAGCGGGTATGGGCAGCAGTCAATGTCGTAAAAGCTATATTCTGCGATTGTCTACACCCTTGTCTAACGCGAAAATTATGGGCAGAATTCCCCCTTTGTTTGGGAGGACTTCCAAAGACTGATATTTTGATAATGTAACTTTGAGAGATAAATAGTTATAACCATTTAATTAACCAGCCAATGAACTGCTATACATATTTCATAATATTACCTGGCTTTCTCTGTGTCGTGTTTCTTACAGCAATCTGCTAGCAGCTCTTTAGTTTCCACCACCAGTTGCTGCATATCTTCTTTATCATTGCCTTTCAAATCCTCTGTCATCTAGAACGATCAATATCTCATTAATTATTTATTTGGATAATTCTGGTCGGGGCATACTAATATTTCTTCACTAAAGGGTATATTAACATTAAATTTACCATAAAAATTGCAATATTTTGTATAAATTGGTGTATTGCTCGTATTACTGCATATAATTTGCTGTATAAAATGATGACAAAATGTTTCTAAGATGTCTTAGAAAAGTACCGTTGAGTTCCAGCAAATTAGGATAGTACCCCCTGTAGCAGGTCACGAAAGAGGTGACTGAGATACTGACAGATGGCGGTATGTTCATCAGAAAGACTGTAGCGTAAATGCAGCAGGGTGACGGTTGCGATGAGTGGAAATTTCCCGTTTCTTGTGTAGGTCTATATGTCCAGTCGTTGACTTTTGCCTTGACTGATTTTCAACGATATCGGTTTTCAGTTAATAAGTTAAATTAACATATTTATTGAATATTTTGTTATTGAATTGTATATTATTGTTATTGAATTAATCATTGACGGGCCTGGTGACACAGATGGTATTGATCCTGTCTTTTGCGCTAAAGGTCGTGGGTTCGATCGGTACCCAGAACAAATTTTGATATGATAATATTTATATTTTTTTATATGTCTGGGTGTTCAATATATGTATCTAAGTAGTATATTTGTAATATCATATTTGACTTATCACGGTATCAGGTCAAAAAAGCTTATAATACTGTACCTGTTCCGCAAACTTTATGATGTTCCTAGCTGCAAGTTCGCCTTCTGCCTTGATCTCTGGTTTAGAAGCCGGTCTTTTCAGCCATCGGTTGGCTAGATCCAAACTGATAGCAAGAAGATTCAAACATTAGTTTTTAAAAGATTTTATTTATTCAAAATATTTGTAAATCTATATATATATATTTTCTTACATATATGCGTGTAGGTACTTCTCCACATAGAATTACTTTCTTAAGGCTTTAAACAGTTTATTTTTTTTCCTTTTACTTATCTGTTAAGATGTGGTTAAGATACAGAAAACGATGAAAGGCGGTAAAAACCTGCGATTCTCAGCGCGGCAATGGCGATATATCCCTCCTTTGAGGAGGTCTTTCTCCAGTAGTACTAGTTATGGCCGCTATGATGATGATAACAAGATTTTGTGTCATACAGATATTTAGTACTCTAGTAACGGTAAACGTAGAACATGAATTATTTAATTTGATTGAATGAATGAATATATCACAATTGAAAGCTGTTAGAAAGCATTTAGTAAATAATTTTAAAACAATCACTGCCGTAGCTGTTTCTATTGCACTTCTTACATTTTTTTAATTTGTTTCCTTACCACAACTTAATATAAGTAGCTCCAAAAAATTAAATATTAACAGCTGTTGTAGAATATTGGAGTCTAAGGTAAGCAGAGAACTGCTTGTTTACAGATCCAGGCTTTCTATCCTATATTTTTATTTAATAATAATATATTTCAACAAATATTAATACTTAAAAACTAGAAACTTATCTAAGTTATATTAAAATGGATTTTAGATGTCAAAAAAATGCACTGGCTATTCATAGAGGTGTGTTGGTTCCATGACACTGACATATGGTAGTGAATGTTGGGTATGGCAGAAGAAGCACGCGAGTACAATAAATGCTGTTGAAATGGGAGCGCTTCGAAGTATGAATTGATGTGGTGCAATAGATAGATGTTGTATACAACAATAGAGAAAGGCATGTTAAGATGATTTAGACATGTAGAATGGATGGATGAAGTAGAATAACTGGACTAATGCAAGAAAGGGAAACAAGAGAAGTATGCCAAGATCGTAACAAGTAGAGATTCATAGTCTCTGCCTACCCTGATGGGACACAGGCGTGATGTATGTATGAATTATTAGTTTTGATCTCTTTAATTCAAATCAAAATATTTACCAATTATATGAAGGTTAAATTGTTATTATAGTTTTGCGTTATGATGGTTACATCATAGGGTTTAAAAATAAGAACTCAAGGAATCTGTAAGTGCAAGTAAGTGGTTGTTAGTCTAAACAGAAGTGCAAAGGTTTTTGTAAGGTCAAAATTGACTTGTATCTTATTTACGAGTAGTAGTAACTCATAACCGACATTGCATAATTTTTGAAAATATGTTGATTTTGCAGTTGACTTCACGGGTGTGCGGTCACCAAATAATTAATTCGATGACATGTATTTTTCTCCGAATAATTAATTCGATGACATTAGTGTAGTTTTAATTTATTCTATTAAAGAGCAATAATAACATGTGATATAATATTGACATTCTGCAAATGAAAGTTCCTTCAAAATCAATCTAGACGTAACAAAAAGACAAACTATCATTTAAAGGTGTTTTTTTTACAAAAACCTCACGTGCTTTTATGTGGATGCAAAACATGATTTAAAGGTGATATAAAAACACTTACTTAATCTGAACGTAGCTTCTCTTTGGTTGATCCAAATCCTAAAAATAAAAAAAGGCTATATTAGAATTTAGTACTTAAAAGAAAAGAACATAATGTCACTGACAGACTCATTTCAAATATAGACAGTATTCAACATACGCTTTTGAAGACTTTAGCTATTAAAAATTTACCCTTTAACTTGCCAGTGAAATTGCAACTTTGTCATTTGTGCACTATCGTCCTCATTACATCAGCAAATGTACCGCCCCTTAAAACCTTGTAAATAAATCTGCAAATTGTTAGAGATGTTCTAAACAGTGTAAGTAGCCATTGTCAATAAAGTTCAAAGTTCATTTGCGATTGACCAAAATGGGGCCCTTATTCATTAATGTTACATTCATGATATTGAAATTTCATGATAATTCAGGGAGAGCTGAAGATATGATAATATTTTGGGGCTAGCACAAGTCCACATCTATAAATATACGCAATGTTTGAAACTACAAGAAAATTGAATTATATGGAATATAAAAAAAATGATCAGCTGAGTGGAGTGCGTGGTAAGCCATTTCATACGATTTAATTTTTTCAGTCAGTATTTCATTAATACTATTCGAGATGAAACTTTCTCGATGATAGAAGTTGAAATATAGAATAGGTTTAAAATTATATGTGCTTTTAATATATTTTTCAGATAACAGCAAATTTTTCGACAATTCCACATTTGTTTTGTTCATTGTCCAACTTTTAGGTAATGGTAAGGCATCTCAAAATTACTCAGAAATAAATCATTGACAAATAATATAAATGCCTTGGCTTTTGCAGCATTAAGATATACAGACAAACAAATTAAACAATCTTATACAATACCTTTGAAAAAATTACAAAGGGTAATACTATTTAAAATTAGAAAACAAAATAAAAAAAAATCTTTAATATTACCTCTTCCTCTTCCTGTGGTCCCAATATGCCTGCACGTTTCCCATTTTCTCTGTGAAAGAAATAAGATTAATCTATATACTCCCTCTCTTCTTGTAAACATAAATGCTTTTTAAAACACTTATAAAACTCAATTGATTTCAGATTTCTTTTCAACGAAAGCTATTATGTTCTTATATATAAAATTGGCGTTTCATCGTACTGACCACTTTGATCTGAAATATCTCCTGTTTGGTTAAGAATTACAAATTTTTACTTAAAAATATATTTAGCTGGTTTACATTTGAGTTTTGAAGACAGTCATTCATTTGTTTATTTCCTCATTATTTTGTTCTTTGGAGTCGTTTATTACCACACAATGGAAAATATGAAATATATTTACAAGTACGAGCTCTACCGTGGCCCCAGTGCTGCAGAAACTGCTTGAAGGATTAAAGATGTGTACAGCGCTGGTTTCCCAAAATAAGGCATGATACGTTTTTGGTTTCAACGTTTTCGCTCTAGAAATTCCGTGGACGGCCGTAGACCATAAGGCAAAATGAAAAATTAAAGGCTACTGTGGAAGCAGATCTATCACAAAGTTTTTCAGAGATGGCTGCAGGCTTAGGGGTAAGTAACAAAACTGTATTAATCCACTTAAAGCAAATCGGGATACTAAAAAAACGTGAGCGATGGGTACCTCATAAGTTGAGTGAATCGAACTTGCAAACAAGCCTCGATTGCTGTGTTACATTGCCACACCGACAGAATGATAAAGGAATTTTAAATCCAATCATTACATGTAATGAAAAGCGGATACTGTATGATAATCGGAAGTGCTCGTCGCAATGGCTGAATCCTAGCCAAAACCTGTTCTAAACGGAAATTGACTTAGAAAAAGTTAGTTGTAAGTATTTGCACCTTTGAAAATCTGGCCATACAATTATGGAGGATATCTATTATGAGCAACTGCAAACCTTGAAGGAAGAACTGGCTGCTACACAATCCAGATTAATCAATCACTCTAGGCCACAGCTAGTTTACGACAACGCAAGACCACACACCGCACAACAAACAACCACTAAGTTAGATGAGCTACAATCGGAGTGTCTGCGACATCTGCCGTACTTCCCGGACCTTTCTCCAACAGATTACCATTTTTCCTAAATTAAGATAAATTTCTTTTATGGAAAAAAAATCAAGCGGCAGTCCAAACTGCCTTCAAAGAGTTTATTTAATAAAACTATCAATCAAACTACCTATAAGATGGCTGAAGTGCATAGATAATAATAATGGTTCTTTGATTTATCATCATCATTATAGTCTTTTGGAAGTCCACTGTTGGACAATAGGCCTCTCCAAGAGGAGGTTCTAGCCCATAGTTTCCATGCTGGGCAATCGTGTTGACAATCGTAGAGCGCAGCTTTCGCGACGGGGATCCTGCTGCCTTTCCCCGCCCTGTGCATTTGAGCTCACTGCACGTTGGATATACCATCTGTTGGTTCTGGAATCTTAGTCACCACGACCCCTGGTGCAGTGAGAGGTACTATTCTAATTAAATATAGTTATCAAAATGAAATTAACTTATATTCCTTCCGTATAAAACGCCAATTTCATATATTAGGATTCATATATTATACCTAATACCTAAACTAAGTCATATTTAAGTTATTTTTTTATACACACTTAATACTATTGATGAGTGCGTCAAACATTTCGAGAACTGCCTTCCTGCTGGTATTGAAGACCACCCACGTCATAGGATCCTGGACGTCGTCACAACTCTTCACTTCCCTGATGAGGGAGAGCATCTTGTTGCTCAAGTTCCTGTGTGAAGCAAGCATTATTAAAATTACAATTAATATTATTTTATTATGAAACCCTCATAGATTTCTTTTGTATATTTTAACCTTTTAAAAAATTGAATTCACTATTTTTCTACCGATAAGTAACTGTAAATACGGGTCTAAAACTATTCACTCTTTCGAAATAATCTAGACTTATGGCACAAACCGGCTTTGTTTTTACTTTATCTTGACATGAGGTAGACCTCATGCAAAGATAGTCTACAGTCAATCTCACTTATTTCTCTTCTAAATAGCAGTTGCGGTGAAATTACTGAGTCATCTGACATAATATCTACAAGTCACAAGCTTTGTAATGCATTACGTGATATTTTTGTGATATGTCGAGCGTATATAGGCTGCGGTGACGGCTTAACATCACGCGGACTGTATACTCGATAATCGGATATGTCTCGTAAAAACTTTACTTCTCGAAACTTTCAATAGTAAGTTCGGTTGCCTAAAACATATCTAAAAATGTATACCAAACTTGTTATATTTTTTTCATATTTATATGTATTATCGCAATCAAATCTATCTTCAAATAATTCATACTCAAATAATAATAATTTCCCACGACATCTCATACGTTGACCTGACTCCGTGGTAAGTCGCTTAAAGCATTTATGTTACGGATGCCAACAGTGGAATCACAAATATACTACTTAAATACATATATCTATATTTGATGATGGGAATCGAACCCATGACCCTTGGCGCATTTAATTGTACACAGAAAACAACAAATATAAAATCAAAAACATAAACTATAATACAGTTGGCGGCCATGTCGCTCAGGGCGATGCCCTTTCAGGCAACCTTGGATATAAAGAAAATTTTACTATTATTGTTATAAAAAACAACATGTTTATAATTATCATTGCTATTAATTCTTATTGCAATTTGATAATTTATTTAATTATTATGTATAGGTATATCATATATAAAATATTATGTATATTTAATATATTTTTCTTCCTATCTTATTTACACCTCTTACTGCCTCTTAGTTTCATTTACTCTTTCCACCGAAAGGTTGCCTCGAAGAAATCGCTATTTGCGATAAGACCGCCCATTGTATGTTATGATTACTGTTTTTTTATATATTTTTATATTTGGTGTACAATAAAATATAATATTTTACTATTTATTATTATATTATTGATCCTATTAATATCGTTTCAAAAGGTTTAATTTATATTTATTTATTTTTATACGATCAGTTAAATGTACATTTATTTTCTTAATTAATTTATTACCTTGTGAATATTGGAGATAGTTCTTTTGGATGACTTACAGATTAAAAAAACTCTCGAACAAAGTCGCGGCTGCAAAACTAGTTAAAAATTTAACAATAATTCTTACCTCGAATTTTTGACAACGTCATCACTCTTGGTCTTCGCGTCGGCTGAAACATTACTGACTTCGGGGATGACTGAGACGCGCTCCACGACGAAGCCTATCGACTTGGTCACATTTAGTACTCGTATTGTGGTTGATGTAATTTTAGCCTATATAATAAAAGAGAGAATAGTTATTAAGGAAGGGTAGTTAAGAAACATTAAGGATAAACGAGCGTGCATAAAAAGGTTAATGAGGGTAAAGGAAACGAGTGAGGTATGCCAATATCGTAACAAGTTCCATAGTCTCTGACTACCCCGATGAAACACAAGCGTGTAGTATGTACCAATTAAATCTCAATTGGACGGACTAATTTTGATACTTTTTTATTTTTTGATTTATTATCATAAAAAAAGGTTCGTATGTTATAAAAGTAAGGAAGTTACGTGGAAAAAAAAACAAAATTTAAGAATGAATGTTTCTTATCTATGTATCTTGATATACCTTTACGCTTTGATTATATAAATTTCTAATATGCGCCTCATGGCGTTTGACAAAACTAACAATTGTTTGATAGGTTGCACGCAAAAGAGATGCATCGTTGAAAATACATACTATCAAATCTATTTTCATATCAGCCGCAAATTTTCCACTTATATCTTGTGTTAATTATATCACTATTAATCCAATATTCATAGCAATATTCGAAGAACAATGTCTACAGAGACAGCTACTATTACTACTATAAATAAAATACCCAAATATAGTAAACATAGAACTGAACGTCCAATAAATAATAAGTAACAAGCTACAGATTTATTTATGTCGTTCCTCCGTATACCATATCTATTTTCTCTATACTATTGATACTTACCCGACTAGCGTTCTTCTCATTGACAGCATATCTCAGCATTTCCATATCACTGTCCAGCTTAAATCTAGCATTATTGAGTTCCTCCTTAGCTGTGGCCTCTTTTGTCTTCTCTTGAGCCTCTGTCACTGCCAGTTTTAGGTCCTGCACTTGTTGATTTAGTATGGGCTCCTCTTCTTTGGCCTAAAGGTTTTTAACCAATATATTGATATGTGAAACGAAACTCTGTACTCGTTTTCAAAGGAATTGCGCAAACGGATGAATGTGAAACTAGCTGTGCCCGCGAATTTGTCCGCGTGGAGTTGTGACTTTGCAGCGTATTTTCTTTCGAACTACAAAGTTCCACGCAGCGCACGCAACGAACCTAAGATTTTCGCCCGTTTTCGCCACATTTTAACTGGCAGACAGCATTTCACTTTTCACAATTTTAATGGTGATAGAATCTCTTAAATTGATATTGACAATGCGCTAGTTATCTATGAAGAGCATTTTTTATCTCCATGATACACACTAAGGTTATTTCATAAAGTTGTTGACCAATTCAGTAGTCAAAATGGTAAAAAAAAATTGTTCTTACGAACATGAAGACAAAACCAAAATATATGAAATAGTTCGATGATCTACCGCCATTATATATTATTTTAAAATTAAAACCAGCTACTATAAACATTATATTCCTTTTTATCAACTAAGATAAGAGGGTACTATTTACCACCCCACTGAGACAAAGAAACAATAAAAAAACTTCTAGAACATATAGTCAAAAGGTATGTATTGACCCCACTCACCTGTTCAGGATCAGCTCTGATGATGCGAAGACATGTGTCCTGAACAGCCTCAGACATGCTCCTCAGTCTGGAAACGTCTACAAAACCTTCCCTGGCGACGTCCTGGTGCTGGTCAGCGATTGAGAGCTGCATAATGTATTGAGTCAGTCAAAATCAAAAGACATTCCAATATCTATTCAATACTATCTATATAATCGGTATACCTTATATCTAGATATTTACCAAACTGCTTTAAACTTAAAACTTTGCTCACAAATAGAAACCAGCAGCTTAGTTTTAATGCAAAAAAAGAACCTCATACAAAAGACATCTGCGTTGGTATGTGACCTTCACCTATTTCCACTGCCAAACAGCAGTTCGCTTTACTGTGTTCCGGTTTGAAGGATGAGAGAGGCAATGATATTTTTGGGTAAAGCGACATAATATCTTCAATTCATAACGTCATTAACGCGCTAGTAGTGCCCTTGTGATATTACGCGGGTCTATAGACTGCGGACTGTGTGCATATTTGTAGGCTTCACTTTGTTAGGGCCGACACCGGCTAAGATTCTATTAACACCAACTATTTAGTATTCATGGAACCTTTATCACCACTAGTTTTACTTGTAGGTTCCTATCTAGTGGCTCGTGTAATGAACTGAAAAAAACTTAGTTTTAAGACTCAACTGGTGCCGGCAGACTAGTAGGTAGGCCTAATTTAAATGTTACATGTCTCTTACGATCCCGTCGGGTTATAAGAGTTATCAGTACTATGAATATAATACAACTTAATACTTCATATTACTGAATAATAATTGTTCTATTGATTATTATTGACGATTTGAAAGTGCTTTATTTATTCAAAATTAACGTGTTCGATAAACTTATAAACTTCAGTTTTATTTTGTCTAGTTAAAAATTCCTGCAAGATGTCAGTCAGATTAGAAGTTATATAAAGAAATCAACTGCTTACCAAGTAGGCGCACTGGGCAGCGTACTCTGTAGTATTGTTAACTGCATGTCCGACGTAGTTGAGAGTTTTACTAAACTGTTCCCGCGACATTGGCTCGTCGCTATTCAGTTTCTCTGCAAAGAAACAAACGTCAATATTTATTTCTATTTTGTAATATTTTTTTCTACTAAGCTTACCTCCCCTGGTACTAGATGTTATAAAAAGCGACTTAGGGACCCGATGGCCGTGAGGTACCGGTAGCGTAGAATATCCATCCGATACAGTGTAGCTCATATGCACAGGGCGGGGATGGGCAGTATCCTCGTCGCGAAAGTTGCAAGCTGCGATTGCCAACACGCTTGCCCAGTACGGCAAATTATGGGCAAAGTTTCATCTTTTTTGTGGAGGCCTATGTCCAGCAGTGGACTTCCAATGGCTGATGTGATGATTATGGACCAGAACTGACAGATGGAGGAAAATCCACTCTTGGCAGTGTAGTACAAATGTAACATGGCATGAATGGGCAGCAGCATTCTCGTCACGTTACGCTCTGCGATTGCCATCACACTGCGATTGCGATCAAGCGTGGCAATTTTGGGAAATTACCCCTATCTAGGAGTGCCCTAGTAGTTTTCGTATGTGGACCTTAAGAACAACCTCGAAGAAGTAAAAAATGTGCATATTAGTCTATGGACGGTCAGGAGGAGGCTTCTCGCGGCCAATATACGCAGTCATCGCCCGGCCCGCGGCCCTAAGTTACTCCGTGAGCACAGAGTTGCCAGGCTGGACATCGATGAAGTTGTAATTCCTCATGCACAACCCGCATTGGCCGCTTTAGGCGATGACTCAATTTTTATGGACGACAACGCTCACGCGCCCACCGGTCTGGCGATGTGGAAGCATATGTGCAAGAGGTCGGCATTCGTAGTTTGGCCAGCTCGAAGTACCGACCTCAATCCTATAGAGCATGTCTGGGACGTTCTGAAACGATGCGTAAGATCAGTACAACCGGCTTCATAGATCATCAGAGAGCTGAAGAATGTGAATACCGTGGCGTGGGAACGTATCCCGCAAGCAAGTATCCGGGATATCCTCGCTAGCATACCCAAACGAATTTTAGCTATGATTTCAGCTAGAGGGGGACACACTTGCACTTGCACTTGCTTTTACTTTATTAAAGAAAAAACAAACAAAAATCTTTGTTAACTTTTTCTTCACGAGCATATGCACTACTAGCGAGCATACACTTTTAGTGAACTTTAGCAATAAAACCCATAAATTGTATCAAAATTTTATGATAATACTGACGAAAACGACTATTTGCATATTAATGAAGAAAAACTAACTATAATTATTAAAATAGTAACATTTGAAATGGTTCATTGCTTAGGTGCCCGTTTTTTTGCAAATAAGTGTATATACACCGCTTTTTTCCGTTCGGTATCTTAGTCGCTACTTATAAACACCTGGGACAAGAAGGTCCTTCTCTCGCAGTACACTGCGTCGATCCATATTGTTCAAATAATCCAATCTACTTCATAATGTTAAACTGGATATAAGCTTACGAATAACGTCGTGTTGATTCTGTACAGCGTCTAGGCAGTCCGAGTAATTCATCGCGCAGGAAGGCTGCAGGGTGCCTTGCAGTAGGCTCTGTTGCAGTTGCAGGCTTCGTGTCAACTCGCTGCACTCTTTCTGCATCTTGTTAGCTGGTAACGTTGTCCGGACCTATACACGATAAATAAAAAGTTAGCTGCGCTTAGTGAATGTTATTTTTAATCGGACTATTTTATTGATCAGAAAAAAAGTATTACCACAAAAGATATTTGAAATTACCATTTAATGTAACTACAGAAAAATAATACATATTATTTTACTGACTCTTGTACGTGCGTTTTGGGAACAAGAGTAGCGTGGAGCCAGCGCAGAGAGTCAAGGTTGACTGTCACACCAATATCGCACAGCAAGAATACGGCACGCTTCCCTTCTGCTCCACTCTACATAATACCGCATCGTGACATAGAGTCCAATGGGTTTTTTCAACTCAAAAAATGCGTAATGCAACTAAAGAAGTTTTCACTCCAAAAATAAATTATGACTGCGTAAATTAAATAAATACAGGCAAATGAGAATACTTATTATTATTTTCCATTGTCATATAGATTATTCAAATAGCGAAGTAAGCAATTCTCTTAAATTTCGATACAAACCCAAGGCATCCGGGGGTCGAACATGAGTCTTGAACGCTTGCCTCTACCAACTCACGTTGGTTTTAATAACTCTAAATGGGGAAATGTGACATTAATTATATCTTTCGCAATAATTACCAATTTGTTAATAGAATCATTGAGGAGTCGACAAGCGTCCAGAAGGCTTCTTCTAGATGCGTAGTTGTTAGGTTCCTGTGGAGAGAAATCATTTAATCTGTAAGAGGCCGTTGCCAATTGTCATATTTGGGCACAACAAAATGTCGGATTTTTAAAAAACAATGGGACAAAAATGGGACGAAAGATCACCATTATCATCACAGCCATTAGAAGTCCACTGCTGGACATAGACCAAGAAAAAGGGAATTTGCCCATGATTGCCACGCTGGGCAAGGTCGTTGGCAATCGCAGAGCGTAGCTTTCGTAATGAGCATTCTGCTGCCCATCCCAGCCCTGTCACGCTAGATGCTTTACTTTTTTGTCGACTCCGGCGAGACTTAATAATAAACAATAAATCCAGACGAAATCTCACTCATTGGGCTGAATCCGAGATAAGTCGCTTGAAGCACTTACTTTAGTTACTGAATCCAGACAGAACTGGAGTTACAAATTTACCTAATATACAAATTATCTAACACAAGTGCTTGTCCTGAGGGTTCTGGTGATCGAACTCACGACCCTTGGCCCGTCAAATATCGAACGAACGAACATTAATATTTATGTTTGTTCTATGTCTCAGTTTTATTTATTTAGTATTTAAGTATTATATTTGTAATTCCTCTCTGTTTTCTGGTATTGGTAACACAAATGCTTTAAGCTACATACCTCGAAGTTAGGTATGAATAAAATGTATTGTGAATTAATATTTGTTATGTAAAAAAATGTTGGTCAGGTAGCCGAATTTAAAAACATCAGATCTAAAGTTCATAATGTGTTTTAAGATATTTGATTTCATCATCATGATCATCACACCAGCCATTGAAAGGCGTCCAGCCTTAGGCCTCCCCAAAAAAGGCGGAATTTCGCCTATAATTGCCGCGCTGGGCAAGCGTGTTAGCAATCGCAGGGCGTAGTTCTCGTAATGGGCATGCTGCTGCCAATCCTCGCCCTGTGCACTTAAGCCGCATATTTGATTTATCTGTACTTAAATTACTTATTGTAATTAAGTCTACGTTACATCATCAATCCAAATGAACCGACTTCTCCTTTTAACATCTCCAGAAGGACTCACTTCGCTAACAGAGGCGGCAGTTTTCAGCACGTTGTAAGTCTGAAGAGTCATTTCCTTGGCAGCTTCGTCTATCTTCTGGCTTTGTCCGAGATCCTGAAAGCAATGGGCATAATGTGTTTTATAAGTTTATGTAAAAATGAATCGAGAGTCGCTTAGCAAACTGGCTGGTGTTGAGCTCTTAAAAATATATTTCTAACTAGTTGTGCCCGCGACTTTTTCCACGTGGAATAGTTTTTTTTGATACCATACCTCTTTACCTTAACTTTTTTGAACTTTGAATATCATGTTTATTTATATCGAATCAATAGCCTGAAAAATGAGTTTTAAGTTTCTAGCTCTAAAAATAGCGATACTTCCATACAACTTTCCATCCCCCTTTTTGACCTCTTACATCTCTTATTTCGAATTAAAAACTAGCCAATGTCCTTTTCAGGGTCTAAAGATAGTTTGTGCCAAATGTAATTAAAATCGGTTGATAGGTTTAAGCCGGAAAGCGTAACAGACAGACAGACAGAGTTACTTTCGCATTTATAATATTAGTAGTTAGAAATGCTTTTGAGGAATCCCGTGACACTTTATAAGTATTTTAAGATTAAACAAAATTCTGCCGGTAAATGTATATATGAGGAAACAGTTGGTTTCAATCAGCTACACCTTATGTCCTCGCATTTTGATATACCCTAAAAAAATCCATACGTCCTCGCTTACTTCAGACTAATACATCAAGTATATCGTATAGTCAATAAGACTTTAGTGTCAGGTACCTCGGAGCGGAGCGCGCGCGCCAGGGCGGCAAGCTGCAGCGCGGAGTCGCGCGCGGCGACCAGGCTGCGCGCCAGGCTGGCGGGCTTGCTGGCGCTCAGCACGATGGTGCTGGCCGTGGTGGACAGCTTCGACGCGCCCTGCTGCAGCTTGTCGGGGATCAGCCTGCGGGACACACGACGTGAGATATTCTCATAATGATTGACTCTACATCTCTTCCTTCCATTGGCGTCTGTTGCGACTGTTTCTACCGATGTAATAGTGCTTCTCGTATCAAAAAAACGAGAACCCATTTAAACAAAGATCATGTCTTTATTTGAATAATATAAATCGTAAAATATCTCATACATTGATCTAAATCCGAAATAAGTTGCTTAAAGCACATGTGTTGCGGTCGTTAGACAACAAAGGAATCACAAATATAGCACTAAAATACCTATATTTTACACCCAGGCACAGAAGAAACACAAGTACCATCATGTATTTATATATATTTGCCCTGGGTGGAGATTTAACCCACGACTTTTGGGGCACAAGAAAGGAACACTACCGAATACACCATCGAACACCTAAATTTCTAATTTTTTTTAAGCTGACTTTTAACTTTTGAATATACTACAAAATTCCTCTCTCTTTAAAAGACGAAATCTGGCGGAGTTGGAAAAATAATTCTAAGATCAACAAAGTTGTGGTTTAAAAAATTTACAATCAACTCTGTTAATATAACACTACCAAGCTAACTTAAAACTCTAGTCAATATAAAAGATTTAATAGATTCCAAAATCTGCATCCACAGCTATACTTTCATAGCATTTTTAATGACATGGATAATTTACTTGAATGCTTATTTACCTTACTTAAATGACAGTACAAGCAGTTTAATGTTACACGAGCGGGCTACACTCTTCACTCACTTGGAATCCATGTTAACTTTCGTTTGCGATGGTATCAGAAGTGTGCTGATGTCTATTTCATCGAGAACCGATTTCGTTCCATCGTTCTTTTTCAATTGATGGGCATCTAACTCCTGCAACAAAATTACATATAGCTGAAGTAAAGATAAAGATTTTTTAAAAGACCTGAAATTTTAGATCTTTAGATGTAAAATCTCAGGTCATATCACATACGTACACTATTGAAACTAATTTCTATCAGCAAGCGTGGTGGTAATGGCAGAACGTATCTTTATACTTAACGGTAGCCGTGAGGTACCGGCAGAGTAGAATAGTACCTCCTCCTGTACCTGGTGTCGTAAGAGGCGACTTAGATACCAGAACCGACAGATGGCGGTAAATCCATGCAAAATAGTAAGCACAAATACAAAGCGACGATGGGCAACAGCATCCCCGTCGTGAAAGCTGCGCTCTGCGATTGCCAACACGCTTGTCCAGCGCGGCAATTATGGGCAACATACCTATTCTTGGGGAGGCCTATATCCAACAGTGAACTTTTGACTGGTATGATAAACTTTATAATTTACGCGGATGCTGCTGCTCATTCCCGCCCTGTTGCATTTGAGCTACACTGATCCGAATGGATATACTGCCGTCTTTAATTTCCCTTAATTTAGTTGCCTATTATTCTACTCTGCCAGTCAAAAATTAAGGGGTGGATTCTTTTTTTATTTATAATTAGTAATTAAATTATTTGTTTTTACTAAATTCCACCAGTGGCTACTCCGAGATAAGTCGCTTAAAGCACTCGTGTTAAGGACATCAATACAAACGTAGGACACCTACTGATAGACGGTTGGAGAATGTTGCTTCTTGCCCTTTGCTGGGCAAGCGTGATGCTGTTGCCTATCCCAGCAGTGTTTTGTATAAACCTATCTATTTGGGGCGAATATACCGCCATCAATACATCCAGGTGTACCTGTAGAAGAATAAGACCTACCAGTACAAGGAAGTTTTCATTTCTACCCGCCCGGTACCAAACAGCTGGTAACACATGGAAGACGAAATAGTGCAGCTCAAATACAACTCCCTCAACAGGATAGGGATGAGCAACAGCATCTTCTTTGTAAATCCACGCTCAGCGATCTCCACAATAGCTCTCCAGAGTGGCAATGATGAGCTATAATACTCCCTTATAGGGGACCTATGTCCAACAGTGGACTTTCTAAGGCCTAGATGTGGAAATGAAATGATACTACCTTAAAACCGTATCTACCAGAGACCAAGGCGATAAAAAAGCTTACAGTGCACATGATAGGAAACATCACCGCAGCCTATAGATCCTAAGATAACCACCAATGCTTTGCCAATCCTGTTGGCAGCGTTTAAAAGAGATGTGAACTGAAAACCTTGACTCGTACTCGTACCTTCAAGATCTGTTCCATAATAATAACGGTGTCCGGGTGTCCTAACTTCTGCCAAGTAGCCACGTGACGACTGGTGGTCATCGTTAGCGTTTTAAGGTGTTGCAGCACTTTGGTGAGATGCTCCTTGGACCTGGAATTACAAAATCAAATTAATGCTGTACACTAGCTGTCTCGCTTCATCGCCATTATCATCAGCTATTTAGAAGTCCACTGCTGGACTTAGGCCTCGCCAAGAAAGAAAGATTTTTGCTTATAATTGCTGCGGCGGGCCAGCAATCTTGGCAATCGGGGAGTGCAGCTTTCGCGACTGAGATTCTGCTGTCCATCCCTGCCCCGTGCATTAGAGCTACACTATTTCAGATGGATATTCCACCATCTGCCGGTTCTGGTACCTTAGCCATCTCTTACGGCACCTGTTACAGGCAGAGGTACTATTCTAATCTACCGGTACTTCATAACGTAATACTGATTATCGTCAGGCACGATGGCGCATTAGTTGGTGAGCTGTAATGTCATAGGTCCGACTGCCTAAAAAATATATAATTCCGACATTTTTAATGTAATTAAACATTCAATTTTTTTATTATGAACCTCCTACTGACAATAACACACAACTTTTTGTCCTTTTAAATGTTTGTTCTAGCTAAGTGTGAACCAGGAAAGCTGATTTTGTGTGAACTTAAGCAATTTTTATTATTTATTGTCCTTGTGGAATGCGGAAAGTTCAAGGGTGAAACCTCAGGGTGCTCTCAATACTGAAATAAAAAGGACATTAACTTAGCCTTCTGCTCCGGCTGTTGGAGGTCAACCGCGGACCTAACATCGTCTATGTACGCGGTGAAGGCTGGGGGGAGATCGTTAGCTGCGCCCACGCACGCACTTCCCGACGCCGCGACGAGGCGGTCACGACCCGACTGAGACCAAGGCAGGATCTGAAGGGAAAAAGATATTTTGTACCACGATGGTAGCAATCAATCATGCTGCTGCTCACCTAGACACCTGCATCCTTTTTGAATTGCCTGTAAGTTCGTAGGATAACCAAACCTAACTGATTAATCCAGTTTAGCAAACAAGCATACAATTGATGTCACTTCAAGCTAATGATACTCGTAACATCACAAGGATATCATTAACGCATTGTCAATCTTGTGATGTGAAGATATTGTGTGAAATTACAGAATAATTTCAATGTCTCAGTTCAAAGCATAACACAGCAATGCGAACACAGCTATGTGGTTGTAGACCGCACTGGACAAGCTTGGACAATTGCAGAGCGCTACTTCGTAACGGGAATGCTGCTGGTCAATCCCACCTCGGTGCATTTCAGCTACGTAATTTCCAGTAGATGTTCCGCCATCTATCCCCATCACCTCTTATTACTACACCTGGCACAGGGAGAGGTTCTCTGCCGAAAATTCTGATCAGCTAGAAATGCTTAATGAATGCTACATCTACGAGTACCTTAATTGTGTCCATTTTGTCTCCAGATACGAGCATCTCATCGATCCTCATTTCCAAGTTGCTCAGGTCTTCAAGGGTGGAGTCCAAAGAGACGCTTTGAGCTGTTGACAAAGCGCTCTTCGTGGCAAACCTAAATTAAATTCAAATAGATATTTATAACAGTATGAGAATACACAAGTAAGGTTTTTGTAGTGATTTTGTGCATTGAAAAGTCCTGAATTTTATATTCAAGATAATAGTCATTAGCTAGAATTCTAACTTGTCTTAGGCTTCAGACGAGAATCATTAATGGAATATATGTAGGGGTTATTTGCACACAACATCTCATACATTGACCTGCCTCCGCGGTAAGTTGTTTAAAGCACTTGTGTTATAGGCATTAGAAAACAAGAATCACAATATAATATTTATTTATTTATTTATTTAACTTTATTGCACAAAATGTTACAAAATGTACAAATGGCGGACTTATTGCCAGATGGCATTATCTCCCAGTCAACCATTACACAAAACTGAAATATATATATATATTTCAGGTATATATATAGATATATATATATATATATATATATATATATATATATATATATATATAGTGGTGCAGGCAATATATATACAAAATAAATAAACGTGGCATACATATTTGTATAAATAAACGCAATAAATGCATATGATATATATATATATGTATATATATACATAAAATAACGTACATCAGAAATAGGGTTATAAAGTTAGAGAAGCAGCATCAGTAAATAAAGTACGGAGACAACGTTTCAGGTTAAATTTGTTTGGGGATTGCTTAATATTCAACGGATGCTCGTTCGAAAGTCGTATAGCTGTCACTGTAAAAGAGTTTGTCAAAAAACTAGAGTGATGAGAAGGAGTTAAGAGCGAAAGAGTATAATATAATTAAATACATATTTTATCTTATATCAATATTCGCTCTAGGTGGGGATCGAACCCACGATCCCTGGCGCTTGGCCGTTGTGGTTCCTAAATCTGTGTTTTTTTTCTGCTAATAAATCACCACCATTTATTCAATGTTATTGGTAAATCCTTAAATTAAACCAACAACTTCTCAAATGTTACCTAAAAGTGGGAAAGTCAAGCGTAAGTCTCGTCTGAAGCCAGAGGGAAGGCAAGAAAATATATAAAATTGGAGTGTCTGTTTGTAATATTAAAATTACTGCTTTTTAATAAAAATGGATGTATACACAGTAGATATGAAGAATACTATTTTTTTTAATTTTGTCTGTCTGTCGATTTGCTTAAGGTTACTTCTGAAATGGCTCGACAGATTTTGAAGATACTTTCACTAGCAGATAGCTGATATAACAAAAATAACTAGAGCTCTATAACATCACGCTAATAGGAGCGTAACATCACACAAAAATATTGCAAAAACGGGCGAAAAATTTACGTTTTTAGTCAAATATGCTGCTCACAGTCATAATATCATTCGTCCACGCGGACGAAGTCACAGTCGATATTATTGTCGTGTCGTATTTCGTGAGTACTGGAGATTACAAAAGAAGGGAAAATACACAAACCTCAGAACATTACAGCTCTCAGTGAGTTGAGATGCCAACTCTTGGAGCTTTATTTTGTTCTTCCCGTCTTGCAAGTCGTAGACGACTGAATGAATTGCCCTCACGCGCTTATCGCATTCCTGGAAGAAATATGAGACTGGATATTTCGTCCAATCCTTAATATGTAAGGGACACCTTAGTGGCCCAGTGAGGAACAAGAGTCAATTTATTTATGACCAAATAAAAGTTTATATGTATAAGAAATTTCATCTTTCATTTTCAGAATCTTTCATCGAAGAGAGATAATCATCATAGGCCTTCCAAGAAAATAAAGAACTTCGTTTATGGTTGTATCTCTGGACAGTCGTGATATCAATCGCAGAGCGGAGCTTCACAACGGCAGTTATGGACAAATTTCCCCCTTTCTTGAGGAGGTCTAAGTCTGACTTCTAATGCCTCGTATGATAATGATAATGACGATGATGATAATACCGTTCCATATAAGGTAGACCTCACACAAAATATCCCTAATTGCCAACCTTGTGACTTGAAGGTATTATGTCACATTGCCTAGCTATTTCACTATCTTTATCACCCTTCAGACCGACATACAACAATGCGAACACTGCTGTTTAGCCGTAAAAACAGGTGAGAGAGAGACACCAATGCAGACGACCTTTGTATGAGGTCTAACTTTATGAAAATACAGTATTTCGTACATCTGTAAATGCATTATATATACCAACGTATACCTATGCAAGATTAAATAAGGGATAGCTTCGTTGTTGGTTCTTTTGTTTAGGGTCTCTAGAAGATCGATAAATACAGATAACCTTTATATGCGGTCTACCTCAAGCTTCTAAAGTTTTAAACTGCTGCTGCGTTTTCCTACCTGTGCAAACTGCTCTATCTCTTCAATGTCATCATCCACGCCACCGTCACCGCCCAACATCTCGTTCTGTTCAGGGTTGATAAGGCGAGTCGCATAATTCTTCATCTTTTCACAATGATCTTGCACAACTTGCAACTGGAAATAACAAGTGTATTTGATATACAGCAGCATTTCTATACCATTTTTGACGGGCTTGGGCTTCTTGCAACTGGAAATAACAAGTGTATTTGACGGGCTCAATGGCGCAGATGGTAGTAATCCTATCTTATATGCCAAGAGTCGTGGGTTCGATCCCCATCCAGGACAAATATTTACATGACGATGTTTGTATACTGTCTGTGTCTGGACGTTAAAAAATATGTATTTAGTATTATATTTGTAATTTCTCTATTGTCTGATGTCCGTAACACAAGGGCTGAAAGTGACTTATCACGGAGTCAGGTCAATGTATAAGACGTGTGAATTATAATAATAATAATAATAAATTCCCACAACATCTCATACATTGACCTGACTCCGTGGTAAGTCGCTTAAAGCACTTGTGTTACGGACGCCAGACAACAGAGGAATCACAAATATACTACTTAAATACATATATTTTGCACCCACACACAGAGCAAACACAAATATCATCATATAAATATTTGCTCTGGGTGGGAATCGAACCCACGACCCCTGGTGCACAAGGCAGGATCACTACCATCTGCGCCATCGGGCCCGTAAATTTACCTTACATTGTGTTTACCTTATAGTGTGTACCATGTGAGGTAAATACAATCCCTTCCAATTAATTTACAATCTTTTTACTCTTCCAATCCATCCCTTAAGTGATAGGGATGAACCACTACTAAAATATATTTAATTTATAATAAATACATTTAACCCTAAAGTAAAAGTCAAATACTTATATCTTTATTTAGATAGCATATAGGCTTTATTTAGCATATAGGCACTTTAACATCATCAAAACTACGAAAATAAAATCTATGAGTATAGCTTTGCTAATTACAATTTTACACAAATGACCGATGACTCTATGAGGGTCTGAGGGTCACTTGGCACCCCTTTTTACCCCCTTTTTAATGGAAGGTTCTCGAAAAATATTTTTCACGTGTTTTATGACTATCAACGAAGAAAGCTTCATATTAAATTTCGCTATTTGAATTACTTCAAAAATATCTAAAGTTCCTACTAACTTTGCACCCCCATTTTATCTACGTTATAAAAGAAAGTCATGTACAAAACTTCAAGTTTCTGATCTTCAAAATTTAGGCCCTGCATTCAAATGTCAGTCAATCAGTCAGTCAGTTACTTCTTTTGTATATATAGAAAAAGTTTATCTAAATGAAATAGTCATAATTTTTTCATACCTCCGGTTGATCCAAAACACAGCATTTCCTCAGTTTTTCAGCGTCAGCCGCAACTTCTTTAACGTATTCCTGTGGGAAAGATAAGATATTTTATTTCCTTAGTCCTTAAAGCAGCATCATTGTTAAAGTTTTTGAAAAGTACACATTACTTTTGACCATTTTCACGCAACGAGGCAATAAAAATAGTCCGATATTTAATTCTATTTAAGTACATAAGTAAAAGTAACTGTATTTTTCAGACAATTTCGTTTAATTTTTTTTTAATCGCCCAGGTCGGCAAACTAGCATATTGTCCACGCGGTGGCTCGTGAAAGCGTCACCGCAGCCTATAGACGCTGTAAAAATCACAAGCATATCCCTAGCGCGTTGCCAACCTTGTAACTTGTTGATAACTCGTCACATTTCCCAGCGATTTCACTGCCTCTCACCCAAACCGGAACACTACTATTTAGATACATATCAGACATTAGACATGACACTTTACTCGAATTTCCTTCCTTTCGAATTTTCCGAAAATACATTTTATCTGATATCAATAAATTGAATATTTTATATGCATTATACGTACATACGTATATGTATTATATGCAATATATATTTATATATTACGGAGAGCTTCGTTGTTGGTTCTTATGTAAAGGGTTATTAAAAGATCGAATAACATGTCCGATGTATATTTTAACTGGAAACCGGTAATTTACACAACTTATTTTCCCAGAAAAAGCGACAATAAATCGAAAATTTAATTGCTATTTATGTATTATTTTCAATGTATTTATAACATTAAAAATATAATTACGGATATTTAGGTAAATTTAGAATTATTTTAATAACTTTTTACTATTGGCTGGGGACTATTAATCAATTTTCTTTTGTCACATTAGTATTTTTGATATGATGATAATAAAAGGTAAGTTAGAGCTTCAATTGAATTGTGCCTGAAATTTTTTCGACCGAATAAAACGTCGGCTTTAACTGATATATCGAAATTATAACAGGTCTTCTACTTTTTATCTAGTGTCAATCATAAAATCAATAATAAGGGAAATAAAAAGTTATCGAGCTAATGAAATTCGGCCAAAAGTAATTCGACCTTCAGATAATTTAAACAAGACTTCATAGATAATTATTAATTATACATATATCCGTTAGGTATAAGATTTGAAGTTATGGGAATAACTTACAGTCAAATCGACGATGTTGTTCTGAGGTCTACCGTCTTGTGCTGGTCTATCTTGCAACACCTTGACCTGCAAGTGCTGTACGGCATTCTCCAGATGTTGACGCTTATTCGAATCCTAAGACGTAAAACAACTTTTATAAGAGAAAGTTAACTCATTTTTTTATTTGATCCAGCATCTTTCGCAATCCGACCAATTGCAGTACCAATTATACTACCGGGAACTTAGCAGGCACGTCGAATTTTCTTATATTATTTTTAAACTCGGAAACCATTCTTCCTTCTTTTGCATATTGTATGTTATTTATATTATCTATAGTCACTCTAATTTACTTATGCAAGTATTCCACCGATAAAGAATACATTTATCTGTGAAGGAATATCTAGGAATTATGTCTAGGATTAGTTTGTTAGAACTATGGCGCGCTTGTTATATAACATTGTCAATAGTTACCGAGGATTCATCATATCAATGATAGAAAGTCCACAGTTGGATGAAGGCCTCCCCAAGACAGGGGGTTACTGCCACTAGCAATCGCAGAGCAAAATTTTCAAAGAGTATGCTGCTGCCTATCCCCACCCTATAGTATTGAAGTTGTGCTATTTTAGATATACCACCACCTGTCGGTTCTGGTATTTTACTCGCCTCTTGCGGCACCTGGTACTCGAAGTGGTACTCTTTTACACAGCCAGTACCCCACGGCTATCGAGGATTGTAAATCAGTATTATTTATTTTTACGGGGTCTACATTTCAGAGATTAAAATATTAGCTAAATTATGTAGTTATTTTTTTAATCAGACTAAGTCGACAAACAATCATACGGTCCGCGTGACAGTAAGCGTCACTGTCTGTAGACGTTTGTCTCATTATCACTAACGCATTGTCAACTTTGTGACTTGTAGGTATTGAGTCATATTGAACTGTGATTTTATTGCCTCTCTCGGCCTTAACACACATAGCTATGAGATCACTGCTGTTTGCCGGTAGAAATAGGAGAGATTGATGTACCAATTCGCACGACTTTTGTTGGAGTCGACTTCTAGTCAATTTTGTTCATGCAAAGCGATAACTCTAAGTTGAAGATAAAACCAAGCTAGTAGTATATTGGAGGCACTTACGTTGGGAGATTGTCGGCTTCGGTGGTTGGTTAGATCCAGCTGTTTGACTGACTGTGCCAGCTCATTGGAGTACTTAGCGAACCGTTGCCGCAGTTCTGGAGGATTGCTGGTAGACTCTGCTTTCCTCTGAATCAAAAATCAACATCGTCATCATAGCAGACATTGGACTGGACATAGACCTCTTCTAGAAAGGGGTATTTTTAAGTATCAATTGCAGTGGTATGCGGGGGTTATGGCAATCGTAAAGCGTGGCTTCGTGAAAGGGATGTTGCAGTCCATCACCACCTCAGTCGGCAACAACACCTGGGAGGTGTTTTTCTTCTCAGCCAGTCTCCCACGGCATAATGGGAGTAAATTATGAAGTTCTACCACCAACCAGCCTAGAGTATCTTTACCATAATCTAATGAATTCAACTCGTACCTTAGAATCTTCCAGGATAGCGCAAGTCAGCTGTCTTAATGGTGTATCTTCAACCACGACCCTTTCCACTACCCTCCTCTTTACAAATTTCTGATTCTCCAGATCAAGCCTAAAACCTTCCAAGAGATTCTCCAATTGCTCTGTCTCGGTATGCAACTCATGAACTGAGGTCACAAACGAAGGATCAGATTGCAAGGGTTTCCATGACGATGTGTAGACTTTCAGTTGCTTTGAGAGATCTTGGGATGCCTTCGACAATGCTTCTTGACATTCGGGGTTCTGAATGGAGGGAGCGACCAACTGAAAAAAGGGAAATAACAAAATTAGCTACTTTTCTATATTCTATATTCTATATACTATTCTATATACTATTTCATAATGAAAAATGTTTTACAATAAATAAAAACTAAGATTATTTTAATTATTATTATAAAATAAAAATAAAATAACTTCCCACAACATCTCATATATTGACCTGACTCCGTGGTAAGTCGCTTAAAGCAATTGTGTTACGGACGCCAGACAACAGAGGAATCACATATATGTAATGTATGTATTTAAGTAGTATATTTGTGACACAGAACAACTACAAATATCATCATATATTTGCTGTGGGTGGGGAATAGAACACCCACGACCCTTGGCACATAAGATAGGATCGTTACCAGCTGCGCCATCGGGCCCGTCATATGTAGATTGCATAGTTTTGACGTATATAATATGTGTACATTTAAATGCTCTCAAGTTGCTGGATAATATAACTAGAATCATCGTGGGCAGATTCTGTATCAAAGAAATATCTTCGAGAATCTCTTACCTTAGCAGTATAGATCAGGTTGCCCGCAGCCTGGGTACAACCTCGACCAGCGTCACACAATTCTTTGGCGCGCGCTGCATCTGTCTGTGCCGCTATTTTGGACCCTATCAAGGCCACTTGGGTCGCACTATCGCCTATTGCTCGGGTGTGATCGAACACCTAATAATACAAAAATGTAATATTAGAATCATTTATTTATTTATTTTTAACACACATTTTAAAAGACAGTTCCAAAATAAACACAAATAATTGTAATTTTGAATGTACAATTATAAAATGTCATATATATTCATAAAAGTAAATTGTGAAGTAAATTAATAAAATAGAACCTTCCTCTGTATCAGGTGTCGTAAGAGGCGACTGAGGTACCGAAACCGATAGGTGGCGGTATATCCATCCTAAGTGTAATTCGAATGCAACAGGGCGGGGATGGGCAACAGCATTCCCGTCGCGAAACTACTCACTGCGATTACCACCACGTTTGCCAGGCGCGGATATTATGGGCAATTTTACCCGTTTTGGGGAGATCTATGTCTAACAGAGTACGTTTAACAGCTGCTGTGATAATGATGATGAAATTGTCGAACCTACGCAGATATCTAAGACAAATCGTATAATTCTTTGATTTTAACCAGGTTTGTAGGGTCCGATCCCAGTATCGGATTGTATGTATGCAAAACATGTAGGTATTATATGTAGTTTATAGATAACAGGGATCAAAATACTAAAAATAATGGTCATTTCGCCCATAACTGCGCTTGCGCAGCGCGGTAATTATAGGCCTACCATCCCTCTTTTTTGGGAGGCCTATGTCGAGCAGTGGACTTCAAGGGGCTGTAATGATGATGATGATAATAAGAGATGGTGTAACACTAATAACTGACTCCAAGGTCATCAGAGTCATAATAATTGTAAATTTTTTTTATATTATACATACATTTATATAGGACATTACGTTTAAATCGTAAAATAGGCGGCCTACTCGCTCTGAGCCTATCTATTCCAGTCAACCTTTAGATGGACATATGAAAAGGCTAATAAATAACTGGTCGTTAGATATGGACATATATAAGTGAAAATTATATATTATAAATAAAATGTATATATATATATATATATATATAAAACATAAAAATACTATAGTTTGTAGTAGTGAAATATTAGCCTTAACAGTACACTTGAAGACATAGGTCACTCATAAAAAAATCTGCCTTACCTCCTTTTCATGGCTTGGATCTACGTCCGTGCTTACAACGTACAACAATTTCGCTGTTCTGTTGCCAAATTCAACTGCATTCTCATTGAGTTTCTACAAAAATATGGACACGAGTAAATTTAAAAAAATCAAAAAAATCCTGCAGTATTGCGCACTATAAAAGGTCTACAAAGTACCCGCGTCGTTATAATATGCCTTAGAAAAAACCAACAATAACCATTGTTTTTCTTTATTATACTCGTACAAAGCCAAAGTAGGTCGCTAGTATAATATAAATGTGAATTGGATAGAACGTTCCGAGTCTTGCCTTAAATCTAAGACTAACAAGCTATTAAAACTAAATTAATAATAATAATAAATTCCCACAACATCTCATACATTGACCTGACCCGTGGTAAGTCGCTTAAAGCACTTGTGTTACGGACGCCAGACAACAGAGGAATCACAAATATACTACTTAAATACATATATTTTTACACCCATACACAGTGCAAACACAAATATCATCATATAAATATTTGCTCTGGGTGGGAATCGAACCCACGACCCCTGGTGCACAAGACAGGATCACTACCATATGTGCCATCGGGTCCGTCATTTACATACCTTTCTACCATCCTTTGCAGTTTCCAAAAGAGTTTGCGCTGATTTAAACAGAGCCTGGACATCAATCAAGAACGCTGCCCGTTCTTGATCATCCAAAGCACCTCGCAATAATTTCGCATCTGCACAAAAAGTCACATTTATTTTCTAACCACCTATCACAGTGTTAAAGCTACGACAATAACATCTGCAATCAATTTTGAACCTTACCGTGTGCTATTTGTGGCATCAATTCCGATATGGTGGTAGCACTCGTCGCTGCGCTATCCATGTCGAAACAATCGTATTCTGAAAATTCACATTGTATTATTAATTTGATCAGTAAAATGTTTTTTTAATTTGAAATAAAAAAAAACTCTGTCATATGCGCCAAAGGTCGTTATCTGTTATGTTTTCGGTCCCCCCCAGTACAAATATTTATTTGATGATATTTATGTTTGTTCTGTGTATGGGTGTTAAATGTATATTTATGTAGTATATTTGTAATTCCTCTGTTGTTTGATATCCGTAACAGAAGTGCCTTCAGTGATATATCACGGAATCAGGTCAATGTATGAGATGGTGTGTGGTAATTAATGATAGATATCGCTAGTTACTATCTGAAATACATATTCTAGACCATATACCACATATAAACCACTCAAAGCCATACGAATCCTGTATCGTTGGGTACAGAATACAGCAGCGTCAATCAAAACTGACCTTTATTTGAAAACTTGGTGACTTATTCCTAGCTGATGCTAGGACCTAAAGCTTTACGATTTAAATCACTCTATATTGACATTTAAAAACCAAGAACCCAATTCATACATAATGAAATGAAAAAATCAATAATACGTTCCATCACAATCATTATTATATTAGTCATATTAAGTCTACTGTTGGGCAAAGGACTCTCAAAGAAAGGAGTAATTTATCTCATAATTATGGCGCTGTGCGAGCGTGTTGGCAATCGCAGAACTTAGCTTTCGCAACGGGGATGCTACTGCCCATCCCCGCTTTATGCATTTGAACTAAGTACATTCCGGACGGATATACCGCCATCTGTCGGTTCTGGTACCTCAGTCGCCTCTAACGATACCTGGTACAAGGGTAGGTACTATTCCACTCTGCTGGTACTCTATGGCATAAAAATTTATTGTGACATAAAATAAATCAAACACAATTTACTATTATATATATATATATATATATATATATATATAATATATATTTTAAACAATTAATGTTCTCAAGTTTAAAATCCATTAGGTACCGGCAGAGTGGAATAGATCTTTTCCCTAAACCAGGTGTCGAAAGAGTGGACTGAAGTACCGGAACTGACAGATGGCGGTATGTCCATCCAAAACAATATAGCCCATATGTACCATAAGAGACGTCTAAGACACCGGCACCGAGAGGTATATTACATATATCCGAAAGCGTAGATCAAATTCAATAGGGCGTGGAAAGGCAGCAGCTTTCCCGTCACGAAACTACCCTCTGAGATTGCCATCGCGCCTGAACATAAATAATAAGCAAAATCTTACTATTGGGAAAGCATGTGTCCTGCAGTAGAGTTTACTAATATCATTATCATCTTACGGTTGGCAGCGACGAGGTTTGCCGCAGCAACGCTGGACAGAGCCAGCTTCTGTTCCATCTGCTTCTGAATCACGATGGTTTGGTCCACTGTGAGCGCGGGTATCACCTCGTCGGTAAGTTTGTACATCTGGTAGATCAAAACTTGAATAAGAACTCTTTAATTACTCTTTACATTTGTAAAATTAAATCAGTAACATAGTAGGCAGTCTTAATATTATATACCGAGGATGACCAGCCGAGTAAAATAACACTTTTCTCTGGACCAGGTAATAAGCGACTACGGATATGCGGTGGTATATACATCCGAAATAGCATAGTTTTTATTACAACAAGATGGGGATCGGCAGCAGCATTCCCGTTGCGAAGCTACACTTCACGATTACTAACACCTACCCAGCGTGCCAATTATGAGTAATTTTCCCCTCTTTTGGGAAGGCTTATGTCTAACAGTGGACGTATCACGACTATTATGATGAGTCCTACAAAAATTGTCTAAAATAGAAATAGTATCATCTTTATATCATCATGACAGCCGTTAAACGTTCTCTGTTGCTCATAAGCCTCCGCAAGAAAGGGAGAATTTGGCCATAATAGTAAGCAGGCATGTTTGAGCGTAGCTTCGAGATGGGAAAGCTGCCGACTATTCACGTCCTGTTGCAATTGAGCTACGCTGTTTTGAGTGGATCTACCGCCCACTGTCGGTTCCGGTACCTCAGTCAACGACACTTGGTACAGAGGGAATCACTATTGTACTCCACCGGTACCCAACAACTCAGTTAGCATGCAAATACATGCTGTCACATAATTTCTTTTACACTATTGGTTGCTCAATTAAGCCAACTTTTCAAACAATTAAGTATAAGATATCTTTTTAAGTGTTAAATCAAATCAAATAACATCTCGATATATATTTCCCTTAGACCTTTCATTAATGATATATTGTTTTAATTGTTGCTATTATTCTTTACGACTTACCTTGCTAACCTGGGCTTCAGCCTTGCCGATTACTTGGTTGGCTGTGTCAACTTTCTTAGTAAATTCTTGACGAAGAACCTTCTCATCATCAGTCTTCCTCTTATCTTTAACGTCGGCATCCCTAAGATTTGCTGTATTTACATCTAGAAACAAAAATATATTTTTAAATATACCCCTTAATTATGATCACTTATATTTATGGATACCTCAATCTCACTTTTCTCTCCACCATTTCTACCGCCAAACAGCACAGTGCTATGTTCCGGTTTGAAGTATTATAAAGACAGTGAAATTACTAGACAACGTAACATAACATCTTAAAGTCACAAGGTTGACCACGCGCTAGTAATATCCTTGCGATAACTAGCATCTATAGGCTTCGGGGATGCTCACTAACACAGGGACCGTATGTTTGTTTATCGACTTAGTCATATAAAAGAAAATTAAGCCTTTAATAAGATATTTCTGGTTAAAAAGAAGAGAGAAGCGGAGTAACGCCTGGATAAATAGTATCTATAGATCACAAGGTTGGTGGAACGCTAGGGATATCGTTGCGATGAAACTTGACTTTCTAGGCTCTTCTTCTAGAGTTTACCTTTAACATCAGGCGGATTGTTGCTTGATTGTCAACTGATGACATCGAAAATGGCTTCTATCTCGACATCACGGTCATCTGTAGACTATATCTTTCATTGCAAAATAAAAGTCTACTTACTGTGGGCTTCCTCTGATCGAATTGTATCCAAAAACTCCTGGTTGATGTCCCGTTTGAAGCCACTTTGGGCTGTGTGGCTTCCACCGTGGTATGAGTCAATTCGCTTCGGAGGTGGAGGTGGTGCCCGACGCGTTGGTGATTTGACTATATAGGTAATAATTGTAAGCGTTTAAATACATTTTAGTTAATACAGTCTAATTCGTCGACCATTACCGACTAAGACCAATTGCTCTTTGCATAAATGTCAACACACAAATAAATATGAATCATATTTTTAAAAGAGTTCCTCATTCAAGATTTGTATCATTTATAATAAATAATAATAAATTCACATGATATTATGTACATTGTCCCGACTCGGATTAATATTTGTCCCAGGTGGGGTGTGAACCCACGACCGCACAAGATATGATCACCAACATCTGTACCATCGTTTTCTCAATTAATTGTAATAATCAATAAAAATATTTTATTATGTAATTAATGTAGAAAAGACGTTTTTAATATTAAAAAAAAAGCTTTTAAAAAAAAGTTTGACGATTAGTGGGTTCAAATTCCTTATATGTAATCACACACACACACACACATAAATATAAAAACGTCAGACAATTTAATTGTATCTCTACATAAATGGACAATGAACAGTGGGGTACCGGCAGAGAAGAACAGTGCCTGCCCTTGTAGAAGGCGCTAGAGGCGACCGAGGTACCGGATCCGTCAGTTAGCGTTATATCTAAAGCAACGTAGCTCAAACGCAGGGCAGGGATAAACAGCTGCATTCCTGTTGCGAAGCTATACACTGCGATTACCGCCACGCCTATTTAGCAAGGCAATGATGGGTAAAATTTCCTTTCTTGAAGCCATTAGGATCATCCATCAGTGGACCACCTACAGCTGCTATGATGATGAAAATAGTAACCACCTGCGCATTCGATCCGGACGAAGACATCGGCTGTTTGCGCCTCTGCCATGTCGTACTGCAGCGCGTGCGCAATCACTTTTATGCCGCATACAGCAGGCACTTAACGCACTTCTTATGTCTCACCCGGACTTCGACGTATTTGTCGACAACGTCAAATCATTAATAAGCTCGATGAAGAGAAATTAAATTTTGTAATAACTTCATAATTGTAATTGTTGTGTAATTGGGATAACCCGTATAATTATGGTTATAAATAAACAAACAACCAACAATTTTCTCACTAACCTCCTTGATCAGTGACCGTTCCCTTCAACTCCTCGAGCAACTCATCTAACTCTTTCCTCTTGGCGTTCAGGCCCATAATCCTCGCAGCATGGACAGGGTCCTGATCAGCTGATGTTGACCAGATGGCAGCAAGGTTCCGAGCTGACGCGGACAAAGCGTTTATGGAAGACACCACAACTGCTTGACATTGAGGCTCGTGTATGGATGGGGCTGTAAGCTGAAATAAACACATAAAACCTAAATATCACGTTTACTGTTAAAAATAATAAAGTCGGTCGGATCCTTACAAATTTGCATGTAATCGCATTTCTTATTTTTTTTCTACTGCTGTAGGTATTCCTTCTTGCCAATTTTTTATAGGTTGATAGAATTTACCATATGGCATTACTCCATGTTGAAGTAACAGTGGGCATTTGGTACGAAGAACTGAATGAAGATGGAGTCGTAAGGTTCTGGAATAGAAACCACGTACCGGCAAGCGCAGCGTAGGGCGTCCACCCGCAACATCGACTGGTTCTGACTAAAACCGCAGGATCGCGCTGGACACAGGCCACATACTACCGGTCCTATTGGAAATTACCTCAGGAGACCTATGTCCAGCAACGGACATCTTATAGCTGATATGATGATTATTCCATACAAAATATTGCTACGTGCTCTTAAACACATTACAAAATACTCAATACATACTAACTTGTCTCTTTAACCTTAAAAGATATAGCATATTCAAAACCATAGTATATTATATTCTATTTCTATTGACGTTTCATACCTGCGCAGTGGCCAACAATGTCTTAGCTTGATCTGCAGTCCTGGATCCAGACGCGTCCAGCTTTGCACCGTTTTCACCTCCAACCGAAGCTGCGAGCTCATACACCCCAGCCAGGAGTTGAGAGGTCTTATCACATGCCAATGACGATAGGTCTAATACCTGCAATTTGATAAATTGACTTAGTTATAGTCTTTCCCAATATCTGGTTGCAAGCAAAGCGTCTCACCACGAGGTGAACAGACTTTCTGACTAGAACCGCAGGATTGCCATTGCTTTGGAAGCCTGTGTCCAGCAGTGATATATATTATCACTGATATGACGGTGAAGTTGGTAGCAAACAGTGCACAGACATATTCCTGATGTTATTTGATGTATGTTAAAGATACCCTCAGTCCAGTCATTGGAATTCCACTACTGGACAAGGACCTACCCAAAAATAGGGAATATTCCCCATAATTGACACGCAGTGCAAGCGTGTTGCAGAACGTAGCTTTCATGACGGGAATGCTGCTGCCCATTCCAGTTCAGTACATTCAAACTACACTGTGTGCCATCTTTCGGTTCCGGTACCTTGATATCTTCTTTCAATACCTGGTACAAGAGGAGTACCACTCCACTCTGCCGGTATCCCTTATTAAATATATAGACCATAACAATACTCACCCTATGTTCCAAAGCTTGATTAACATAAGGACTCGACTGGTTGTACAGCCTTCCTGAGCTTTCTGCTAGCTGTGTGGCCGATTTAATTGTGTCCTGTAAGAAAGATCAGGTTTTAGGTGAAAGGCTTTATTTCGTACAGAACAGCTATACCCACGACTTCGTCCGCGTTCTTACATATTTCTTGCGTATAGAGTTGAACTTTTATGCCTTTACGCAGTCCACGCAACGAATGCTCTCAAAATATATATTTTTCGCCCATTTTAGCTACAATTTACGTAATGTTATATAGTCTAAGTTACTCATTACTATATCAGCCATCTTCCAGTGAAAGTCTCGTCCAAATCGGTCCAGCCGTTTTAGAAATTAGCCTTTATTATTTGTTTATTTATTTATTAACATAATTATACGGGTTATCCCAATTACATAATTATGAAGTTGTAATAAAAATTAAATTATTCTACATCGAGCTTAATTATTAATGATTTGACGTTGTCGACAAATACGTCAAAGTCCGGCTGAGACACATCCTTAGAGTGCGTGAAGTGCCTGCTGCATGCGGCATAAAGGTGATTGCGCACGCACTACAGTACGACATGGCAGAGACGCAAACAGCCGATGTCTTCGTCCGGATCGAGTGCGCAGATGGTGGAAGCACAAAGATGCGTGACAATTGCTTTACACATTCAGGCGAGTCCACATCTCCACGCAATATTGCTATAGTGGGTGACAGCTCTGCACGAGCTCTCCTGGTTACTAGAGAATTCATCTCCAACATTCCCAGCAAGAACTTAGTTAATCTGAGAATCTGAGAATACCACAATAACTTGTAAATTCACTGCCTCTCTCACCCTTGAGACCGGAACACAGCAATGCGAATACTGCTTTTGGCGGTAGAAACAGGTGGGAGTGGGGTACTAATGCAGACACTTCTGTATGAGAACATACAAGCCAACCTTACCTCAATGGATTGTTCTTTCAGACCAGTGCAAACATCGCTGCTCGCTTTGCATAGACGTGATGCATCCACCAACATTGCACTTTTGATTGCCGGCTCGGCGTTCGCGCTTACCGATTTTATGTCTGAAAATAAAAAGCTTGATAAAAATCAATTAAAACTTACGGCAATTGCTTATAAGAGCGACCAGACGGTTACCGTTAAGTAACCAAAGTTATAAATAAATAATATTACAGTTAAACGAAACCGTTACAATCAAGATCAAGATACTTAATTACGTCATAAATAAGAAAGTACCATTTTTTTTGTTTAAGTTCAGGCATAGTAAGCGACACTGCAGCCTAAAGATTCTCGTAATATCTCAAAGATATCACTACCGCATCTTCAAGTTTGTGATTTGAGGATATTAAATTACCCAGTAATTTCACTGCCTCTCTTACACTTCCAACCAAGCTCCCCGAGAAAGAGGACATGTTGCTCATAATTACCGGGCTGAGCAAGCATGTTGGTAAACGCATAGCGGAGCTTTAGCGACAAGGATGCTGCTGTTAATCCCCGCCCTGTACATTTGAGCTACTCTAGTACCTTAGTCGACCGTTACGACACCTAGTATAGAGGAAATACTATTCTATTTTGCCGATACCTCAAGGCGGCCTACTGGCCCATAGTGGTACGACATCTGAACGAGGTGGCGATTGTTCAAGGGTCTTTTAAATCTCGGAACACTGCTTCGAGTTATAATCTGACTTTTTTTATATTTATTGGAGCATCGGTGAAAATTTAAGCGAAAAGATAGCAATCAATTTTATAGTTTACTTATTTATAGTCTTACCTTTAACGATCTGTGGTATCAATTGCTGAATTTGCTGCACAGACAGTTCGGCCTTAGCGTAGTTAGGATTGGAACGATCTTAAAGAAAATAATTAAATATATAATTAGGTACATATGTATGTGTATGTTTGACGGGCCCGATGGCGCATTCAGAGGTGCTCCCAAAAATTGAAGAAATACTTATTGATCGAATGAGGAGATAAATTCTCACAACTCATACATTGACCTGATTCCTATCATGAATGCCAAAGGTTGTGGGTTTATTTTTTTACATAAAGTAGAAAATTTACAAAAGTTGTCTGCATTCACACCTATTTCTACCGCCAAATAGACACTCGTGTCATTACAAGGATATCACTATCGTGTCGCTAACCTTGTGAACTGAAGATACTAGCGCCACTGCAGCCTATAGACACTTGTAATACCACAAACATGTTGCCAACCCTGTGTCTTGAGGATATTATGTCACATTACCCAGTAAATTCACTGCCCTTCAGACCGAAACATAGCAATGCTAACACTGCTATTATCGGTAGAAATAGGTGAGAGAGAGAGGTACCAAATCAGACGACTTTCTGTATTAGGTTTACCTCATGTCTACTTTGTTTGTTTGACAAGTTAAAAATATCAATTTTAATACCTGAAGTGGATTCAAGCAGAGCGGCAACTGCTGTGTTTAGCTTTAACAGTTCTTGTGACAGTTTCCCGTTCAAATTAGCTGGCACATGACTGTTCGTAGAAATAGACTGCAACAAAAATTGGCATAAATTTATGGAAGATATTAAAAATGCACTTCTCTAAATAGAGAAAACTAATGCACACCTGTGTTTCCAGGCCTATATTCAGAAGCTGTTTCCTAGTATGTAAAAATTACTAAAAACCTAAGTGTTTGTCTAATGAATGAAGTACAGCAAAATATTACCTGCCTTTAGGTGTCATAAGAGGCTACTGATGTACTGAAACTGACAGATGGCGGTATATCAACGCAATATAACGAAGTTATGCTCTGCGATGTTTTCATAAGACAAACATTTCTTTGTAATAAGGATTTTTCCATCATTCTTCAGCTATAGGATATGCGACTGGACGGAAATGCGAAAATGGAGTAATTAAATTAAATTACTTTGATGATCGAATGTGGACATAAATTCCCACAACATCTCATACATTAACCTGACTCCGTGATAAATTGTTTAAAGCACTTGTGTTACGGGCATCAGACAATAGGTTTGGCCTACAGCTGCCACGCTGGGCAAGCGTACTGGAGATCGTAGAGCGTAATTTCGCGGCGAGGATGCTCTACCTCTCACAGCTATTTCTATGCCTTCACGCTGTTCTGCTATAGATGGATATAACGCTATCTAACGGTTACGGTATATCAGTCGCTATTTAAACTAATAGGGCTAATTACGTAACGAATATCAGGTCATGCTATTATAGACAACTTTTCTGTCTGCAACTCTTATTGCCTTTATCGTCACTTTGCATCGCATCCCATGGAAACTTAATTCAACATTATTTTGTTTTAAGTTGTTCACATGCCAATTTTTTACAAATCAGTATTCCTGCGGACAGAAGAATATTGCAACGTGTCATTAGATAAAATTAGACGTGGTTCTTAACGTCTCAGTAGTGCAGTCCCCCGGCAAGGGAAAGGTCGTGTCCCGCCTGAAGCCTGAAGATAAGTTCATATTTTTCTAATTAGTTAAACATTACCTTATTGTAGACTTTTTTACCTGATAAATATCCTTTTCGGCATCTTCAATAACTTTTGCAGCAGCAGCAGCCACTCTTAAGAATTTAGGATGATCTTCTCTAATCATTTCTTGTGTTCCCTGCACGTTCTGCATGCGGGGTTTGTCATCTGTAAATAATCTATATTATATCCACAATTCTTACGAGAAAAGGCAAGGTACGGTAAAGGTAATAAAAAAAGCTTGACCTACTTGTATCTAAGGTCAAAGGATACTAACGTTTACTGAAAGAAAATTATACCAGGAGTACAGATAAGCAATTCTTGGTTGTTTATTTGTTTAACCAAAATATAAGAAACTTTTGAGTATTTTGTGAAGGTTCTATATTCTTGTATATTCACATGACATCTCATACATTGATCTAACTCTAAGATAAGTCAATTAAAACTAAGGAATTACAAATACATGACTTAGATACATATAAAAACACCAAGACACAAAACAATTGACGGGCCCGATGGCGCAGATGGCAGTGATTCTGCCTTGTGCGTCAAAAACAAATATGATGACATTTGTGTTTGTTCTGTGTCTGGGTGTAGCATATATGTATTTATGTGTTATACCTATTTGTGATTCCTCTATTATCTGATGTCTGTAGGATAATGTCTGATGTCTGCTTTAAGCAACTTATTATAGAGTAAGGTAAGGTTAACTTATTATACAAAAACATCATATAAATATTTGCTCTGGGTGGTGATCGAACCTTTGGCGTACAAGATAGATTCACTACCACCTGCGTCATCGGGTCTATTGTATTTTCATACCATGGTGGCAAACACGCGTACTGTCCGCCTGATGATATGCAAGGCACTTTATCTTTTAATACATTCGATACTCACATCTGACCACTTGACACGCCCTCTTCAACCTCTCCAAATCCTGCTCTAGTTTTTGGTGCTTTTGCTCCAGATCATTGCAGAAACTTGAGTACTTCTTATCCAAGACTATAGGCATAAATGTTGACGCCAATGTGTTGGTTGCGTCAGAGAGAGAGGCAATAGAATGGAGCATGGTAGCTAGGCAGCGCGGATCATCTATGCATGGGGCTGTTAGCTGAAAATTTATTTAAAACTTGTAAATAATAACATAATTTGTCACCTCAATATTCTGTTCCTTTCTTTAGCTTAAGATTTTGATTAATATGACGGCTTTAAAGCATTCTGTCTTTTCAGTATCTTTAGAGTAAAACCAATCAAAGTAGGACTTTAATTGTTTTTAATTGTACCTCACCTAGCGTTAGGTTAATATAGAAAAAACAATTGTTTTGCCCAGTACTAAGGTCGAGGACCAAGACCTATGTCAGCCTTTAGAAATCCACTGATAGATAAGCCTCCTGAAAAATTGGGAATTGTGCACATAATTGTCCCCATTACCAGGTGTCGTAAGATTCGACTAAGGAACTGGACCCAATAAATGAATATTCATCCGAAACGGTGAAACTCAATTGCTCAGGACAGGAATGGGCAGCAGCATCCCCATCACGAAAGCTGCGCTCTGCAATTGCCAATACGCTTGCCCATGCCTATGGCCTATACCCAACAGTGGACTTCCATTGTCTGATATGATATAATGAATGAAGAACTTTTACACAGAATTTCATTCGAAAAACTTCAAATATACCATAGACTATACTAACTTTCCTCCCCCGTTTTACACCTTTAGTGTTGCCCTACGTTATAAATGAAACACCTGTGAAAAATTTCAAGTTTCTAACAAATTATAGTTTAGACCCTGCGTCCCTGGCCCTGCTGCGATATGTCAGTCAGTCAGGTCTGGTCAGGTCAGGTCTGTAACAATACAACCCTTCTTATCTAGATTAGTACCTCATCCGTAACCTCACTCATACAAATTTGGATAAGTAATACCAGACAAGCAGATAGTTGTACCTGAGCAGTTGTGAGCAGATCATTAGCAGCCTCAGCAACCTTTGAACCCGTAGTGTCTAACTCGATGCCAGGATCACCACCCACTGCAGCTGCCAGCTGGTACACATCGTTGAGTAACATGGACGTCGTCTCGCATGATGCCGATGACAAGTTCAAAATCTGGTGGAATGTTTGCATAAACTCATAACTAACTATTGGCATACTTTACATGTTTTCTCTATATACAATATTCGCGCTATAAACTAGTAAAAATTAATTTATTAAGGTAAAAAATAGTAATACATTTTCACGACATCTCATACATTGACCTGACTCCGAAATAAGTTGCTGAAGGGATATCAGACAACAGTGGAATTACAAATATAATACTAAGACCGAGGATTGGACTACCGCTCCGGGGATTTTCTGATGCAGAGGATCTCGCTTGCTGTGCAGCGTGGAAATGCTGCAAGCATTCTGGGGACCTTTGGGTCGGACATGTCTCTTTTATGGAAGGCAAAATTTTTATAGAATAATAAATAATATGTATTAATTTTTGTAAAAGAAATACTAAGATACATACTAATGACACTCAGACATAGATCAAACACAAATATTCATCATATAAATGCTCTGGGTTGGGATCAAACCTACTTCCTTTGGCGTACAAGATAGGGTCGCTACAATGCGCCATCGGGCCCGTCGTAATGAGGACCATTGGTAGGGGGCTTGTAAATAGATTCTCTATCACTGGTCTCGTCTAGTGTTATCAACAAATTTACTTTAAACTGTCTGTGATATAGTATATGTACTGTACAGTCTGTTTTATATACCATTTGATTATAACACTGTAGTTAAATAGAAGAAGAGAAATAGCAACTCATTGTAACCTTTTATCATAAATTTCATAATCATTAAGAAGGTCTTACAAATTTCTACTGCCAAATAGCAGTGTTCGCACTGCTGTGTAAAGGTAAAAGAGTGGAAGAAATAGTGAAATTACGGATTATCATCAGTTCATAAGGTTGACGTAACGCTAGTGATATCCTTGTGATGACACGAGTGTTTATAGGCTGCGGTCACGTAATATAAAAAAAAAATAAATGGAGTTATTCATTTTTTATCGAGAAATATACTCTGTTCTTTTAAGATCCCGAAAGGTATATAGCATAAAAAAAATACCTCGAGTTCCTTATCCTGATTGGCTTGAGGGTTAACCATGTAGACCAACCTGCCGGAGACTACAGCGCACTTTGTCGCACTATTGCTCAGCTCCTGAAAATCATATTTATAATCATGACGACCACTGGCGTCTGGTGGTCGAACTTCGACCATAAATACTTTTTTTTTATAATTAAATAAATTATATCTTATACATTATCACACAATATCTTATACATTAAACTGACTCCGTGATAAGTCGCTTTAAGTACTTGTGCTCTAGACATCAAACAACAGGGAAATCACAAATTTAATACTTAAAAGCATATATTTAACTATTTACTTTATTCACGCGTAATGGTTATTTAAAAGAATTAAATGTATTTATAGTGAATTTTGTATAAAAGAAATAGGTTTGTGCAGTTATTCTCCACTTTAATATTCACTACGTCAAAGATCACGTTTATCCGATCGCGCAATATCCTTTAGAAGGGTTCTGAGATAAGTTACACGAAGCACTAGTGTTACAGGACATCAGAGAACAAAGGAGTCACAAAAAAACAAACTTAAAATACATACTTTTAGCCCTGCACAAATAAATAAATTCTCCTTGACTTGACTCCGAGTTAAGTCGCCTAAAGCACTTGTGTTACGAATATCAGAAATTAGAGGAATTACAAATATAGTATATAAATACATAAAACACCCAAGCACAGAGTAAACATATATATTATCATATAAACATGTGTCCTGGGTGGGGATCCAACACACGACCTTCGCACAAGGAAAGATCACTAACATCTGCGAGCCATGTCGAGACCATGCATGGCACCACATTTAATAGAGCCTACGAGTCTTGGAGAACAAGATAAAATTGCTATCACCAGCATCATCAAATATTTACAAACCTTATGATCATCTTTTCCCGCGCTCTCGCACACCGACCGGACCGCGTCGCAGAGTGCGCGCAAATCGTTCGTCATAGCTCCTTTGTCCACGGCATCCGAACTCAACGTCTTCGTATCTAACAAAATATAAGGGAATCTCACAATTTCACAAACTATAGAGCTAAGAAAATTTAAAACATAACTCAAAAGCAGTTGTAAAGATGCGGTTCGAGCTTGGTTGCTACTTGAAATCAACGGGACAGAAAAAAATACTAAAGATTAAAATAAATCCTATTCCTTTCTATTTAATCATTCATGTGCATGCACGCACACAAGCGCGACGTTTTGTACCTGTGTAGGATATGTAACCCCCTCTTTTAATTCTTGCCTTAATTTATTTGCATATTGTTGTTCGTTTCTTTTTTATTTTCTGTAATTATTGTCTGTAAGCTTAGTATCAAATAGTGAACTACCACAGTTTATGCTAGTACGGCTGCCATCGTTTTAGCCTGTCACTGTAATATATTGTGTTTATTTTGTTTCTATTTGTGTAATTAGGTTCAGAGATTTTGTAATAATTTTTGGAGTAAATTATTTATAGAGTGCTAAAAAAATATTATTACTATTCTTTAATGCGACAATAATGTGTCTTTTCATAAGCCCATTAATCCCATATTCAGGATATTTGGAGATTGTAACTCTATTATGTGATATCGTGAGGTCTGCATGTCGTTTACGAAACATCGTAAGTTGAAAGAAGCTTAGAAGGCTGTGAGGTACCGGCAGAGTAGAATACCGGTACCAGAACTGACAGTTGGCGGTATATCCATCCGAAATAGTGCAAATGCACAGGGTCGGACAGTAGCAACCCTGTCGCGAAAACACGCTTGCCCAGCGCAGTAAATATTCCCCCCTCCTTGGAGAGGCCTATGTCCAGCAGTGGACATTCAATATCTGGTATGATGATGATGATGATGCCATTATTTAAGATAACGTTATTTGAGTAGAATATGTGCTTGATGATTTAACTTGCAATACTGTGCACACATCCTTATGGCGTCACAGCCTGCCAGAATGCTATAGATTTTAAAAGTAAATTTTGTTAAGTTGTGATTCTGTTTCGACTTGTACAATAAATATAATTATTAATGTCTTTTCACTATCTGCTGAGTATAAACCACGTATTTATAGAACAGGTAAAGAAAAAATGCAAGAAACAAAAGAGGACGCAAGGACAATATTGGTTCATCTGTAAATGTCAATCACTTTTACTTAAAAACTAAATACATACTTACTCTTTTGATCCCAAATAAACTTATTTCTATTCCTCAAGCTATTATAAAAAATAAGCTTAGTCATTATAACCGTAAATTGGCGATCCGCATGATGAAACTTTAGTGTTCTCTCAAATTGTATAAAATTAATATAAATATCTTAAAAAATGATTCAACAGAGGCGTTTTATAAGGCATCCAGCTCAAATGTTGTCAAGCAAGCATGGGTTCACATCTCTATCACCATCCTTGTGACAAAGACACAGCACTGACTCCTCTACAATCACATTGTAGTAAAAATATATAAACTTAAGATTGAAGCGTACCCCAGGGTACGTCTCTTTGCCCTTTCAAAAGTTTTATCTCATTAATTTTCTTGTATTAGAGCCCTCGTGAAATATGCAAGTACCTTGTACAACGTGCGGCAGGATCTGCTTTATTTCGTTCATGGCTTGGTCTGCTACTAAATAGTTAGGTCTATCATGATCTGGAACAAAATTTCGAACATTTATGTTACGATCGTCGATATTTGACTGAACTATATAAAAATATTCTACAATAAACTCGTTTAGGAACATGGCTGATGTCAGCAGCACGTTCTTTAAATAGATTTCTATCCTCTCTTCCCAAGAATATATAGCCAATGAAATATAAATAGTACCGGATATAAAAAGAAGATATTAATCAAAGCGACTATCACGCGACAAAGTCGCAGGTATTCCAATATATATATATATCAAACAACAAATCATTTACACGTCTTAGAAAAATTACCCGAGGTAGCAGCGACTAATGCAGCAATGGCAGCATTCAGCTGTGCCAGATTCTCTGACAGTTTGTATCGTAACTCCAGAGAGTTCCCCTTGGACTTCTGAGGAATCGCCGGCTACAAGAAGGAATTGTAATTGTACAATATTCAATAGTAATATCAGTTCAAAACGTGTTGTATTCAAAAAGCGTTAAAATAACTCGATGAGTAATATCATGTCCGTGAGTACCGGCAGAGAATAGGTCCTCCCCCTGTACCAAGTGTCGTAAGAGGCAACTGAGATACCAGAACCGAGAGATAGTGGTATATCCATCCAACACAGTGTAGCTCAAATGAATAGAGCATACTACATAGCTAGCATTGGCAGCAGCATCTCCGTCATGAAAGCTGAACTCTGCGATTTCCATCACGCCTGCCCGGCGCAACAATTGTGGGTCAGATTCCTCTTTTCTTAGGGAGGCCTATGTCCAGCAGTGGGTTCTCAACGGCTATGATGATAATGATTGTGATAACTTGATTTCAAAATCTGAACCTCGCAATAAAATGGCGTATGATGTGTAAAGTGGTCGAATAGAAGCGAACTGATAAGCTCAAATAAGAACATGTCATTAATTTTGATCCCACTGAAGTTAAAACTGACAATGTAGGGGCTATTGATGAAGATGATTTTTTAAGTACTCACCGTCATCAGCTCTCTTTCAGCAGCCTCAACGCCACTCTTTGCAGCTAAGACCGAGCTCATGTACTGTTGGCGTGAAATCTGCATTGCAGGCTGATCTTCTGTTTGATGAAGGTCATAATTTAGCAGAAAACCTATGTAAGCATATTTTTAGGTGGATATTGTGTGTAGAATTTCTTGAGGAATATACGTATTTTAACACGGCTATACGTTATAATTTAAAAGGAAAATAAAGATATGTCTCTATATAGTATGGCTGCGGATTGCTTGAAGAAATTTCTCAAGTAATTAACAGAATTTATTTTTTATAACAAAATAATGTTTTTTTCCATTTTTGTTGGTAAGATTGGACTATACTTTAAGAAATGCACTATGGTACCAAGTTAATCCGATAGAACCAAAGTACCATATGCTGTTATTTGTTAAAATTAAGTTAAATTAAACGCAATTTAGACATCTCATACATGACCTAACTCTAATATAAATTACTTAAAGCAATTGTGATATCTGTAATATCAGACAACATAAGAAATACAACTATAATACACCAATATACAACATCTAGGCCCAGATCAAAGATACGTTTTTTTATCACATAAACGTTTGACCTACAACCCTATGTGTACAAGAAAGGGATGCGATGACCCAATGAAGATGCGATGCGACGACCAAATGCGACAACTGACCCGTCAGAAGTTGTTTTATTATGAGTTATTGAACCCGAAAATGTTAGAAAATAGAATATGCAGTTGCTTTACCGTGGAAGATTAAATATGAAAGACAAACCGTAAGAATTCAAAACTATCACTACTTCGAACTGAAGATCAAGCTATTCATAAGATATATCCCACAAAAATAAATACATATGTACATCACACCTGTGTCATACCGGGGTAGGCAGAGACTATGGATCTCCACTTGCTACAATCTTAGCATACCTCTCCTGCTTCCTTTCCGTATCAGTCCTTTCATACCTCTTCTACCTGGTTAATATATGTTCGCTTAGGTCGTCTTATACCAACTCTTCCATTCACTTCCATTTTAAATATTAAAAATAAATATTGTGAAATATATACCTGGCTTAACATTGTCCAAAACCCGTAACAGCCCTTCTATCTCTTCTTCCAACGATTGATGATGTTTCTCCATCTTCTCACCCAACTCCTGGAACCTCGGCTCATTCATCAGCGGCCTCCAGATAGATGGCAAGGGTTTGTTGTAAGAGTTGTAGTTTTTAGCGGCAACTTTTAGGCAGCGGTGACACTTTGGGTCTGCCAAACAGCTGGCTGTTAACTGTGGAAAAGATGATGTTTCAGCTTCATAAGAAATTTAGTTATAATAATAATAATAACGAAAGTAGTATGTCCTAACTGTGACATCTGTTGTGCTGAGGATGACGTCCAGCATTTGTTTTTGGAATGCGTTAAATTCCAGAGGAATATCGAATGCGTTTAAAAATATTGATAGAGGCCTATTTCTAGCAGTTGATGTTAAACAGCTGTTATGAAGATGTTTCTTACTTGTATAGATCTTTCTTGAATAAAGTATGTTATAAGTTCCAGTTTAATGGTTTTGTTGATTTTTGTTGGTGCATGTGACATAGTCTTTTGTCTTACCTGAGCGATATTGAAGAAGTTATCAGCGGCGTAATCGTTCTTCGCCAGAGCCTCCACGAAAGGATTTGCAGTATGAGCTCCCATATCCCCGATCAGTTGATAAGCGCAGAGGTTTCGGTTCTCAGCTTTCTTTTTGGCATTCAACGCCACATCCATAACCTATAAATAGCTTTGTGTTAGCTTAATTTTATGACCTCTTCGTCATTAGGTGCATCTTTACTATAAGAATGGATTTAATACATACTCCTTGAAAATATTAAAAAGAGTTTGTTTAAGACTTTGAAAGGTACAAATCTTACACAAACTCTTACTTACCTTACAAGTTATGATTAGTGGGTGATCCATAAATTGAATTATATAAAAAATTTATATAACACAGCAATTAATACCATAACAGTACAATGGACGGCCTTATCGCATATATCAATTGCACATGTCTTCCAGAAAACCTCTGAGTGAAGAAAAATGTTAGTAAAAAATAATTATCCAGTTTAAGGTACATACTGATTAAATAAGAAAGGAAACAATACATCACAAAATATGTTATAACGATGACAACTGCAATCCAAATAGAAAAGGTACTAATCAATTGTATAGACATTCGGTAGTGTCCTCATCTTGTTCGGTACGGGATATGGGTTCAGTATTTTGAGCAACTTATCTCGAAGTCAGATCACTATATGAGACGCTGTGTAAATTTATATTATATTCTAAATTAATATTAGAAGGACGAAGGGAAAAGGACGAAGAATCACTTTCTATCACTATAGTTATATCTAATTATATTTCCTTATATACAATCCATTTATATTATGTATATTTATTTCTACCGTGCTTATTGACACCTCTTTCTATCTTTTTCTCTCATTTAGTCTTTTCATCTAAAGGTTGCCTAGAAGAAATCGGTATTCGCGATAACGCTGCCCATTGTACTTTATAATTACTGTGTTTTTCATGTATTTTTATGTTTGGTGTACAATAAAGTATTTATTATTATTATTATATTCTTAACTAACTTGATATTGATTTAAAGTATAAGCGAGAGTGAATGCCCCTGAAACCGTTGAGAACGCGACCATTTTGGCTCTAAAGTCAGTGAGTGAACACTTTGTCGATGTCAAGCACTGCACGGTGCTAAAATATATTTTTAAATTATAAACCTTTTTCCTAAGTTCATCGCGAGAAGGTTTTGGATCGATTGAATTCAGCAACTGTGCTGTACTTTTTCCAAACGCAGCTGACGAATTTTGGAGGGCCTGTAAAATAATAAAAAGGAAGGTTACAAAACAACAATACAAGCTTAGGGCTTTCTCAAATAGAGCGCAAAATATCTTTTTATGGAAATAACTTTTATTTTCCTTATTATTTGTAAACTATCTTTGGAAATGTTATATATATAATAGGTACACCTGACTGAGTGAGTGCTCGGCTGACATATCCACGCAGGGCCTAAACTAGTTTTTAACCTTAAATCTAAACTAATTTTGTACAGGGATTCCTTTTATAACTTAGGGGAGCACAAAAAAAGGATTTTAAACAATTCATCTCCTAAGGGTGCAAAGTTAGTATGCTGCCGTTCTTAAAATTATCCTAATGCATGTCATAAAACACGTGTAGAATATTTATGAAGGTCATCCTTTAGACGAAACCGCAGGACACAGCTAGCCTTCAATATAAATAAATATAAATGTTACTAACCTATTTGGCTAACTTTTATTTTGTATTTTCCCTGAGGCGTATGGAAAGTCTTAATATTAAATACTTAGTGCAAAAAGGTGCCTGATATTTTATTTTATTCATTCCTATTAAACATCTATGTGGGGACGTTTGTTATTATTTTCAATACATAATAAATTATTCTTTATATAAAACCTGACCTAACGTGTCAGTCAGTTTATATTAAAAAAACATAGGTACCTTAGAGTTTCCACCAATGGCACACACATCTCGCGACGCCTCGCAAAGTGCTCGCAGTTCATTCGGCAGGTTTGGAATATTTACAGCCGCACCGTCTACGTATAAAACAATAAGTCATTTGTCATCATCAACATCATTATTTATTGCACAAACAATAAAAAAGTAAAATAATGGTGTGAGGAGTATGTGTGAGTGTGTGTATGTGTCAATGCTCAAGACGGGGATAGGCAGCAGCATCCCCGTCACTAAAGCAGCGCGATGCAATTGCCAACACGCTTGCACAAAAAATCTCCGTTCTTGAAGAGGCCTATATCCAGCAGTAGATTTCCAATGACTGGTATGATGATGATGATGATGATGATGATGATGATGATGATGATGATGACGATGATGATGATGATGATGATGATGATGATGATGACGCTGATGATGATGATGATGATGGTGATGATGATGATGATGATGATGATGATGATGATGATCATCATCATCCGTCAGCCCGTGATCCGTTTCCTAATAATTATTATTTTATAATTTACACAACCTTAATCTAACTTCGTGATAAGTCTATTAATACATCTTAATACAAAACGGTCATCAGACAACAGAGGGATCACAAATATAATGCTTAAATATATTCAACACCGAGACACAGAACACACAAAAAATATTAATCACATAAATATTTTCCCTAAGTGGGAATCGAACCTACAACCCTTATGTCATAGAAACACTGAGTATTACCTCTTACTATATCCGATACCACACTGCATGCTCTGTTGATTGCTGATTCCGCTACCAAATAGTTCGGTTTGCTGCGATCTGAAAGAAAATGTCTTGATCATCCACATAAATAAACAAACACTTATTTCCGATAGGAATAAAGACGACTAGACGCAGTACACCTCATATAATGATCGTGTAGTCTAATCATAATCTGGCCCGTCAGAATCATTCCTCTTTGGGTATCAGTGAAAATACAAAACATACTTTATTTTTTATCAAATGTCTTCAATACTTATTTCAAACTAATATAGCAAGTTTATAAAAAAATATGACCTCTTTTCACTATTTTTACCTCCAAAGTAGTATTTGCATTGCTAAGTTCCGGAAAGTGAAAGAAGCAGTAACATTACTGGGTAATGTGTCATAATATCTTTAAGTAACACCGTTGTCTTGGCAATTATCCGAGCTATAGGCGACTTTAACGCTTACTATCACACGCACTCCATGCTAGTTTATTGACTAAGTAACGAAAAAGGCACTTAGGCATTCCCTGAACCTGCAAAGCTGTTGGGTGTTGGTAACCAGACAATTTAGAAGTTACCTGATGTAGCAGCAACCAAAGTAGCCAGCTCAGAACTAAGTATTGGTATCTTCTGTATAAGTCCCTTCTTTATATCTTCTGGACGCCCCTTCGCCGCATGTCCCTTTGAAGAAAAGTTAAAATTTATATAAACATTCTGTGTTGTATATTCTAATCCGTAATTACACAAGGATGAGCCATGGGATACTGGAAGAGGAGAATAGTATCTCCCCCTGTACCAAGTGTCTTAAGAGGTGACTAAGGTGATCCGACAGATGATCGACAGTATATCCGTTCGAAACAGTGTAGCTCAAATATACAGGACGGGGACGGGCAACAGTATCCCCGTCGCGAAAGATGCGCTTTGCGATTGCCCACACGTTTAATCAACGCGACAATTATGGGCCAAATGCCCCCTTTCTTGGGGTCACCTATGTCCAGCAGTGGACTTCCAATGGCTGGAATGATGATGAATCGGCATCATATCAGCCATAAGACGTCCACTGCTGGACAAAGACTTATCCAAGTGATTTAGAATAGGACCGAGTGTTTTAATCAGATCTTCTGTCCAGCTTGTGATCCTATACAGTCTCCTTTTTCTGAACCTTACGACTTCATTGTAAATCGGTTCTGCCCTGCCCACTGCCTCTTCAACTTGCTAATCCACCTGACGGTAAATTTGGTTCTTTTACGGATCTCCTCATTTCTGATTCAATCGCGTATAGAAATTCCAAGCAATGCCCACTCCATAGGTCGTTGGGCTATTTACAGTTGACTAATAAGGTCAATAGTTAGAAACTACATTTCGCTGCCATAAGTCACCACCATAAGTGACATTGGTCGAAGGCTTTCGACTTGAGACATTGAGGTATGTCAGACGAGAAAATGTTCCGCAGTTTTTCGAACGCTGCCCAGCCGAGTTGGAATCGGCGATCAACCTCTTTCTTGAAGTTGGACTTATCTAATTGGACAATTTGTCCTAGGTATACATACGAGTCAACAAAACTTCAAGAAGCGAGTTCTCAACTGATACTGTGGTGGGTGCAACATGTATACACATAGTTTTGGCCTTCTCCATGTTTATTTTGAGACCTATCTGTTGAGAAACTCGATAGATGATGAATGAATGTTATCTTATACCTTACATGGAATAAACATTATACCTCATTAACGTTCGCGCCATTCGCAGATATGTCCATAGAACGTTTTGCTTTTTTCTTCGCTGCAATGAATCTCAATCTATCTTTTGGTCCTGTCGCATCTAGAAGGACAAGCATATATATAAACATAGTAATTACATGACCACCAGATACAGTAACATATGTAAATCAGTACAATCATTGCAAAGTACAAACAAACAATTGGCAGAATAGAATTGTAACTCCCTAGAACCAGGTGTCCCAAGAGGCGACAGAGGTGCCGGAACCAACAGATGGCGGTATATCCATCCGAAACAGTGTAGCTTGAATGTATAGGGTGGGAACGGGCAGCAGCATCCCCGTCGTAAAAGCTACGCTCAGCGATTGCCTACACAATGGATGGCCTTATCGTAAAAACGATTTCTTCAACATAACCCTCCCAGAAGTGTCTCCCCGAGAAGATTGACTCGTTAGCCAAGCATAGTAGCAATCATAAAGCGTAGCTGTGCGATGGGAATTCTTTTCACCATCAGCAATATGGTGTATATACCGCCATCTGTCAGTTCCAGTACCTAAATCACCTCTTAGAACACCTGGTACAGAGGGCAATTTAACTAACCATCGTATGAGATCACCGGGTAAGACACCTCCAACCGCTTCAGTTCCGCAATGAACTGTTTGAGGTCTTCATTCAACTGTTTAAGAGCTGGAGACTGCGGTTGACCTGGTCGAGCGTGCGTAAGCTTCTTAAGAGTGTCTTCCATGTTACTGGCTGCTTCTGATAAAGCATCACCAGATGATAGTAATAATTCCCGACCGTGAGGATCGTTCATAGCCGGTGCTGCCAACTAAGAAAAAATTAATTCATCAGTTTGATAAGTTTTGACATTGATTGACATTGGCTTGTAATTTGTAAATAATATATCTCCGTACTATTAACGTGACGTTATATATATATATATATATATATATATATCTGGTTTATGGTTTGAGTCCCGCCTTAATTTTAAACAAAAAATCTCTTAAGTGCATAGACTTCATTTTTTATTATGGATTGCTTTAAACTTGCAAAAAGTGGACTTTTGAGTCCTTCTGACTATTTACCTATAACGTTGTATAGATGGCACTGATTGCTTAGCATAAAAGGAAGACAAGAAAAATTTAACGTGTCTTTTAAGATACGGTACCGCTACAGGTAGAACCATCTTAATGCTTGTAGTAATAGAATTTATATTACTACTAACGCCATCTATTATCGCTTATAGTAAATATGTGTGTGCAATTAGCTACTGATATACCTGAGTAACAGAATGCAAAACGTTTGCTGCATCGGTCACTTTCGCTGCTTTTGGACCCAATTCATTTTTGTCCATGCCATCAGGCAAATGGTCGACACCGCTCTGCAGTTTCTGTGCCTTCTTGTGGATCGAAGCAGACATATCCAACATCTGGGAGCGAAATTGGTGAGAGGTTTTCAATAGGTACAAAGAATAAACTAATTGAAAGTAACAAATATATGAAAGTATGTGGAGCACTAGTCTTTGACAAAAAAATTACTGGCAGAATGTAATGGAAAATGAGTATTATTATTTTGAAATAGTTATTTAACAAAATGAAATAAAATAAAAATCTATTTCTATAATTATTTTTATAAAGAACTTAAATCATATACGTTATGTAAAAAGCAATTCTGTAATATTGTAATAAATAAATAGGATCTGATTCTAAAATAAATAGATTAAAACAATTGTATTACAGATATAAGACTACAGACAATCACAAATATAATATTTTTAAATATATATATATATATCACCCAAACACAGAAAAAACACAAATATTCATGCAAGAACGTCATCGAGCCCGTTCCTAATTCTCCGTCAGTTTACAAAGAATTGGTGATTAAACTTACAGTGACATATTACAATATGGATGGATGGATCTATGAACGTAATTTGGCACAGAAATTTATTGATGGTCTGTAAAAAATTGGTTGTTTATCTAAAAAACGTGTTCGTGTGAGATAGATCTGCCATATTATTTTTATCGAAGTTCATCATCATACCAGCCATAAGACGTCCACTGCTGGACACAGGCCTCCCCAAGTAATCTCCAATAGGACCAGTTGTATGCGGCCTGTGTCCAGCGGGATCCTGCAGTTTTAGCCAGATCGTCTGTCCATCTTATGCGTCGGTCTCGAATTTATCGGTGCGATATTTTGCACAGTTGTAATGAAACGACAAAGACTTCTTACTGGAGAAACAGAAGTATATCAGAGATGAGACCTAAAGTGAAGAACTTGAAGACAAAGATGCGGTTCGAAAGCAAGTATACATATACAAATACATACATCACGTCTGTGTCGGTAGGCAGAGACTATGGATCTCCACCACATGCGATCTTGGAATACCTTTCTCACTTCCTTTACTAGCTATTAGTTCTGTCATACACGCTCGTCTATTTTCGGTACTTCTGAACTGGGCCTATCTTAATACCTCTTCCACCTGATTAATATATGTTCATCTAGGTCTTCGTATATCAACTCTTCCATTAACATTCGAAATTTTCCAATATATCTATAGAATATTTTTGCAGTCATTTTACTTTCATCCATCCTTTCTACATGTCCAAACCATCTCAACATTCCTTTCTCTATCGTTGTCACAACATCATCTTTAAACCACACAGATCTCTTATCACTTATTTCTTATTTATTCCTTAATTTAACTGTATAAAAACTAAAATGTCTGCAACAACTCAAGATGATAAAATATTAGTGGCCATTTTATGGCAGGCCGGATGGGCCATATGGTGATCCTATGATGCACTCCAAAGGTCGTGGTTTCGATCCCCACCCAGTACAAATATTTACATGTTGATATTTGTGATTGTTCTATCTCTGGGTGTTAAATATATGTGTTTGAGTAGTACATTTGTGATTCCTCTGTAGTCTGGCGTCCGTAACACAAGTGCTTTAAGCGACTTACCACGGAGTCAGGTCAATGTAGAAGATATGTTAATTTATTATTATTTTAAGAGTGTTACCTTTTCTTTATTTTTGTTGGCTTCAGGATTAAACACAAAGCACAGCTTATTGGTAGAGTCGGCCAGTTTTGTAGCGTTCTCGTGGAGGTCCTGAAAAAATACGTTTGTAAACTAGGTGACTTTTTTACATCTAGGAAACTATAGAGCAAGGTAAATTAAATAGAAACCTATGGCACGTTTGCTCATTTTTTATTTCATTAAGGATAAAAAATGGTTATAGTCGGCTATCTCTTTAAGATAGATATCTGCCATTGCGGACTTTTTGGTGTACCTTTTTAAGGTGTGCTAGTGTTTGCTATATAATTGCAAAAAATGTGTTTATTTACGACGTCACATTAGAAAAATCTAAAATTATTAGTATATTTTATTATGTATACGTATTCATTAACTTTCCTTTTAAATCACTCTCTATACATCAAAAACTGCATCAAAACCCGTCGTATTATCTTAAAGATCTAAGTATATATAGGGATAGACAGAGGAAAGTAATTCAAGAAATATAGTTTATATGGTAAATGCATCAATGTCAGTAAAAGTACCTTCTTATTGTCCAGTCCCGCGCTAGCATACAACCCGCGTATTCCAGCACACAAGTTCGCCAATTCGTCCAACATGGCCGCTCGGCTGCTCTGGTCTTTACCCACAGTCAAGGTCTTCGTGTCTGAAATATTTCGAAAACATTATTAGATAAATTTGAAATGTATACGAATAGCCACGATAGACGTTCTCCTGTCTGAATCATATATGTCTCTCATATCAATCGTAAGATGTCCACTGCTGGTGTCCACTGCGATCCTGCGGTTGTAGTCAGACCTTCTGTCCACCTTCTAGATGGACGTCTTAAGTCGAGTCTTCAATCAATGTGGGGGATCTTCATAGGAGGTCTACTTCATGAGATGTTATCATGTCAATCGGTTTGTCCGGTCAGTTTTATCAATACTCTTCTCCTAATATTCCTAATTTAGAGAATTATGTCATCAGATTTTTATTAAGATGATATACTATGTATCAGATATTATTTATAATTACTCACGCATTTAAAGGGGATTTTCTTATTTTCCTAATAAAATTACAAAATAGGAGCAACAGTTGCTCTATACAACTTCTATTATCTAGTGAAAATATAAAAAATTACTATACTACTATTATTTCGGAAAAAGAAAATATAAAATCTATGAGTCATCATCATCCACATATCAGCCCTAGAAACTACTGCTGGACTAAAGCCTCCCTAAGAAATGGGGATTTTTGCCTATAATTGCCGCACAGGGCAGGCGTGGTGGCTACCCTTCAGTATTGAAGCTGCTCTGTTTCGGATGGAGATACCACCATCTGTCGGTTCCGGTAGCTTAGTCTCCTCTTCCGACACCTGGTACAGAGGGAGGTACTATTCTACCCCACCGGTACTCCACGGCTATGGGGCCTAAAGTTCTAGGAGTGGAATCCATGCTCCGGGAAACACAAAGCGTTCACCCATAAAGTTAACGGACCATGTGATTAAAACCCCAAATTGGAGATCTCTTGAGGTACCCTATCTGATAGTACTTACCTCTGATTATCTGTGGCAGATATTGATTTATCCTCTTCATTGCTTCATCAGCATCTACGTAATGAGGGTTTTCCTGATCTGAAATAAATATTAGACGATATAATACTTTTTTAAATTATTAATATTTATGCATCTATTTATAAGTAAGATAATTTTAAAATCATCATCACATAAATCTTTCCTCATTACACATTCCATTTTAAGTGTTTTCAGTTTTCAGTTTGATTTTATGAAATATAAATAGACTTTGTTACCAAGTGAAGATATAACTTTTTAATAGTGAAAGAACGATTTAAATTAGTCGAGTAGATTTTGAGTTTAGTAGTTAAGTCGATTAAATCGATTAAGACGATTAAATCGTACCAAACTAACAAACAATCGAATATTTCCTCAATATAATATTAGTATAGATAATACGATGATACGGTGATATGGATAATACGGTTTTAGACATTGGTAAAAGTAAAATTCTTTTTATATAAGCTTAATCTCATAAAGAACATATCAGTTCACAATCATTATACCAGCCATTAAAAGTTCACTGTTGGCCATGGGACTTCTCAAAAAAGGGGGTATCTTGCCTATAATTGCCGCGATGGGCAAGCGTGTTGGCAATCGTAGAGCGCAGCTTTCGTGACGGGGAAGCTGCTGCTCATCCCCACTTCTTTTCATGGATATACCGCCATCTGTCGGTTCCAGTACCTTAGTCGCCTCTTACGTCGACACCTGGTACAGGGGGAGGTACTATTCTACTCTGTCGACACCTCACAGTAATTAAAATAAAATACAAACTAAAGTACTTACCAGCAGTTGCAGCCACTAATGCAGCGATGGCTGCGCCGAGTTGTGCCGTGCTCTCGTGCAGTCTCGACTTCAACTCTTCGGGAGCAACCTTCGTCTTGGGTGCTATTATAGGCTGTAATGATAAGAATAACGTATCAATTATCAACTGAGTATACTTTTGAGAAGCTTTTCTAATTCGTCAGATTCAGACGTCCACTGTATTTATAAATATACTCGCCCGCCTCGGCTTCGCACAAATATTTAGCAATAATTATATATTTTTTTATTTTAACATGTACAACACACGTACCCTATATTTGCGTTAGATTACGACAAAAGTGGATATTATATTCATATATATTTTCTAAATTGAAGTAAATTTTAAATATTTTCCAAGAAAACATAAAACATGTACGTGTTATATGTATCGTAAATGTTTTAAGAGCATGAATGTTAATTCTTATCAAAGACGTTGCTAATTTAATGTTTTTTTATACACACTTGCAACCCCTATTTTATTCTTTAAGATTTCTTTTTTAAATTCTTCTTAGTACGAATTTTTTTTAGATTCTCTTCTTGAATTTAAACAAGTGCCCGAATTTTACATTTCTACCATCAGCAGTTGCGAATTTCCGTGCATTTACTTCCGCGGTAACTTCTCTATTTATACATATATACTCATATATATATATATATTACTAACTCATTTAATCGCATATTATTTTTCAGATTTTATACTATTTTGATAAAAAAATACCGGGATTCTTTTGCAAAAATTACGCCGAGAAAAGTTTACTTCTAGTGTACAATATTTGCATTAGGAATTGTGTGAAACCATTACTTATAACACTCACTTTTCCAAGCTCCTTCTCAGCCGCTGTCACCTGGTCTTGAGCAATAGCTGCTGAGGTGATAAAGCGAAGATGCTGCACATCAGGACCTTGCCCTCCATCGAGATCTAATGACAATATTATTATATAAATCCTAGTGCCAAGCTTAAAAGTCATGGTAAGCCTACCGAAGAAAACGATCAATTGCTCAGCGTAGCCTAAATCTTGAAGACATTGTCATATCACTATTGGACTTAGGCCTCGTCAAAGAAGGGAGAGCTGCTTTGAGAACCATGGTGGAAATCGCAGAGAGTAGCTTCGTGACGGGAATGGAAGCAGCATCTTCAACCCTATACCCGCATCGTGTTTTTGGATTTGCAACTTTCGGATGGAAATACTGTCGGTTCCTCAGCTTCCTACAGCACTGTTATGGTACGGGAGTAGTTCTGTCTTACGCTGCCGGTACCCCAAGGCTTATTAATTTATAAAGGATACCAACAGCGTTTAATGGAAATGTTGACTAGAAGCAATATGACATATAAAATACAGATAATAATCTTCCTCACTTATTAAACAGTAATATGGAAATGTAAATGAGAGAGACGAGAAAAAAAAACTAAAGTAAAGAAATAAAAACTGAACTAAAATAACTATAAACTTTTTAACTGCTAACCAGTGATCTGATTATTTTGTTCTTCACGGTAACTTAAAAGCTTCTCACAATCTTATTTCACGAACAGACACACAAACACTTTTAGTTAGTAACAAAAATTGATGAATGTGAGTTGCATGAGAAAAAAAGTTAGACGATTAAAGCTATGGCCTAAAGTCAAACGACAAGAAATATATATATATATTGTACACAAACTATCGATCAGTCTGATAACCTTACGGTGTTATAAGAGTAAATTAAACCAATAAGTTGTTGACTGTCCTACTTAGATACTTGTCTGCCGGCACCAGACTGTCCTGAAACTAAGTTTATAGCAAGTACATTACTAGAGCCACTAGAGAAGCACCTGCAAGAAAATCTGATGGTAATTAGGGTTCCAATAACACCTAATTAAAGTAGGTATTATTGAAATCCATTACAGCATCGGTGCTAACAAACCGTGGTCTTAAAGACCACATCTATATAACTAACTTAGAAGAAGCACTTCGCTTTTCATTTAAATTATTTAATTATTACATATATGCATATACATTTATATATTAATTCTTGCTTGAAGCCAGAATATTTCTACGAACCTGTCTGTTCAAATGCATTCTGATCCAAATCCCGCTTCAGCTGAAGTAGCGCTTCATCCAGCATCTTCTGACTGTCTTCCAGACTATCTCGCAATTTCTCAGATCCTGCCCCTTCTACCATCGGCTTCCATACTGAAGCCAGCTTCTGGTTGGCTGGGAGGTACAAGTCGACTGCATTCTTCAGAGGCACATAGTGATGGGAATCTTGAGGTGCTGATGGTGTGAGCTGGCAAATGGAAATACCATATTGTACAAAGATTTATGTCATGTTTTAAGTCTTTTGAGATGGAAAATAATACATTCCGCCAAGAAGGTTACTACTTACTCTTTTACTTACTCTTACGTTACTTACTCTTTGTATTTTTATATAAGACTATAAATTAATCTAAAATATTATATACACATTGTGTAGGTCTGAAAATCAGCTACTATCTATCTTACATGCGCCTAAGTGATAAAGGTTACCCAACTCAAACATTTCTTTTAACATTTTTGGTAAATTTTTGACATTAAAAATACTTAGAACTAAATGAAAGCTAAAACTTTACCCTTCTATCACTAACCCGTATTTTTAAATAATTGTATTTGCAATTTAATCATTTTATATCGTGAGGTACCAGCGGAATAAAATAGTACCTCACCTGCACCAGGTGTCGTTAGAGGCGACAAAGGTACCAGAACCGACAGACGGCGGTAACTCCATCTAAAATAGTGCAGCTCAAATGCACAGGATGGGGATGGGCAGCAGCGTCCCCGTTGCGGTAGCTGCGCTCTGCGATTGCCAACACGCTTGCCCAGCGCGGCAATTATGGGCAAAATACCTCTTTTGTGGGAGAGACTTATGTCCAACAATAGAATTCTAGTGGCTAGTATGATTAAGAAGATAATGAATTATTTTATATTATTTATATGGCAGTATAACGTTTACCAGCTAGTAAATATATAAGAGTTATTTGCAAAATACCTACTGTATGAAGGATATATAAGTAGATCATAAATAGATACGTACATCTTTCACAAATGTTACTGATCTTAGATACAAACAAATATTAAGTTCTACCATTAGTAAATTGACTCGAAACATTACTCTGAATACTGAAGATTAATACAGATGAAACTATCTAAAGAATTACCTGGGCCACAGCATTGAAGTGATCAGCGACCTCTTGGAATTCGGATAGAGCGTCATTAAGGCCCTGCGCAGTGGGTCCATCCGCCTTCGGCAGCAGGAATGACACTTTCTTTATCAGCTTGGTTCCTTTATCACTGCTTGCTTGTGCCAAGTTCTTGATCTGAATAGATAAAATAAAAATAAAAAGTACAAAAACAAAGTTCTGTTTAAAAATCAATTCAGTCGCCTTAGTTGAAATTTTAGACAATTTGAAGTACAACATGAGATCACGAAGAGACAAGCGTTTGGGGTAGACTTGTAAGTGGTTGGTTAAACTTGAACCTTCACCACCTTAAACACAGGATAGTGAGAAGTTTTTGTATCAATGTGTATCGTTAGAGATCTTACAATAGTGGTGATATATAGCGCATACCTTATTTTCAATCATGTCTGTATTATCGCAGTATTTGCCAGCGACGTTTTCAACGACAGCCGCCGCTTTCTTGATATTCTAAACAAATTAAAACATTCAATCTATTAATGGTCCCGATGGCGCAAATGTTAGTGATCCTATCTTATGCACTTATGTATATGATGTTATTTGTGTTTGTTCTGTGTCTGGATGTTAAATATATGTATTTGAATAGTAAATTTGTGATTTCTCTGTTGTCTGGCGTCTGTAACGAATGCTTTAAGCGACTTATCACGGAGTCAGGTCAATGTACGAGATGATGTGGGAATTTTCTTATTATTATTAATATATATATATAAAGGAAGATGATCATTGACTGAAGTTAGCGATATAAGCGTTACGCTTAATGCAGTCTCCGCTAGGAATGTGTTTATATTTTTGATTGTCTTTTTGAAATAAAAGTTATTATTATTATTCATATAAATAAAGAGAAGGTGACTGACTGACTGTTTGACATATCAACGCAGGATCCAAAACTATAAGGCTTAGATATTTTGAATGTTGCCCAGGGGTTCCTTTTATAATGTTTCCTAATTATCATCGTTATATCAGCTATTGAAAGTCTCAGACATAGGCCTTCCCAAGAAAGGGGGATTTTTGCCCATAATTGCTGCGCTGGGCAATATTTATTATTATAGTGTTGGCAATCGCAGAGCGCAGCTTTTGCGACGGGGATGCTGCTGCCCATCCCCGCCCTGTGCATTTGAACTGCACTGTTTTGGATGGATAAACCGCCATCTGTGTAGTGTTTTTAAGCACTAAAAAGGATTTTTGAAAATTTACATCTTAAGCAACATTTTGTAATTAGTAATAATACTGAATGTATGAAATACAATGAAAGTGATTGAGGTATTGGTGTTTGTTTGTCTTTGTAAGATAGACTCAGAAAGATTCAAAATTGTCCCATTACCTCTGTGCTTCCCTGCGCTGAACTAACACATATGTCTCTGGTGGCATCGCACAAGGATCTCAACTCGTCCAACATCTGTTTCCTTTTAGTTGGATCCACACTTGAGCTCAGCAACACGACGTCTGATGAAAAAGACAAATTTGTTGAGACTAATTAAAACATTATACAGTAGTATAATATAATATATATATAAAGATCTTACACGCTACATTAGTGTTAAAAAAGAATATTCGTATCAATCTGATTGCCTATTGAACTTACCTTTGACGATTTCTGGCACCAATTCGCTTATAATGTTGGTGGCTAATTCTGCAGTCACGAAATCAGGGTTGTTACGATCTGTAAGTAAATGATGCAGTATAGTATCATCCTTATATTTGTTTGTGACGAAACCTTCTTCTAAATACACCTAGGACAGGTCTCCAGAGACGCCGACATCACCATCATAGTTGAAAAACTTCCTATAATAATTAAGCTTATGACTTATATCTGTATATTTGCAGGGTTACCGGTAGGGTAGAATAGTACCTTCCCTTGTCAGGATAGTAACAGGCGACTGATCTCACCGGAACCGACAAATGGCGGTATATCCACTCTAAATAGAATATCTGAAATACCATAGGGCAGAAATGGGCAGCAGCCTTCCCCTCTTTTGTGGAGTCCAGTGTTTAATAGTGGACTTCCAATCAGTTTTATATCTATTTAGGCCTAACAATTACACTCTCTTAGTATCACGTGATATTTACTTATCTAAAGCTATCTGAAAACTAGACTACAATCGCAAGACGTATCTTAAGTCTAAACTTACTGCAGATTAATAAACATCCACCAGAAGAGACCTTTAAAGCTCATTCCCCTCTTTCAAAAGTGAGAAAGATTACTTTTTTCAATTGCAAGATGTCCTCTGTAAATTACTGATCTTCCAAAAATATTTGTCATGTCAACTATCTTGTACAAATAATTGCCACGATGGGTTAACGCACTGCGATTACCCATCGGTGACTGGGTACTCTATATTTCTGTGTGTTTTGAGCATAATTTCCATATTAGACATACGTAAATCCATCGGAGATGCTGCCAAACTACCCTGATAATTTTAAATACCTCCAGTGCTCGCCACGACAGCTGCTAAAGCTGCTCTGAGCTCTGACATCTTCTGATTTAAATTCTTCTCCAATTGCTTCAGCTGTGGCGCAGATAACTGTTGTGTTGTGGGCTTTAAAAAGTGAAATATAGACCAGTCAATAATATACAAATAACAAAAGTGTTTTTATCATCAATACTACTGTTTATTTATAAACTTTTTATTTAAAAACAGTTCGTTGAAGTAGTTCAGTTACATTTTTACTGCTCATATAATTTTAAATATTTAGCAGGCATCTATTAAAATCTCAAAAAGTATTACCAAACTTCTTATAGCGTTATGTGTATTCAATGATTATTATTTTGATTAATGCTAGCCATCCAAAATTTAATTAATATCATTATTATTACCTTGTCTATTCCATCTTGTGCTGCGTCTATGTTGTTCTTGACTTTAGAAATGGATTTGATGAATCCCAGTCTTCTAGTTGCTTTGGCTTCATCTGCATCTTCTTCAATGCCTAAAATTTTATATAAATCCCGATTATATAACATAAATTTTATTTATCATTATGATTATCTATACGGCTACCATAGACTAATGTCATGATGTTGTAAACTTGTTAACTAAACCGATGGAGCATTCGGACGTATCCCTATAGTGTGCACTAAGATTTAATACCCACCTCACCAGAGAAAATATAAGTATAATATTATAATCCATATACGTATACATTTACAGAATATTGTATATTTGACTTATCTCCGTAATAAGTCACTCAAACAGAGGAATCACAAATACATTCATACATCACACCTGTGTCCCTCATTTTTATACATAACATTACTTTTACATTAGTCTTTCGTCTTACTTACATATACTTTTATACCGTTTAAAGAAATCTTGCAAACTCGTTACCATCTCTTGCACTCTTTAGCTCACGATGCTAAGACTACTTGATCATCAGCGTGAAGAAGTCATTTGATAAGTAATCAATTTCTTAAAGCATAATCCACATTCACTGGCTTTCCAATCCGACAGACATTTGTCTGTCTGACACAATATACTATTGCTGACGGAATTTCTGTTTAACAGTCTTTTTATATATATATTAACAATAATATAAAGAAGTGTTCTTTACATATATAACACTTATAACTTTATTCCGAACTCTATTATGTTTTCTTTACCATTAATACTTCCAAAGGCACTCTTCAATTTGTCCAACGCCTTCGCTAGATCTAAGGTCTGATCTCTTAATTCTTCTGCTATTTGTGCTTTTGAAGAATCTTCAACCAGCGGCTTCCAGCTGGCAGTGAGTTTCTGAACTGATGATGAAAGGTTTTCTGCTGCAACCCTTAACGCGCTCTGGCAATGAGGTTCTTGGATTGATGGTGCTGTCAGCTAAAAATCATAAAACTTAATAAGTATCCAACATTTTTTGTGGGGTCAACATGTGGGTTCAATAAAAACTAAACAGAACATGACGAAACAAAAACTTGAAGGCGTAAATTTTGGTAAGAAATTCAAACTTGAAAATATTAAGGACAGGCAGAGTACTAATATTGCTAAATAAAACATTGTGTGAACGTACAAATGTTTGTAACTCTTTCATGCAAAAACTACTTGATGGATTGAAATTAAAAAAAAAAATACCTTAAAAATTTACAAATTGTTATATTAGCCAATACAATGACTTTCTGCGTTGTAATGAAATTTCTAACTTAGTATAGAAATAATAATCCTTGGCCTAAGTATCAGGCAAAATGACGATAACTTATTTTTATACCATTTGTTAAAATTAAATAACTCTTAAAATGTGCCACTTTCAACTAGATCTCAATTTGGATCAAGCCTAAAAAATTCAATTTATGGTGGTGATATATCAACCAGGTCATTGTAAAGAGCAAAACTTTAGCTCTTGTAAAGGAAATATTTGAAGCGTTAATTGAAGTTAGAGTAACATAGTATTTGTGTCAGAAGGAACGCTTGTGAACCTCTAAAGAGGTTTCCCCAGGGGATTACAATATAGGGTACTTCAAAAAGGAATTAAATTGATTTTAAATGGGCATGCGATAATCTCGCTGCTGCTTACCATTAGACCATCAGTATATCTATGTCCATCTATGGCATACATAAAAACTTTATGGGAAGAGTCTGCATTTGTAAGCAATTGCAAGTACAAGTTAAATATTATTTATTTATTACAAATATATTTTTATCAGTCAGTTACCGTGGCACAAGTCATCAGATCCTTTGCAGCATTTACGCAGCAAACCTCTGCCGCTTGCAGTCCTGAAGCTTCAGGATGTGAAGCTAGTTCGTGAGATTTGGTCAGCAGTTTCGATGTCTTGCCAGCCACTTCGTTGGCTATCTTGATAATCTATTTAAAAAAGGCACTCTATTCATAACATGTAGTTGTTTATCGAAATAAAGACTGAGAGGAAGTATTCAAATATTATCATCATGATCATATCGGTAGGTCATCCACTGATAGATATAGGCGTCTCCAAGTGATTGCCGCGGTTGTATGCAGCCTGCGTCCAGCACGATCCTGTAGTTTTAGTTTGATCGTTTGTCTACCTTGTAGGTGGACGCCCTATACGCTTGCCGGTACGTGGTCTCCATTCCAGCACCCTCCCGCTTCATCGTCCACCCGTTCTGCGTACTAAATGCCATGTCTACTGCCACTTCAACTTGCTAATCAGCCAAGCTATGTCGATTGCTTACGGATCTTCTCATTCCTAAATAAAATTCAGCCTACAGACGCTCGTAATATCATAAGGACATCACTAGCGCGTTACCAAAAGTTGTAAGAGGTGGCTAAGGTACCTGAACTGACAGATGGCGGTATATTTATTCGATACAGTGTGTCTCAAGTACACAGGGTGGAGAAATCTGCGCTCTGCGATTACGAGCACTTGCCCAGCGCAGTAATTATGGGCACAATTACCCTTTTCTTGGGAAAGCCAGCAGTAGAATTTCACTGCCCATCTCACCATTCAAACCGGAACACAACAATGCGAACACTGCTATTTGGCGGTAGAATTAGATGAGAGTGAGGAACTAATGCAGACGGCTTTTGTATGAGCGTAGACCTCATATAAAATATTTGATTTATGACTTACAAATAACCAAGAAATTGTGAATAAAAACTCGATGGGCAGTGTCAATAACACCTACATTCGTACAGGCTAAACCATGGTCACCAATCAGCTAGCCTAACTAAATGAATCCAATCTCTATGAGTACCTCGTACTGTTTGTTGTTATGGGGTTGTCGCCTGAACGTAAATATCAGCTTCTCAGACACTGCACCGTATTCACCGGCAGCTTCTTGTAGTTTCTATGGAAGAGTTTGTGCAAATTAATAAAGTTCCTAATTAGTTTCTTTCTCTCTCTACTGGTGCTTGAGTTCGGAGATATAAAAGATCTTAAAATGTAAAACAGTTTGGCACATCCTTAAGTGAACCTATCTAATAGGAAAATAGTCGTGAGTTCGATCCCCACAAAGATAAATTTATATAATGAGCAATTTTATTTGTTCTGTGTCTGGGTGTTATATACATAAATAAGTAATATCTCCATTGTCTAATATCCATTATAAATGTGTTTTAAACTAGTTATCAGTCAGTTTAATGCGTGAGTTGTGGTGTAAATTAAAAATAATATCTTTACTATAATTATAAAGAGGAAAGATTTGTAAGTTTATAACGAATAAATTCAAAAACTTCTAAACTGATTTCCATTAATATTTTATGATTAGAGAGTTTATACTAAGTAACATAAGTCTAAAATGGAACTATATAAATTCGCATTTCTGCACGATCGCAACAAACTCAAAAATGCCTGGAACTATAGCAAAAACTTATTCAGAAAAGGTAATTTACATTATTATCAAGAAATAATATACGCTATGTACTCCTACATTCGCACAGAAAAAGGTATGTTTCCGCCTCAATTACTGGTCAATACTTACTTTATGATCCTCAGGGTTAGTAAGTATGCAGATTTTTCCGGCGGCATCGCAGAGCGCTCTTAAATCATTCAAGAATTCCTCACGAGAGTTCCCATCTTTCACCGCACTCAACGCCTTTGCGTCTATCAAGAGAAAAATAATTAAACTATTTAATTATTTACATTACAAATTGAACATTTACGCGTTCACTACTCATAATAAAACTACTTTCTTAACGGCTTTAAAACGCCGGTTATTTAAGTTTTTACATTTTATGTTTGACGTTCTTCTTCTTCTTCTTTAAAATCTTTAAAATTTTAAAAGTTAAATGAACCGCGTTTTATTGCCGTTAGGAATTAGTTTTTCTTTTAGTCGAGTCATTAAAAAGCATATATGTTTCAACTTTGTTGCATTCTATTTGAAAAATTACTTTTATTAACGTAATGTGTAATTAGTATAATTTAGTATAAATATACTAATTATGTAATTAGTATATTTAAACCAATTACAATTTTTAATTGTTTTAACGATTTAAAAGTGTTTCTAAAAACGAGTGAAGAGTATATTTCAATGCAGATATTTTTCAATCGGAATATTCTCGATTTTATACTCAGAAGTACACTGGTTTGAAGAATAAAAAAAATTATAATTATACTGCAAAAATATTAAACCATTTGTTTTCATTATACACTCATTTGCAAAAAAAAAACGGGCACCTAAGCAATTAACCATTTCAAATGTTACTATTTTTTTCTTTAATAATTATAGTTAGTTTTACTTTCACAATTTTGTACATTAATAACCAAATAATCGTTTTCGTCAGTATTATCATAAAATTTTGATAAAATTTATGGGTTTTAATGCTAAAGTTTACTAGTAGTGTATGCTCGCTAGTAGTGCATATGCTCGTGAAGTAAAAGTTTACAAAGATTTTTGATTGTTTTTTCTTTAATGAAGTAAAACCAGATAAATGTTTAGTATCGAGTATGTCCCCTTCTAGCTGAAAGCACAGCTTTAATTCGTCTGGGTATGCTAGCGAGGATATCCCGGATACTTGCTTGCGGAATACGTTCCCACTCAGTGGTAATCACATTCTTCAGCTCTCTGATGGTCTGCGGAGCCGGTCGTCGTTGATGACTCACAATTTCAAGCAAACCTAAGCCTGGCAACTCTGTGCTCACATAGTAACTTAGGGGCGCGGGCCGGGCTATGACTGCCTATATTGGCCGTGAGAAGCCTCCTCCTGACCGTCCTTAGACTAATATGCACATTTCTTACTTCTTCGAGGATGTTATTAAGGTAATCATACGAAGACTTGCGATCTCTCAATGTGCGACTCACAAGAAAACGATCATCCCGTGGTTGGGCACATGGTTTTCTTCCAGAACCAGGCCTTTTCTCGACGGAACCGGTGTCTCGATAACGCTACCAGGTCCTTTGAATCGTCGAGTAATGAATGAAATAAAATGAACACCACGGCATTTTAAAACCAGCCAGTACGATGTACAAATGATTGAAATCATTTTGATACCATATTTTTTTATGGAAGAATTAAAATCAAACCAACCTATTTTTTTGCAAATGAGTCTACAATATCGAATATCAATGACTCATTAATATTTTTCTGTTTTAGTCAAATATGTTAGTCCTTGTATTCTTCCACAGACAAAATATTAGAGCTTTTTTATTGTTAAATGACGGACCCGATGGCGTTGTTAGTATCGACAGCCAAGGGACAAATAACATATTTATTAAGGAATAATTTTGTTTGGTTGTTAAATATGTATTTAAGAACCATATTTATGATTCCTCTATTGTCTGATGTTCGCTACACAAGTGCTTTAAGCGACTTATCTCGGAGTCAAATTAATGTATAAGATGTTGTATAAATTAATTGGAGTTCACTAACCTTTAACAAGTTCTGGCAATAATTCATTGATGGTATTCATGTTGGTGACGGCAGCTGAATAATCCATGTTGTTTGGATCTGAATGAAAAACAACAAATTTCTTAGAGGCTATAAACTTAGTTGTAAGACCCGTCTGGAGCCGGCAGACTAGGATTAAAGTAAGACATTTAATGACCTATTTGTTTAAATGACTCTTATAACACTGGTTGAAAGGGTCATCGGTCATTTTTGTAAAAGTGTAATAAGCAAATCTATACTCATAGATATTTTATAATGATTTAACAGTGCCTATGATAGGTCTTTTTAAATAAAGACTTTGACATAGACTTCATAAAAAGGCCATGTACATTAGTACCTTACTCTCATCAATTTCTACCGTCAATTAGCAGTGTTAGCATTGCTGTGTAACGGTTTGAAGGGTGAGAGAGGCAGTGAAATTATCGCTTAAATGTGACATAGTATCTTCAAGTCACAAGGTTGGCAACTCGATAGTGATATCCTTGGGATACTACAAGCGTCTATAGGCTGATATGACGCTTACTTTTACGCGGTCTGTATGTTTGTTTATAGACATGGTCTATAACAAAAGAATAAAAAGAGAAGGTAAGTGCAGTATTATAATAAATAATTAAGTAATTACCCGCTAAGGCTGTTAGGTACAAGGCTACGGCTGCGTTCAGTTTGCCCATTTTATCCAACGCTGCTCTCTCCAACTCTTCAACAGCAGCACCGTCGATATTGAAAGATTGAGGTTCCTAAGGATGAACAATGGAGTAATAAATGTGGATAATTATATGGTACTCATCTATGAGTCATAGGACGTCCACTGATGTACACAGCTCAACTGGCGGCTTCGACTATATATGTATATGTAATATATATATATATCGTGGAAGCTATCAGTCCAGTTGATACATATACGGCGTGCGATATTATTTGTTTCAGTTTTAATTAAATCCTAATTTTATTTGTTCGACTTTTAAATAGTGTCTTAAAAAATGTAATAAATAAACTTACTAGTTTGGTGTCAGGTGCATGATTAAAAAGATACGATAAGTCCTAAGTTTTAGCTAGAATTGTTATTACATATGTGAACGGAAAATAAAGTATTATTATTGTAATTGTGATAGTGTAAAAAAAACACAACTTTCACACACCTCACAAACCTTGGCGTGCACAATATTAATTGACTTGTTACTCAGGACAAACAGTTATATGATGAATATTTGTCTGGGTATTAAATATATATTTCAGTTTTATATTTGTGATTCCCGTGTTGTCTGATATCCGTAATACAAGTAATAAATAATAATAATAATAAATTCCCACAACATCTCATACATTGACCTGACTCCGTGGTAAGTCGCTTAAAGCACTTGTGTTACGGACGCCAGACAACAGAGGAATCACAAATATACTACTTAAATACATATATTTTACACCCATACACAGAGCAAACACAAATATCATCACATAAATATTTGCTCTGGGTGGGAATCGAACCCACGACCCCAGGTGCACAAGACAGGATCACTACCATCTGCGCCATCGGGCCCCAGTGTAAGTGTAAGTGAAACTCTAAGGCGAAATGTTGAGCGAATTTACTATTTGTTAGTGGTATTATCTGTCTGAAATTATGTCATACATTTTATCAGGACAACATTTCTGTCATAACTAAAATCTTATAAAAAGAATGATAGTTAAAAATGGTCGTCGTAAACTGACTAATATGTCAAACAAAATTGTACCTAAAAGTCGAATATAATATCTCATACATTGACCGGACTCTAAAGTAAGTCGCTTAAAGCACTTGTATTACGGACATCAGAGAACAGAGGAATCACAAATCATAATAGATACTTAAACACCTATTTTTGATATCCAGACAGAATAATTCAAATACCATCATAATATATATTTTGTTTGTCCTGGTGATGATATCCCGCAACCCTTGGCGCCTAAGACAGAATCACAACCTAGGTGGTTGCCATCATGCCCTTCTAATAAGTTACTGAAACTCATATATTTATGATTTTTTTAAAATATAAAGTGTTTTAAGTAACCACGTTTTAAAGCTGTCAAAAATAAGTTTTAAGCAAACAAAATTACCAATAACGGTAATTTTTAAACTTACCGCATTCAAATCTAGCTTGATCTGGTCTATAGTAGAACTAGCCGACTGTGTCGCCACCAAAATAGACGCCCTCTTAAGGGTCGCATCCATTTTGTCGTCTTCTATAAAGCTTGTACGGGAGCGCTGAGTAACATTTATAATTTATCAAAATAATAAATGATATCATCATATGTCAATAAAACCTGGCATATGTATATTAATCTAATAAAAAGAACATATTTGTATTTTTATAACGATTAGGCTAAAAAACTATCTAACCGATTTAAAAAATTTTTTCATCATCATACCAATCATTGAAATTCCATTGCTGGACATAGGCCTCCACAAGAAAGGGGGCTATCATTTACGTTAATTTCCAAACGTTTACATAAAATTACTAATTTCAGTTACTAAAGCCGATGGAGGGGTGCGATAAATTTTTATAATCCTATCAGCTTACCCGGCAGAATTCCTTTCTTGTTTTGGTCTTCGGGTCGAGAGAGAAGTACATTTGTGTAGATAAGTCCGCAATCCTTCTAGCAGCTTCTTGTGCATCTTCTGGATTCTAATAAATATGTAATTAAACATTATTAAGTTATCAACACTGGAATATTATTTTATGAAATGTGGTTTTATAATGTTCTCCTGACTTTTGCTTTATATAGAATTATTAAACACGTTTCTTTTACAGCATACATTATGATAAAATATCTAGTTTTGCTGCAGTGCAGAAGGCTCAGCTCTTTAAAGACCTACTTCTAATGGTACTTACTAGATTATCAAAAATTAAATAATTAGTTTTACAGGAGGCAAGAATGAAAATCTTTCCTTCTATCACATTAAAACTTACAACGTCTTTTTGGGTTGAGTCTGTCAAATTGCGCATACAATCTCGAAGTTCTTCAAGTGCGTCCAAAAGTTTCTTTTTGCCGTCTTCTGTGGTCATTTTCGCGGCTGCCCCTTGTACTCCTGAAGTTGTGAATAATTAAGTATTGGTAAAGGTCCTAATATAGAACCTTGTGGGACTCCACTTTATAAGGCTTTATTTTGACCAAAAGAACTTTTGTCAATAATGTGCCAAAAAAATTACCTTCAGTAACACTTGGCATATCAGCTTGCATCGTCTCCACAATTGTACGTGTCTCAGCAATACTTCCTTCATCCGGTTCTGAAAATGCAAAATGCAATTGATTTTAAGCAGATCGTACGAAATTCTGTTACTGGTGTTTAGATGTATTCTAGCCAGGTCGTACAAATATGTACATATTACCTGTTAAGAGCGTGACCACCTTCACGGAGTTAGAATTCATACGATTCAGTTTTCTGATAAAGTCCAAAGACAAGTCTTTTCGCAAGGGCACCTCACCCACCTGTAACAATAGAAAGTTAGCGCTACTTACCATAAAACAAAGGTCATTTAGACTCAAAAACTGTTTATTTAGTAAATATGGCAAGGTGTACTTCTCTGAGTTTACTCTGTATCGCATCCTGTCGGGATTTCACCGAGATCAAATATAACCTTATGTCCTAGAAAAGGTCCCAGAGACCTCCAGATGAAATTAAGGAATTGGGCAGACATACTTTCGCATTTCTAATAGCAAAAAAGACATTAAGTATTTGTAAAAAATCAAATGGACTAATTGTATTTTGCATCCATTAAGATCAATCAATTGTTATTGTTATCAGTAAGTTAAGCGTTGGAATTGCAAGAGTCACTGACAATTTAATAGAAATAAAACGCAATTCGTTTAGTGTAATAACAAACTTAGTGTTTGCATTTGTTCTAAAAAAGTTGAATAGTTATTTAATTCAACTTCCAAACTTAACCATTACTTTATAATATATTCCACAAATAATTAATTAATATTTTGTTAAAAAAATTTAAAGTGTCGTTCAAAAAAATTATATCCACCTTTATCCAAAGTTTAATTTAAAACTAAGGTAAGACATAAGTTTATTATTAAAATATGCTTACTTTAGAGTGTAAAAAAATTTGCAATTGCAGAATTAGCAAGACTGAATTCGAAGAGCGTAAAATTGTTTTCACCAGAACTTTCTGCTCGTTACTACTCTTTATCCAAAGCTTTATTCAAAACTAAGCTAAGACATAAGGTCATTAATAAAATATACCTACTTCGGAGTACGATAAACTTTACTGTTGCAGAATTAGCAAGGCTGCATTTGAAAAGTGTAAAATTATCCTCACCAAAACTTTCTGCTCGTTACTACCCTTTCCAGAAACCACAATTTGTTGGACCGTCACTATTTGCGTCCCTTGAGCGATGGCTTGACCTAGAGCAAACACATTTTTAACATAAGTATCTATTTAGTAAGATACAACAGAACGTACACCTCTAAACATATTTGACGATCACAGTAAAAGTTGTATGTACATACGAGTACATACATACATCGCGCTTGTGTCCTGTCGGGGTAAGCTCTAGAGACTATGGATCTCCACTTGTTACGATCTTGGCATACCTCTCTTGCTTCTTTTACTAGCATTAGTCTTTTCTTATACGCTCGTTTATTTTTAATACTTCTGACCTGGTCCATCTTTAATACCTCTTCTACCTGGTTTAGATATGTTCGGCTCGGTCGTCCTATACCAACTCTTCCATTCACTTCCGCTCTTCATACTTGTGCAGTCATTCTACTTTCATCCATCCTTTCTTTCTCTTCATTGCAATAAGAGACGATGCGCATTCTCCTTTAACGATATGGTTTAACATTACCTGGTTCATAAGTAACGATCTTGCTGGGTCCCACGAAAGATTCTTCCACAACCTTATTTGGTGACATTGTAAAGTGCTGCATGGTGTGTCCTCTGAAAAGCAAAAGTTTAATCAATCTAAGTTACAATAAGAATTTTTGTTAATTAGCATTTTAAATATGGCGTTGTTTGTCCCCGAGGAAGTGAGAATATTACCCATAATTGGCACGCTGGGCAATTATCTGGTTGGTTGGCGCTGGTACCAATCGCAGAGTATAGATTTGCAACGGGAATGATTCAGCCCATCTCGGTAGGCGGTATATGGATCCAAAGCAGTGTCTTGTAATGAAACTATACTCTGCCATTATTGGCAAACTTTCCCGTTTTGGAAAGAAATGTCCAGCCATGGACGTCCACGTAGTATAATACCTATATATAATATAATTGTATTCCTTATACATTGGCCTGACTCCACGGACAATAAACAATAAACAAATCATAAATATAAAACGTAAATATACATTTTTAACACCCAGACGTAGAACCAATACAAATATCATCATATAAATATTTGTCATGGGTGGGGATCGAGCCTTAAACGTTTGGCTCACAAGATAGGATCACTACCACCTGCGCCATCAGGTCCGTTAAATATTTACCTATAAAAGTGATTTATGACATTTTATTTAACTCTAACACCGTTTAGACCATAAATTGAATCTAAATTCTCTGTCTTCAGCCACCTGTGACGAGCCACGTCTCTGACGGTTAACGTATGCAACGGAACGTGTTCATTACGAATCGCGTATTATGACGAGAGTGACGAATAGAATTTGTGGCAACGTATAATCTCAAAATTCTAACTCAGTTTTAGATGACCTAGAAAGTTTAAATTTGGTATCCATTTAAGTTTACCTGGATGCTTGAACGTTGTCTTCACAGATAGCGTAGTGCTCGGTGGTGTCAAGGTTGTATTTCGCCTCCATTCGTTTTCTGATGATGTCGATGTACCCCTGCAGGATGTCCCGGATACGATGAGCGTCGTTAGTCTTCACGCTGTACTCTTTATCGCTGCGGAAGAAGACTAAGTTAATTTTTGTGTGTCATCATCATCATACCAGCCATTGGAGATCCATTGCTGGACATAGGCCTCCCCAAGAAAGAAGGAATTTGGGGTAAGTGTGTTGGCAAACACAGAACGCAGATCTCGCGACGTGGATGCTGCTGCACATTTCTAACCTATGCATTTGAGTTACACTGTCTCGATGTATATACCGCCATCTGTCGGTTCCGGTACCTCAGTCGCCTCTTACGAGACCTGGTTCAGGGTAGGTACTGAGGTTCTATTCTACTCTGCCGGTACCTCACGACAAGCTGAGACAAGACAGCTGTGTATAATGTTACTTATTAAAATATTTATAAATGCATAGATGAAACTATTATTGCCAAGCAATATCTATAGTTTTTGTTATATAGTATGAAATATATCAACAATTCTATTTATGAGCCTATATAGACGGTCCCCACTCCAAGATGTACTTTCGCCAACCTCAAGATGGTCTAGTACCCACCACAGGATGTTAGGGACATTGAGGGTCGGCTGCGTGAGTGCGTCATCGCATCATGTATTTTTCTTTGTAATGTGTCAAAAGCTTATGAACAAATTACGACACCTGGTTTGCCAATTTTGTTTATAAGAAATAAAAAAACAAGAATACCTGTAGTCTCCGAAGTTGAGCGTAAATGTCTCAGACTTGCCAGCATGGTAGGTCTTCACTTGGGTCAGCGGCCAGACCTGCAGGATCTCCTTTGTTACCTCGTCCAGACGCAGGATAGACTCCGCGTTGATGCCTAGCAATCGAGGCACCAGCTTCTTCTTGCTTTTCTGTTTTTCCTGTATAGAGTGATTGAGATTGCATTTATATACAAATATCATCATATCAGTATTAATGACCACTCCTGGGTGGGGTTTAACCCTAACATTTGGGGCAAAAAATAGGATCACTACCATCTGTGCCATCGGGCTCGACTGTCTTTGTATACTTATTTTGACTAATCTACTTCATTTTAGGACTTATGGTATATATTTAAAGAATCTAGACATATTCTTCTACAATTTAGAAGATATATTTTAAGGATTAATGGAAAAATAACACTTTTTGGACACAATCTCAACTCTATTGCTTGGAAATACGGTCTACTAGATACACATACCTTAACCAAGAAGAACGTGACGCCATAAGTGGGTAAATCCCGAGCAGTCTTCGTATAGAGATGCTTAGCCTCCAATTGCGAGAGACCATTGTGTTTGGAGAACTCCTTCAGGATTTTCTTCTCAATGCTTCTAGAATTGGTGTATTCCTTCGGCAGGTATTCGCTTAAACTGGACAATCAAGATTTATTTGAGTCTTTTTAAAGTTGCTGGTGAAAAATCTATAGAAGAATAGATGTTTTCTTTCATCCGGATAAAATTTATTCGAAATCTAAATAACAATTATCCTCTTGTTTTTAAAATCTTGTTTTATTGATATAGATGTTTAACGTTCAAAGAGGTATACGTTGACAGCTGCGGTAGTATTTACTGTTTTATAGCTGCCAGCATCCTCCAACAAAGGTTCATAACAAAGGCTAAGCGTACACAAATCAAAAAAGCAATAAAAAAACAAGAATTAAGCTGTTTACTAAAATCAAGCAAACTCTCAATTAAAAATAACAACTTTAAATACAAGAATAATATTAGTATTACCACATGCAAGCGCTGTCTATGGTCAATACAATATATAATATGGTGAGGTACCGGCAGAGTGCCGTGAGGTACCGGCAACGTAGAATAGTACCTCTCACTGCACCAGGTATCGTAATAGGCGACTTAGGTAGCAGAACCGACAGATGGTGGTATATCCATCCGAAATGGTGTAGCTCAAATGCACAGGGCGGGGATGGGCAACAGCATCCCCGTCGCGAAAGCTGTGCTCTTTAATTGCCAATACGCTTGCCCAGCTGGAGAGGCCTATATCCAGCAGTGGACTTTTAATGGTTAGTATAATGATGATGACGGTCAAGCTTTTGTAGCCATTTATATTTTTTTGTTTGCAGCTGTGTAGGTTAAGTAAAAAGGTGTTATATTTTTTATTCATATTTTTGATGATCTAGATTGTAGATGATCAGGATAAATAAATAGATGGTATATTTTTCAATTTACACGACATCTAATACTTTGGCCTGTTTCTGAGATAAACAGCTATAGGATGCCAGACAACATTGGAGTTACAAACATACATATACATAACACCCAGACACAAAAACATTGATTACGCCATCGAGCCCGTCTTTAATTAAATTGTTTCATAATAATTCTCAATACTTGTATAATAACCGCCATTTTGACTTGATTGACCTGATCTTCCGATAACAGATGTTAAAGGCTGTGTATATAACAATTATTTTTAATTGCAAGCTGGTTCCTGTGACTTTACTCACTTAATAAACACTTCGCTGTATTTATGCGAACTTGTTCGTAACATTGAAGTTTTTGTCCACTTTAGGCTTACCAAAATTACTCCTCTCTCCGTTTATCAGACTGTCATCATTCCAGCCCTAGGAAACCAGGCAGTGAAATTACTGGGTAATGTGACAAAATATCTTCTAGCCACATGGTACAAGATGGCAACGCGGTAGTGATATCCAGCTATGGGCTGCATGACGCTTACTATCACGACTTCATCATATCAGCAATATTATGGCTCATATTTCTTACCAACTCAGTAATACTGTTTTACTCGTTTACTTACTTCTCAATAAGTCCAGGCTTGTGTTTTTCCTCTTGATAATCCCCGAAGTGGACTTGACACTGGATTCCCGCAAACTGTGCAGCTGTAACCAAAACTCGTATTGTAATGTATATTCATCGCCATCATCATACCAGCCATTGGAAATCCACTGCTAGCCATAGGCCTCTCCAAGAAAAATGGAATTCTGGGCAAGCGTGGTGGCAATGGAGCTTCTGCTATGCTGCTTTTTTTGGACGAACCTATTGCTGGACTTCTCAGACGTCAATTCCAGCGCCACCGAAAAAAGAGGACGAGGCCTCTCATAAATGAGAGGACAGCCATCGATGTGGGTGAATTTAATTATGAAAATTCAGCTAAAGAGGACGAACGGAGTGAGCCCGGCAGCTCTAGGGCTGCCGGTTATCGCTCGTAGGGCCAGGGACTGCATTCGCCAGCGTACGCGGTGTACTGCTCTATTGAATGCATGTGCAGTGACATTGATCGTGTTGTGCCAGTGAGAGGGCGGGGAAGGGCTGCGATCTTCGCGGTTATTTTATCGGGCGGATCGTCTAAGACGTGACGCGGTCTACGATGTCGGACGTGTGATATGCTGCTGCCCATTTCCCGGTCTATTGCTTTTGGGCCACACAGCTTCAGGTGGACCACATGTCGGTTCCGGAGCCTAAGTCGCCTTTTAGGTACAAAAGGAGGTATTATTTTACTCTGCCGGCACCTCACGGCTGGAAATGGCAATAGGGGTTTGTTTAACACAGAGTGATCCACTCTGTGTTAAACAAAACCACATCAAAATCGTGCGTAGTTTTAAAGATCCAAGCAATCCAAGGACAGACGGACAGCGAATATTCATATTATACGTAGCGTAGTACTACGTAGTGATAACAAGGTTTTCCAGAAAATGTGATAAATTAATCACTATATTACATAAGTTAGGTTAATCTAACTATTATATATATGTATAACCTGATAAATGTTTACTATTGTTTTACTTAGGCAATATTTCAACTGTCAATATGTTATTTTTAGTTCTGGCAATTGCAGAGCATAACTTTCGCGACGCAAATGCTGCTGCCTATCCCTACCCCGTACATTTAAACTACACTGTTTCAAATGAATATGACGCCATCTATCGGTTCGGGTACCTCAGTCACCCCATAAGACTTACTGGTACATGTGAAGTCACTATTATACTCTGCTGGTACCTCACGGGTTATGATTTTATTATGTATCCAGGCTATTTGTAATTATTACATTTTGGTGTAATTTCAGTGCTTTTATGTACGTATCGTTCACAAGACTATTAAAATTGAGCTTAGAGCCAGAGGAGGTTATTAAAGTCCTTTTATTTACTAATACATATTTATTTGTTGGTAATACATAATCATAAGTTTTTGTTTCGCGTAATATTTCTAAACAGTAATAAAAGCAATGTCTCCTACTGAATACGATGAAGTCTTATTTGCTAGTCATGACAAATAAGTACAAAGTTGACATAAAAAATTTCACATTACAGTGGACCCCCGGTAATCCGACAAACATGTTGCAGGGCAGTGTCAAACTATCGAATTTTTCGGATTATAGAGTACTGCCTAAGACTTCCTCTAGTCCGGAATTTTTTACAAAAGAGTACCTTGTAATCCGACAAATTACAGATCCAATGATAAGATTCTTTATACATATTATATATACATATGTACATATGTAATTATTAGACACAGTTTTATTTAAATAAAGATACTTTTGTTGACAACCTTTTCTGTTACAGTAAATACATAAATATAATTAAATTAATAAAAAAATAGATTACACAACACCTCACATATTGAAATTACTCTTAGGTAAGAATTATATATATATATATATTAGATAACAGAGGAATCACAAATATAATACTTAAATATATACCCAGACATAACAAACATAAATATCATCATATAAATATTTGCCTTGGGTGGGAATCGAATCTACGACCTTTTGCATACATTACCTCCGCGCAATCAAGCTTAATTAATTTTTGCTTTCTGTGTACAGTTTTATCCAGCTTAAGAGATGGTATAATTTTTATGTCAATTTATAGTCTCAATAGTTTTTTATAATAAATATATAAGTATGATTAAGACAATGTCGGTTTCACTAGATATTAGTATAGATATAAACAAGCGTAAGTTTTATATATTTATTAGGAAAAATATTACAAATCACGTCGTACATGGTCAGACACAAAGCCCAAGTATGACGTGACGTATTATAAATCTTAACAGAAACCTGGAAAATAAAATTGACACTATACGCAATCATCCATTTTTATTTTTTGTCTCTTCTTCACTCAGCGTACCTGTCAAAGTCAGTACTGTCGGCTCTCTTACTCAAAATAGTTGACATCTGTTAATTGCATGCATGATTGTACGCCCAACTCCTGTAATGAAAGGAGCACAGCCAACGGTACTTTGGAATGTTCTATCTATTACAGTCATTGACTACCGATTGATCATCCTTATTATTCACAATCTGCTGCAACTCGTAATCTTGGACCACTTGAAATATCTTCGACTTCGCCTGGTTCAAATAGTAAGGGCTGAATTTCCTTAACGTTGTGCCAATAGTGATCAAAAACACGTCCAAAGGGTCTGCTGGGTTTAAATCTTGAATGATACTATCATTCATTTCCCTCTTCGCCTCGTCTTGTCTCGTCCTCAGGTTGACTTTTAACTCTTTCGTGTCATAATCTTCGTTGTCGACGAAGACTTCCGATGGCATTTCCATTTCGCACGTCGCTTCGTCTTCTAAGAAGTCGGTGAAGTCTTCTGCAGAAGATGTCGGCTCCTTGAAGAATGGAGTCATGAATGTCAACTCCTCTTCATATTTGTAATTGTATATTGTGCTGTTAGGATTTTTCAGGCGTTCCTTGTATTTGCGACGTAGCATGTCGCGAATGTTTATCCATCGCGACTTGCAAACTGCACCTGAAAAAAAAATTGAAATTTGAAAAAAATAGAAAAAAAGGCGTCTAAAACAAATAATTAAAACAAGGTCAGACGTTCAACTAACTAATACAAGATTTACAAAAAAATCAAAGACAAAAACTTGACTAATTAAAAAGATATATTACGTTTTTATTAAATTATATATATTTTAAAACAAAAAATATAACAAGGAGTATCTAAAATATTTAGTTGCGTGAATCTTTTACATAGACCCCCGGTACTATACAACAAATACGAAGAAATCCAAACTTTATAATGCATGAGATAACAGTTTGAAAAACTGTCATTTGTTTTTAGTACTAAAAATACACATGCACCTAATTTTTATACTCAAGTATATCTTAAGACTGTAGTTTCAGAAAGTACGTAATCTCTCATAAATATCTATGAAAAATACACAAAATATGATTCATAAATGGGAACTATAGCAAGGCGAGTATTGAAGTAATAATAACCCATTGTATTAAGTCAACATTAAACGAAGGTCGCAACAGAGTCGCAGCAAACCGAACCTTATTACCTACGCAATAAAACAATTGATAACATTAAAATTACTTACCAGGTCTGTTCAGTTCGTCGCCAATTTTATGCCACACTACTTCTCTCGCGTCGAAGTCCAAATACTTTGGGTGTTTCGAATTGTAAAGTATCGCGTTTTTTTTTACTAATCTTATAAGTTTCAGATCGAGCGTTTTGTTGAATGGAAGCGGCATCGCGTCGGACGCGTCTCGGGTCGACTGCGCCGCGCTAGCGTCACGTGAAGAGCGGCAACGTCGCGTCCACGAGACGCGGTCGAGGCACGAATTGTATTATTCAGTACCGCATATTGCATCGTAAATAATATGTGCTTTGCGTATTATTAATGAAAACTTAATAGCTTACTTTATTATTTATTATATATTATTGAAATAAAATAGGATAATGGTAGATTTCCAACTTATTTCAAGTAGAAAAAAGAAATATTTCTTTTTACGTGTTACGGGTGTATTTATACTAAGCAAAAATTTTATAATTACGTGAATATTAAGTTCATGATGTGCAAATGCTAGCAATATTTTTCTAATACGTTAATAACAATTCATTGTTTGATACAAAATTAAAATAATTTAGTACTGCATAATATTGAATCTTTTTCCTATTAACTTTTTTTGAATTTCATATACATATAGATTTATCTCGTTCACGCAGCAAACAGTTCCCTCTCTCCATCTCACGCATGGAAAGCGCGCGCTTTTTACCCATTTCCCGCGTCCACTGATTACGCTTGGCGACCATAGTGTCATCACTTTACAGACAAACCACTCAATAAATTATCTGTATTATTTTATATGACAAACTATCTTATGTGTGTTAATATGCAAAAATAATAAAAAGTGTATGGAACTTTATTTTCAAAACAGAGAAGCTGTTGTTGTTAGTTATTGTTAGAATATACGAAGTATTATGAGCTTGTGTCTAATATCTCTAATATATGTATGTGTAGGTACTCGCGCGGTCAGTCGCAAATGAGTGTCCGTGTCATTCACCTATGTAATAATTTCCACTGATTTAAATCTATTAAATACGTGCTATAAAGTATTCAAAACTAGTGTTTATTTAAATATCCCAACAGTTATCCCTGTACTACAGTTTTTTCTTGTTAGTACACATAAAGTACTTTTACTTAAAAAAACTTACTTTTATATAAAAAAAATCATGTCGCGAAAACTTGTAGTATATTAAATTATAACTAGGTAATTCCTCGGATGTCTGATTGTCTGATGTTCGAAACACAACGTGCTTGAAGCGACTTACCTCGGAGGCAGGTCAATGCGTGCCCATCCCCACCCTGTTCATTTGTGCTACACTGTTTCGGATGGATATGTCCGCCATCTGTCGGTTCTGGTATCTTAGTCGCTTTTTAAGACACCTGGTACAGACGGAGGTACCATTACTACTCTGCCGATACCTTACAGCAATCAAGCTACACTTTATTTTATTCTTTTTTATCGTTCAGAATGCCTACTGAATTCCTTTATATTTTAATGTCGCTAACTGATATGATGAGGTTGAAACTAAAACGGTCGCTGTGATAAATATTTATACGATGATATTTGTGTTTGTTCTGTGTCTGGGTGTGTTATATCTATTTGAGTAGTACATATGTGATTCCTCTGTTTTCTGGTGCCCGTAACACAAGTGCTTTAAACAACTTACCACGGGGACACACCAGAATATCCTTTTTAAAAAAGTAACTTCAATTTGCTCGTTTTCTGTACATTAAATAAGTCGAACTATTAAGTCACCATAATCTAAGTCCGCATAAATAAAAGGCAAGTGAATAAAATGCAAGCTGCGTCGGTAGCAGCCAGTGCACGTACAATGATAACAAAACAGGTCTGTCGCCCCTACTCCTGTCGGGTCTCGAACCTTTTTTCACTTCACTATTTCGAAGTCGCGACGAATGTATTTAAAACTAGTTATCTCATTACCGTTATCTATATATGCTTCTGTGTATACTGTACAAATGTCTTATGCGCCAAAGGTCGTAGGTTCGATACCCACCCAGGATAAATAAATATATGATGATGTTAGATATACGTATTTACGATTTTCGTAACACAAGTGCTTTAAGCAACTTATCACAGAATCAATTCAATGTATGATTATATTATGTGTTATATGATATGTTGAGATCATGACTCAACTCAAAACAACGGTATTATAAGGTTTTCAAAAATAACAGAGAGAAACAAAAAGTAACTTAAACATTTTGGTGTATACTTAAAAAAGGAGAATGCATACCTTATATAATTTTACTAAAGTACAAAAATGATTGCTGAACGTATTCGCAAAAGACAGTCTATGTATAAATGGCAACTATTTACATCTTACAAATATAATGTTATATTTCACACTTAAGTACAGTACATAAAGATTAACAACTTAATTTTTAACTTATCAAGATCAACTTAAGCAAACCTGTCAAACTTTCACAGCCAATTTTGAACTGAATTACTTGTGTTTAGACATTTATATCTATTCCAAATATTTGATAGGTCTGTTGCTTCTGATGGCTTTCCGTACACAAATACAATGACTTAAAAATGGTATAATGAAGTTAACGGTGACATACCGATTAATTATACCATAGACCATATTATACGGCAGTTGGATTCACCACAATTGACACAACAAATAAGCGAATAAAAAAAGTATTAACTAAAACTATTCCATAAACATCGAGTCGGACACGGAAGCTTTCACGTCATTGGTCTTCTGAACGATTTGCTGCAAATCGTGTTCCTGCACCACCGCAAATATCTTACTCTTCGCCAAATTCAAATGATACGGCGAAAACGTTTTCAACGTCGCCCCTATACTCAACAGGAACGCGTCCACAGGATCTGTCGAGTCAAAGTCTGAAGAGTTTGACGCTTCGTTGAATGCCATCGGTGGTCCTTTGTCTTCGTCATCGATGCTTTTCTTCCGCCTCTTTTTAGGGGCCTTTTTGGGCTTCTTCGGTGTCTTGTCTTCATCGCTTCCATGCACATCAGCCGGAAAATCGTCATCAGACCATTGGTTCTTGTCTTCGTCGTTGTCGCCCGGCAAGATGACGTCTTTGTAGAATGGCTTCATGAATGACAATTCTGATTCGTATTTGTATGGTTTGCTTTTATTGTTTGGCGTTGTCATGTTCTTTTTTAATATTCGCCGGTAAACATCTCTTATGTTTATCCATCGTATTTTGCAATCGCCAGCTGTAACAATATTGATATCAATAACATTGCTAATATGCAAAATTTTAATGTTATATCAGAAGCGTTATATCGTGGCCGACAAATCTCTTTCCAAATGTATCCAACTTAACATGTTTTTATATTCAGTTTGAATCATCTGTCAGAATATATACATGTCAGTATAATATTGTAATCACTGATAGTTAAAAATCTAGCTAGCAATACTCAAATCCTTACTGACTGAGTCTTTAGTCCTCTTAATATAGCTTGATTAGAATGACAGCTGTCAAACTACATAATTTTTAATATTTTAATGGATTTTTGTCTTAATATTAGGATGATTTTTGTGAGGTCTTTATAATGCAACAAATATTAATAACAATTTATAATGCCATAGACCATAATGCCAATAATTAAATCGTGTGACGGGTTATTATCTTTTTTTTTATGAAGACCATTTTTTAAAGACACCCTGTGAGTTTCTGCATTAGGTATTAGCTTTAAGATCAAAGTTTTGCAAGATTCTAATGGAGGTATCGTCAACCCAATCAAGGTGGCCTTTATCATTGTAAATTTTTCAAGCAAGCTATTTTCTGGTGTATCGCGTGATAAACCCGCAGTTAACTTAGTTGTAACACCCCTCCAGTGATAGCAGTCTAGTCTTGATATTGCTTTCTGCACGATGACATATTTGATTTGTGACTCTGCTCGCACATCGTAACAAGATATTGTATTTTATTTTACTATTATTTAAAAAGCTTGTAGTTAGGCTCAATTGGGAAAAATGTATTTTGCTTTTAATTTTTGGTACTGCATTAACATCTGTCGTTTTAATTAAGCTATATTTAATTTGTATGAAAGCATAAATAATTATTTGTAAAGTATAAAAAAAATGTTGAATCACACTTGACCAAAACCAATATTTTTTATCTGAGACAAAAAGAAATAATCGGAACCATTCGAGTAACAATCGGGTCGGCCACTTAAGAGTACCGGCATCGTAAATTGTAAACGAACACGATCTACTCACCCGGCCTTTTCATTTCATCGCCGATCCTCTGCCACGCCACTTCCCTGGCATTAAAGTCCATGTACTTCGGATGGTTGTGGTCGTACAGAACCGAGTTGGTTTGTATCAGGTTAATTAGTTTCACGTCTAATCTCTCGTTGAACATAGACATTGTGAGTCGTGCGGTCGTGAACTAGCTCGCCCGCGTACTGGCGGATGGTCGATCGGTCGTCGAGCCGTCGCGTCGTGCCGCGGTCGACGATCGATTCTTTAGGTAGAGGCACGTTTATACTGGCGGCGCGTAGATTAAATATCGAACACAAAAAATGTTGAATAAACTTTTTTTTATCATAAATGCTTAACACATGTTACTCCAATTATCAATTCATCAGGCTATTGTAATATTTATTGCACTTTTGTTTTCTTTTATTTTTATTCTCAATACTTAGAAAACATTTCTTTTTTTGGGATTATACTTAAAGAACCGATTTTTCCCGACGCAAGTATTCATCCTGCGGCTGCGGGGCACGCAGGATGAATACGAGCATCGGACCTCTCATCTATGAGGCCCCGCCCTCTTTTTTCAGTGGCGCTGAAATTGACGTGTGAGTGAGTAGTCCAGCAATAGGTTCGTCCGAAAAAAAAAAATCTAACGTTGTGTTACCGAGGCTTTAGCAGACATGTCGATTTTTCCTGTCAGTATCAACATTAAAAATTTAAGTGTTTAAACATGGGACCAGAACAATGAAAAAAAAGTAAAAGGCTAACAATTTGTTAACTTATAATGTATGCAGAATTTTTAAATGTTATCAGGAGAAAAAACGCAATGCACTGGGCAAATTTATGACAACAAAGCAGAGACATATTCAATTAGAAAAATAAACATAAATAAGACTACTTTTTTGCGGCTATTATTTTCAAGTGTCGACGACATTATGTCAAAAAATAAACTGCGTTTCTTTTATATTTCACCAAATCTCATGCATTGACCTAACTCCTTGGTAAGTCGCTTAATGCACTTTTTTACGGAGATCAGACAGCTGAGGAATCACAAATATAATACTTAAATACATATTTTTAACACCCGGACACAGGACAAACTCAAATATCTTAATATAAATATTTGTCCTGGATGGGCATCGAACCCACGACCCCTGGCACATAAGATAGGATCATTAACATATGCACCATTGAGCCTGTCAGACGAATACGTTTCAAAGCCGTAAGCGAATTCTAAACGCGTACATATAAAAAATGTTTATAAAATAGATTGAAAAGCACGCACAACAGATCGACGATGTTTGTAAAATTTAACTAAACGTAGTACAATACAACGAAGTGTCATCATTGTGAATAAGCCCTATCGAGCCACACGATAATCGCGCGAGCCGAGTTGGCAACGACGCATGCGGTCGCATAGTCCTCACGTCTAAATGTCACTTTGTGTTTAAAAACACGCGCCGCCATGTTTGTTTTGTAAATTTTGTTTTGCTTATAACATAAATACTTAATTAACTTTATGTTAATTAAATAATTCAATAACTAGGCTTAAGTAATTGGAATTCACCAGGCAATTAGAAAATTTTGTAATTATTAAAGGTAATTAAGTCTCACCCGCTCTTTGTACACTCTTTTTGTACAATTTGATATTTTTAAACTCCGGCACGCATTGTAATACAGTATTTGACAGTAAATAGAGTTATTCAAGAGGAAGGTTTAGATGTATAATTTACCTAAATAAATGTTTATTATGTGATATTGTAACAAACATATTTTTGTGTGCTTTCATTGCAAACGCTGACTAAATATCTATATATAATAATCTTAAAGAAGCGATTTAGGTTGTACGGGATTGTTAGTAGGTACCTACATGTTAGAGAAAATAGATAACGAAGCCCACAATGCCATATGTTTATCTCTTAAAAATAGCCCACAGTAAACATTTTTCTCTTTCAATTATTGCACAATTTGCAAAATATGTGTTATTTACTGACCTTTTAATCATTACAGAATTAATCCTTATCGAAATTAATACCTATATTTTTTTATTTTATTATTTCAATAAATTGTAGAGGTATATACGTTTTCGTCTTGTAAATCATTGTATAATATACATAAAAATCATGTTACATTGTTTGTCCGAAATGGACTTTAAAAATACAGTACCACTTTTATTAGTTATTGTTTATTGTGTACAGTTTGATCCAACTTAAGAGATACGATAGATTATACGTAATTTTATAGGCATTTTTTTTCATAATCAACATATGAGTTGTTATGTCGTCGAGTTAGCTAGTTTAATAAAAATGTAAGTTGTAACTATTTATGTACCTATTTGTAGGTCTGTAAGTTTATTATTATATGTTATAATATCCGAATGAAGCTGTACAAATTTGGTGTTATAGGGTGAGAGACCACAAAATATGTAAGTGATTTTATACAATGACAAAAGTTCGTTCCTGTCTGCATAGCGAACACAACACGATTAAAAGCAGATTTGCGGATAAAAGTTGGCAGGCGTTTGGGTCGCAAATGACATTTATCTGTATATATTAGTCCTAGCGTGATTTTATATAGCCTTTAGACTTTCTTGATAAATGGAATATCCAACACTGAAAGATTTTTTGAATCCGACCAGCGGTTCTTGAGATTAGCGTGTTCAAACAAACAAACACTTCAGCTTTATAATATTAGTATACATGGATAGGTATATATAATATTATTTTATTATCTTTTATAAAAATTATTTACGCATAGGTATCAATTTAACTATTATATGGGCTGGAAGAAATCGCTTAGATCGATAATGTCGCCAATTGTGCGATTTATAATATTATATATTTTATTATTATGACATAGTAATTAAGCAAGAAGAGTATGAAGTGGCTCAAAAGAAAAGGGTATAGACAAAGCAAAGACCAAAAAGTTTACAGTAAAATAGAGGAGACCCTTCCTCTCAATTAAGTTCTCATAACATAACTCCTTTTATATAAATTAATAAAGAAAATAATTATCTAAGTATTTTTATTTATAATAACCTAATATTTTGCTTAAAATAACTAACAATAAACATTATTTTGCCTCTTGTCAAAGAAATGAACCACATTAAAAAAAAATGACAGATTTTAAGTGGAAGCCATTTTGAAAATAATTTGAATCAAAATGAACGTCACGTATCTTTTATTCAGGCTGTTTTAAAATTATAATTTCTATTCAACAAAGAGAAATGTCTTCTCTAATAGAATCTAAGTCAGATAAATTCTGCTTCCGAAAAAATCCGTATTGGCGTCAGCTTCAATAATAACCAAACAAAATATATTTATGTATTTCGAATTATAATTTATTCGCAACTTAGTAATATAACATATAAACTCACCCTGCTCCTCCGTGACGGGGTGTCTGCTCTCCAAGATGGCGTCTCTGGTCTGCACGTACAGCAAGTTGAGTTGTACAGGGTCTCGCGCGTCGACGTTACGGTCGGTGTAGAAAAGACGCCGTTTCAATAGCAACGTCTCTTTTGGCTCTATGCCCATTTCGCGGAGAGTTTTATGCTGATCCAGCCATTCCACTGTGAGAAACATACATGTCTAGTTAGATATGCCGTGAGGTGCGGGCAGAGTAGAATAGTACCTCCCCCTGAACCGGGTGTCGTAAGAGATGACTAACGTATCAGAAACAAACAGATGGCGGTATATCTATCCAAAACAGTGCAGCTCAAATACACAGGGCGTAATGGGCAGCAGCTTCCCTGTCGCAATAGCTGTGCTCTGCTATTGATAACATGTTTGCCCAGCGCAGCAATTTTGAGCAAATTCCCCCTTTTTGCTTCAGTGTACTTCCAATTGCTGTTATGATGATGGTGATGATGATGCTGATGGTGTATCGACAGATTAGAATAGTAGTAAAAAGTATAAAAGCAAACAAGGATATCACTAGTGGCTATTTGGCGGTAGAAATAGGTGAGAGTGAGGTACCAATGCAGACGACCTTTGTATGAGGTCTACCTACCATGGGCTTATTAACGTTTTAAGGACTGCGTACGAAAGTCCTTGACTGTAAGGAGGACATTAAAAACCTTTCTCCCTAATTATCATCTTCTATGTAATAGGCATCTGTATTATTTCACAGGTCTTCTAAATTGTTACAATAATAAATATTTACAAGAGAATTCATTAAAAATCTCTATATATAACTAATGAACCGATTTTAACATTTTTTTATGATAAACATTCATAAGTAATGTATATAATTTAACCTTTTTGGATTTTAATAAAAATTTTCATTATTAAAACTGTGTAAGCGCTATCTCTTAACATTAAATGGAACAAGCGGATAATTCAAGGAAGGCTTAGTTCTATAAGCACTCAATAGATGGCGTTAAATATAAAACAAAATCCATCGAATTATCCATCGAAATCTTATCCAATGTAAATTTTAATTGTATCGTATAAAAATCTTTCTTAGTGCTTTCTTACGTTAAAAAATAGCCTTCTGAGAAAAAATTGAAGATATGTCATGCCATTTATTGCAATTAATAGATGTTGTTTGATTAATGTTATAAGCTTATTTCTGTATTCATGTAGTAGTTCAACTTATAAAGAGACTTTTTTCAAATAACTTATGTTTAGATAGTTCAAAATACCTATATAATTTATTATGCATTTCGATGAGCTTAAATGTAAAATCAAACTATTGGTATTGTCTTCAAATATTATATGCAAAAAGATTTTTCTATCTTTTGAAAATATGCCTGACTTCTTCGTTTATTAATTTCAAGTCCTTCTTAAGATAGTCAAACAAATCTATCTATATATATAAAAATTGCTGCGCGCATGTCTTATTAGAACTTTAGAACAGCTGAAAAGATTTAGGTAATTTTTGACTTTAAAAAAATTTAATTCAGGTTATATTTAACGTTGAGAAACAAATACTAACTAAAACGAGAATTACTTTTTCTTTTGTGTGAAAAACATGTCACTTGATTGTCAAATATTTTACAGATGCATTCAGAAATTTGTTTGTTTCACAGCTGTATTGTATTAAGGTTTGACCACATATTGAATAAATTCTATATTCGGCTCTAGTTAGATCGTATGGCCAAATTGGTCGTTTACATAGATTGTATGATGCCTTCTCATCGGTGAATTCAATGTTTTGACTCATTCACGTGCTAGTTTACAACGAAATATGTATGAATGGAATCTAGGAACGATGACTCAACACATTCGTCACTCTTTCTAGTCAAGGTGCGATATCTTTGTTTAGATAGATAAGTAGGTATTTAGAAGCAATGATGACACACACATGTATATCCTAACTAATATATAAAGTAAAAGTAGTTGTAAATATATTTAGTATGGTTGTTAAGTGTTTAATTATGTCTAGTAATGTTATATTGATATTTACGTAGTATTTATGTACTGCCCGAAAAGAAATTAAAGCAATTTTATTTTAAAATGTTGTTTTATCCAATAGTTAGTTAATTGTTGTTCCATAACTACATTTTGAATTCAATCCACATTGACGGGCCTATTTAGATCTTGTGCGCCAAGGGTCGTGGGTTTGATATTTGTGTTTGTTCTGTGCCTGGGTGTTAAATATATGTATTTAAGTAGTATATTTGTGATTGTTCTGTTGTCTGGCGTCCGTAACACAAGTGATTTAAGCGACTTACTATAGTTCAATGTATACGATATTGTGGAAATTTATTATTATTATTATATATAATGACTGTCCAACCCAGCCAACACATGTATTATAAATTTTAGAAAATAATCCCGTATAAGGAGGGTGAGTAAGTAAGTTCTACAACTTAACGCAGGTGAAACCGCGAGGCGCAGATAGTATTGTATAAATACGGAAATATTGTTGAATCGGAATATAATTTGTTTGACATCTCACCACACTTTATTTACTCAACTATTTTTTTTTGTAATCTGCATACATATATTTGGAAGGACTGAGAAGGACATAGGCTATCGTTCATTCCAAAAAAGTAGGTTCTATTCTACTATAAAAAACGTCAATTTTAGTGCTTCCAAAAAATAATAGATGGCGCTGAGCAATTTTATAACTCGCTATCAAGTAGAACCTAATTAGAATATCACAATCTGAATTTTTTTTTGTTTTCAACTATGTAATGTGATAAATGGTTAAATGTGTCTGTGTCTTCTTTTACCCTTTCAAAAAGAAGAATATATAGAACCTTTCATCCCTAAAATAGTAACTGTCGTTTCCATGCGAAATTTACGCAAACAAAGCCACGGGCAAACGCTAATCTATTAAAGCAGCCGTAAAACGTCGACTGCTGGACATAGGCAACCCAAGGAAAGTGGGGGATTTGCCCTGAATTGCAATTATGGGCAAAATTCCCCCTTGGGGCGCCCTTTATCCAGCAGTAGACTTCCAATGGCTGTAATGATGATGATTACGGTTTCAGTACCTCAGTTGTCTCTTACGACACCTGGTACAGAGAAAGGTACTATTCTACTCTGCCAGTACCCCACGGCTATCAGCTAATACTCATATAAACAAAATTGAAGTGTCTTTAATTAAAAAAAGTCTCAGTATCGTCCCACGTGCCTAATTAACATATGCCACTCTATAGTGATATGTTTGGAAAGCAGTCCAGATAGAGTCTGGGCGTTAAAAAGAACATACCATTGTCATCAGTTTTGAGCTTTTTGCTGAGCTGCTGCATCTTGGCGTCTCTCTCTTTCTGAGCAGCTACTCTCCTGAGAGTCAGCGTGCCCATCCCTGAAACAGGCTTAGTCTCCTCTTGCTCGTCGTTTTCGTGACACTAGGAGAAAATTCAAAAGCAATTAGCATCGTACTATGGATTTCAAACAAATCATCATCATCATCACACCAACCGCTGGACTTCCACTGCTATACATAGGCCTCCTCAAGTGATCGCCTTAAGTCAGATCGTGTGTCCACTTTGAGTTATCATTTTACCTATACTTCCGTGTGCAACCGGCATTATCCCGAAGCAATTGAACCAATATTTGAAAACTCTAGTGTGACTCCGTCACATTCACATTAAACTGCAAAAATCGGTACCGGCAGAGTAGAAAAGTACCTCCCCTTGTATCGGGATTCTTAACAGGCGACTAAGATACCAGAACCGACAGGAGTGCGACAGCGTAGTTCAAATGCTCACGGCTGGGATGGGCAGCAGCATCCTCGTCACGCCCACGCAAATATGATCAATACCCTCCCTTTCTAGGGGAGGCTTATGTCCTGCAGTGGACTTCCAATAGCTCATATGACGATAATGAGTTTAGTTTTTATTTAATTTCATGAGCCATTCAAAAAAGTGTAAATGAAAAAAATTTTTTTTCTATATTCCACATATATACTGCTTACTCTAATATACAAGATAATTAATTTTAGAAAAAAGATGTATAATGCATATTATTCAACCAAAAATACATGACAACAAAATTTTCAATATTAAAATTGTTGTATTTACACGAACAAACCTAAGCATTAAACTTATTTAAAGAAGACCTAGTTTCATAAGTACTGTACAGATGGCGTTTCAATCTTACGCAAATAAAAGGAAAAAAAAGGGCCACTTTCTTCATTGTCTCTTGAAATCTTTTTGTTGTATTATTCATATGAAACTATTTCTTGAACTTTCAAATTGTCTGTCTGATATGAAACCAAACTCACCAGCCCGTACTCGTCGTAGTTTGTAATCCCGATCCTGGCGCAGATGTCTATCATCAACTGCTCCAAGTTCTTGGACTCGTCCACTTGCATGGTCTTCACCGATCCTGATGAAGAAGATTTGGTTAAAACTCAACAGACTTTATTAAAATAAGTTAAATATAAACTAGCAAGGAAGGAATCTACATATGGTGATATATCCATTCGAAACAGTGAAGCTATAATGCATGGGGCGGGTATGGGCTGCAGCAATCCCTTTACGCAGTTATAGTGATGATGAAACGAGCAAGCAAATAATCAACAGATGGATATATCCATTTAAAACAGCGTAGTTCATACTTCTATACTAATATAGTAAAGCGGAAGAGTTTGTTTGTTTGTTTAAACGCGCTAATCTCAAGATCTACTGGTCCGATTTGAATAATTCTTTTTTGTTGCATAGTCCATTTATAGAGGAAGTTTTTAGGCTATATAACATTACGCTGAGACTAATAGGAGCGAAGCGTCAGTGAGAAATGTTGCAAAAACGGGGAAAATTATTCACATTTGAGGTCTTTCGTCGCATGCGCTGCATAAACGGTTTAAGTTGTTCACAAACTATGTATGAAAGATTTATTTTTAATAATAAAAAAAAGTTCACGACAGTATATGTCTATCTCTCAAGATTTACTCATAATAACATTATTTGTCGAAGAAGGCTTGCTACCATTATAATGTGCAAGCAGGCCGCGCGGCGGCGGGTGAGGGGGAGGTGGGCCTCGCCCCACCGCCGTGCTTGCCACTACTACTCGCGAGTGTATGTTTGCGAGATACCATGCCGCGCGTCCAGACGCGTGGTCTGTATTTTTTTACATATTATTTTAAAAAATTTTGTTCACAATTATACAATAACGTAAACCAACGCGAGCAATCAAAAAATAATCTCGATAGAGTTTCCGACAACCACGCAAACGAAGTCGCGGGCACAGCAAGTATATGTATATTTCCCATGTCGTAAGAGGCAACTAAGGTACCAGAACCGACAGATGGCGGTATATCTATATATTGTCTGAAACAGCGTAGTTTAAATATACAGGGCTAGGATTGGCAACAGCATTCCTGTCGCGAACGCTCTGCCTTTACATTTCCCTTTTAGGGACTCTTTGGACCTGTGTCTAGCAGTAAACATACTGCAGCTCTTATGATGAATTATCCAAGTCCGTCACGATTCCGTCACTAAACGCTTTTAAGTTAAAGCAGATTGGCAACCCGATCCTTGAAGAGCAGGGGATGCGGTGTACAGCTTTTAAAAATGAGACTGCGTGAGAAAAGGTTGTAATAGGTTGTAGGAGGTTATGATCGTAGATTGCCAGAGAGAAAGAACGCCTGAAGAAGTCAACGTCGTGTCGCGATGTGCAGTGGCGAATAGAGGCTATTTTGTGGTAGGGAAAGTGTGAATCGGTTGCTTATGCAGATGACCTTTGTAAGAATACTGCCACAGATAAAAACCTTTGTGTACCTACGAGTAGACTAAAGCTATGGAACCTTTAGCTATTAATCTGTTTAATTAGTTTGGTGGAAGACCCTTACACTGATTTGTGTTAAAGGATTCCAATAAACAGTATTCCTCACCATCGAGCATCCGAACCCTGAGATTCCTAACCCGGCTCAGATAGTGGAGCTGGTCTCCGTCTCGCAGCATGTAGTAGTCCAGGTTCCTGTGCCCTTCCAGCCATATGCCAGACTTCTCATTGTCCGCTGATGTCAGAAATAGCCCGTGATCTGGAATAGACGTTTTTATATAAATAACAGATAACATAAACGATAGCCTGTTAAAATGGCGATAGGTAGCAGGCAGAACTAATAGTAGGTAGAGACGTAAGGTTCTAAAATTGTGACCACGCACCAGCAAGATAAGTTGGATTCAGACAGCATGCAACCGGTCTAATTGGTAATCACTAAGATAGGTCTTTGTCCAGCAGTGCACGTCTTATGACTATTTTGGTGATGATAAAGCACACATGAATAAAAATATTAATATCTCATTTACCAACGAAAGCTTAAAATTTGATGGTCAAAGTCTGAAGTCGTCGTCATGGTCTGTAGAGGTAAAAGAAGAAACTACAATGACTAATGCTTAGCTAGTAGAATTACAAGCTGTCTGCATGATAGAGTAATTTCAGCCTAGAAACGCTTGAAATATTACAAGGATATCACTAGCTCATTGCCAACTTTCTAACTTAAATATTTTTTGTTTGTTACCCAATCATATTACTGCCTCTCTCAACCTTTAAACCGGCATACAGCGAGGCGAACACTGCTATTTGTCGGTAGAAACAAGCATGAGGTATCAATGCAGACGACCCTCGTATGAGATCTACCTCATATAACAATAATTCTAAAGACGTATCAGCTATAACCATAATTTTAAAAGTATCTTAAAGAAAAGTAAATAGGCATCGTGCGGTAATTACCTGTGATCAAGTGAGCACCAGCGCGATCGTTGAAGTTAAGCAACTACAACGTCGTGGGGTACCGGCGAAGTAGAATAGTACCTCCCTGAGTACCGGTGTCGTAAGAGGCGACTGAGGTACCGGGACCGACAGATGGCGGTATAACCATCCGAAGCAGCGCAACTCAAATACTACAGGGTGGGGATCGGCAGTATTATCTCCGTCGCGAAAGTTGCGCTCAGCCACCACGCTTACCCAGCGCGGCAATTATGGGCAAAATTCCCCCTACATTGGGGAGGCCCAAGTCCAGCAGTGGACTTTCTATGGCTGATATAATGATGATGATGAACTTTCCTTTCGGATGGTATAAGGAATGGTAACCAAAACTTATTAAATAATAACTCTTTATTAATGAACGCTAGCAATGAATGAACGTGGAAAGCTCACCTTTCGTGTCCACATTGGTGACAATCTTCTCCTTGACGATTTCCTGGGCCTGGGAGACTTTCATGGTCGAGTCGAACATGACGGTTCGCGTGACTGCGCCTTCATCTTGCACGATCTTGAGCGAGAGTGGAGCCATGGCTTGCTCGACTGCTGAAAGACATAATTTTCACTTGAGTCCTATAGTATATTGTAATTTTAGCAACGCTAAGTTGCCGTGCGGTACCAGCACTGTAGAAAGTACCTCCCTTTGTACCAGGTGTCGTAACAGGCGACTATGGCGCCAGAACCAACAGATGGCGGTATAACCATACAAGACCCTGTAGCTCAAACACATAGAGTGGGGATGGGCAGCATCATCCTAGTCAATAAAGCTGCGCTCTGCGATTGCCAACACGCTTGCCTAGCGCGGCAATTATGGGCAACATACCCTATTCTTGGGCCGGCCTGTGTCCAACAGTGGACTTTTAATGGCTGGTATGTTGATGATTCTCATACGAAAATATGATATCAAAAGTTTAATTTTAATGAGGAGTTTTAGTAAGTTTGAATATAATAACATGAATGTTACCAACATAACAAGTGATATACTTAGTTCTAAATAAGAATACAATAGTTTTTTTCGTACAGTTGAATTTTTGGCAACAATGGCAACAATTAGACATACAAACTTAAGTTATACCAATTCGAATGAGATAGTGATCGTTAAGACGTCTGTCGGGACAGCTAGTTATCTATACTAAAATTATAGAACTGAAGAGTTTGTTTGATTGTTTGTTTGAACGCGCTAATCAAAGAAACCGCTGGTCTGATTTTAAAATTTCTTTCAGTGTTGAATAGTCCATTTATTGAGAAAGGCTATAGGTTGTATAATATTACATTATAACTAATATATAAAGATAAATGATGTTTGCGTTGCAGGCGTTGTGTTCGACGAGTTCGTGCAGACAGTAACGAAATTGTGTCTTTGTATAAATATAATTCTTTTGTGGACTCTCACTCTATAACACCAAATTTGTACAACTTCATTTGGATATTATAACAGTTTTTGTTGTTAATGTCTCTTCTGTTAACCAATCTTAATAAATTTTGGTATGTATAAAGATAGATGAGTGCGATTGGAAAAGAAATTAGGCTTCTCGCAGTACTAATCATGCGCAGACGAAGTCGCGGGCATTAGCTAGTGTATTATATCCGGATTGATCACTTACTGGATTGTATACAAAAACAGATTATGGAATGACGTAAAAGTCTTAGTCAAAAAAATCCAGCTAAGTGGCAGTTTAATGACCTAATGTTTCAAGCCATTAAACAGCTAACTTTGCCATTAAAAATATTCTTTAATACATTAATGAATTTCCCTTAGTAATCAATTAAGTATATTACTATCAGTTCTTGCATTCATAAGTCCCCCCCCCCCCACCGTTCCCCCTCGCCTTAAACTTGTTATTGGTTGTACCTACTGTTAAGACAGCAAACCTGTTCGAGTTATCGGAGGGATAGAGCGTCGCCAACTTTGTGACGTTATATTATGTTACGTTACTCGGTAATTTTCGTGTCTTTCCCCCCTTTATGTTTAAATATCCTTGTTCTCAAACGGCTGTGAGGCAGAAGAAGAAAGAAAGAAAGAGTAGAATAGTACCTGTACCAGGAGTCGTAAGAGGTGCCAGAAGGTCGACTAAGGTACCAGAACCGACAGATGGTGGTATATCCATGCAAAAAAGTCAGTTCAAATGTACAGGGCGGGGTTGGACAGCAGCTTTTCCGTTGCGAAAGCCGCGCTCTGCGACTGCCAACTCGCTTACCCCGCGCGGCAATTATTGGCAACATACCCCCTTTCTTGGGGAGGCCTATATTCAACAGAGGACTTCTAATGGCTGGTATGATGATGAGTCTCATGCGGAAATAAATTTCATTTACAATGTCATCTTATCATAGTTTAAATAAGAAAAAAATATAATGGTTATTGTAGGTCATCCCATGGACACATACCATCGCGGACTTTTCTATGGACCTTTAGGTAGGTATATTATTTTAATGTTTTAGTCGGGTTCAGCCAGTGTTTGAATAGAAGAGAAACTTCTAAAATTATCTGTGTTTCTCAACTGTATTATGTATTATATACATAAACCTTCCTTCAACCACTCTTTCTGTTTAACAAAGCAACAAAATCCGTCGCGTCGTTTTTAAGATCTAATCTACATAGGGACAGACAGACAGCGATAAGCGATTTAGTTTTATACTATGTAGTGATAGTACTATGTACTAGCTAACTTGACAGATATTGAACTGGCTTAACTATACTTATAGACTTTTTTTATAAAATCACACAACATACCATTCATTGACCTGACTCCGAGATAAGTCGTTTAATGCACTTGTGTTATGGACGTCAGACAACAGAGGAATCACAAATATACAACTTAAATATACCCAGACACAGAATACACACAAATATGATCTTATAAATATTTGCCCAAGGTGGGATTCGAACCCACGACCCTTGGCGCACAACATACGCTCACTAACATCTGCGTCATCGGACCCGTATACATATTATTATGAAAACAAATTGCAATTAAAAATTGAGATAAACTCGTATATAGCAGACTAACTCGAGAAGCTTGAGCGCCTTCGAAACTTTCGTATCAGATTTATTTTCGGTTTAGGTAAATATTGCCACGTACACACAGCAACAGATCCACCTATCCAAATCTGTCAAAACTTCGCAATCGATATTGATCTATAACTGCGAGATATTGAGTTCGAAATTGACTGCAGAAATTTTACAGATTTTGGTGAGTTGATTCGTTGCCCACCGTACCAGACTTTCGTGCTAAATTAGAATGGCTGCCAATTTCGCCGGCTTGCTCATATCCTGATTTTAACAGGCACGATGGCGCAGATGCTGGTGACCCTTAGTTGTGCGCCAAAGGTTCGATACCACCCACCCAGAATAAATATTTATATAATGTTTGTATTGTGTCTGGGTGTTATATATGTGTATTTAAAAAATATATATGTGATTCCTCTGTTGTCTAATATCCCAAACAAGTGATTTGAACGACTTATCACGGAGTCAGGTTAATGTATGAGATGTTGTGTGAATATATTTAGAATTAATATATTTATGTATTTATTGGTATGTAAATTTATTGTTATATCGGCCGTGTGGTACCGGCAGAGTAGAATAGTACCTCCCCCTGTACCAGGTGTCGTAAAACGCAACTGAGGTACCAGAACATACAGATGGCGGTATATCCATCCAAAGCGGTGTGGCTCAAATACAACACGGCGGGTATAAGCAGCAGCAATCCCGTCGCGAAACTTCGCTCTACAATTGCCAACACGCTTGCCCAGCGCGGCAATTATGGGCAAGTTCTATCTTGGGGAGGCCTATGTTTAGCACTGGACGGTTTACTGCTGCTATGATAATGATTATTTTTGTTATATAGTATATATATATATATATATACATATATACATACATATATACATACATATATACATATATATATATATATATATATATATAAATACTCCTATTGAAACCAACCAATGGTGTAAAAAAATTAGCCATAAAATGTCTTTCATCGCATACGCTGCGAAGAGTGTTAATGATAGGACAAAAAAATGTACAAAAATATTATAGAATATATCAATATCGACAAAAAACTTCGCGAGACCATATGTCTAACTATTGTAGTTACGTCACTATAACTCTTTTTTTACATTTAACAAATTGATAGAAATGCCGATCAAAATCAGACCGTGTTATCCTTTATATGCATATATTTTTTATCCAAATAAATAATTTAATATGAAAGACTGTCTAAATACCTAATGATTACTTTTTAAATGATTGAAATCGGACATTCCATTCAAAAGATATCATGAAATTAAAATAAAATTACACGCCGGCGGCCACCACGCAGCGCATCGAGTAACTAACTCGACTAGAGCAATTGTATGTGGCACTTTCTCGAGTAGGATCTCCTCAAAATCAATACGTTTTGTAGCCACCTACAAATACCACAATCAACGTAATGTATAGGGAGGCTTTAAGATAAGTATACAATTATTTTCTAATTTAGTGATTCATGGTCGTTTTAATAAGCATGCTTAAAACTTAAATATCTGGACCTATTTATGTCTACTCGAGCGAAGCCGGGACGGGCCGCTATGTATTATATAGTACACGTCGGACTGCCCTATCATATTTTATTGGTCCATATTCATCCAACAGTTACCTTGAAGAGATGACTGATAAAGGCAATTATCTTAAATTAGAGTACCTACATATTTTTAATTACTCCTCATAATTTCAGCTATCTGTCTGTATAAAATGCAAATAAACATCTCTCTATTGCTGACTTTTAAATCTTATCACTAACATATTACTAACAAAAAACACAGTTTTGTTTGTTTGTTTATGTTAAGGTAGCGTTGTCTTACACCGCAAAGTAGATACCGGCAGTGGTACCTCTCTGCACATTTACATTACGGTACGAACATTACTTGAATGAAAAGATGGCGGTATATCGACAAACCTAAAATATATGGCATATATACAAGTCAAAGAACAGAGAATGCCATCAAACAGGATGGTTCAATTTTGTTGAGCGTCAATGTATAGATTCGGTTAAAAATGTTTTTTGTAAATATAAATCAGTCATGTTTTGATAGCCTTTAATATACTTGTGACATCACTTCATCTGTACCTTAAAAATGCTGCTTTCATTTACTATTGGCCCGAGTCCAGCGGTGGACGTCCACCGGTTATTAAAATGATGAGCGACATTTATAATCGTGCGCGTCGCGTCATTTATACACACGATTTTAAACAGGAAACGAATCCGTAAACGATTAGTTTATTTGAATGTTACATTGTGCAGTATTGTTACAAGCGGACAAACATGTTATATATATCTGGGTATAAGTAAACATTACATATAGTTATATATATATAACTATACGTACTGTTATATACCCATGACTAATCGATGTTACTTCCTCTGTGTACGAGCCAGTTCCTTCCTCTTTGGATATTTAAATCTAATGTAACACATTTGTTTATATCACTAAGTTGGCAATTTACAGTAGAACCCGTTTAAGACGATCACGCTTAATACGAATTATCATCACGTTTAATACGCCCGATCACAGCGGGAATAAAACTTAATTGATGTCGTGTTGGAAGAAAAAGAACTCGAGGTACTGCGGAGCTTTCATGGTTATCCTTCCATTGACGACAATCAACAAACGCCCAAACATTATCAGCTGTTAAAATTGCTTAAGATTATGCTATATAACTTAATGATTTAAGACGTTACGTAGCTTCTTTGGATCAAAGTGAAGACGCACTGCAAATGATAAATTATGTTGAAAATCTTTTAATTGCTAATGCATCAAAATCTCTCGGTCAAACCAAAATAAGTGATTATATTAAATAAAACAATTATACACAATTCATAAATGTTTAATTTAAAACGTATCATATACATAATAATATGTAGTACGTTTTATTTTCCTTATCTCGCATAATACGTTTTCTCGTTTAAGACGCGTTTTGGGTAGGATCCCTGAAAAATCGTCTTAAGTGGGTTTTATGATTTGACATTATGTCCATCACATTACCCAGTAATTTCACAGCCGCTCTCACCCTACAAACCGGAACACAGCTATGCGAACACTGCTGTTTAACGGTAGAAATAGGTGGGAGTGAGTTACCTATGTAGACGACCATGAAGATGTCTACATTTAGTTGAAGTAATAAAATAATTATCAGTATTATCATTATCATCATAATTACAGCCATTCAAAGTCCTTTACTGGACGTCCAAGAGAGGGGGAATATTGCTGGGAAAGTGAATTGGCAATTGTACAGCGCATCTTTCGCAACCGGCATGCTGCCATAAGCTAGATATACGCCATCTGTTGGTTTTGGTACCTTATTCGCCTCTTGCGACACCTGGTACAGAAGGAGCTACTGTTCTACTCGATCGGTACCTCACGGCAAACCAGTTTCGTGTGTGTGTGGGTCACACACACACGAAACGGTTTTACGGTCAGGACTAGGTTTGTGCGAATTAAAATACTGATGTGTGTTGTAGTTTAAAGGTCTTGAACCGGAATTTAACGATAACAAGGGGATACAATTTTACTATGTCACTAAAACAAGCTAGCGTTCAGCTAGTCTTTACATATCTAATTCTGCTGTACGTGTGTGTATCACTGCACTCCTTTTAAACGGCTGGACAGAATTGTATTTTTTTAATGCGATTTTAGTTTTATTTGACTACGGGCTGTGCCCGCGACTTTGTTCGCGTGGTTGTCGGAAACTCTATCAAGATTATTTTTTGATTGCTCACGTTGGTTTATGTTATTGTATAATCGAGAATAAGATTTTTTTAAATCATATATAAAAAAATAATGTTTTTGAAATAATGGGTAATGATACTTTGGCATAAATTATATTTTTACTTTTGTTTAAAATAAAGCACGCAGTATTCAACCGTTCCGTAGGGAGCCGACCACGCGTCTTAGCCGCGCGGCATGGTACCTCGCAAAGATACACTCGCGAGTGGTAGTGGCAAGCACGGCGGTGGGGGGAGGCACACCTCCAACCGCCGCCGCGCGTCTTGCTTGCACATTATAATGGTAGCAAGCCTTCTTCGACAAATAATGTTATTATGAGTAAATCTTGAGAGTCACGAACTTTTTTTTTATTATTAAAAAGGAATAAATCTTTCATATATAGTTTTTGAATAACTTAATCCGTTAATCCAGTGCATGCGACTAAAGACCTCAAATGTGATTAATAATTTTCCCCGTTTTTGCAACATTTCCCACTGACGCTTCGCTCCTATTGGTCTCAGCGTAATGTTATATAACCTAAAGCCTTCCTCTATAAATGGATTATCCAACAAAAAAAGAATTATTCAAATCGGACCAGTAGATTCTGAAATTAGCGCGTTTAAACAAACAAACAAACTCTTCCGCTTTATAATATTAGTATAGATTATTTGGATTAGTCACAAATCAGCCCGGTAAATGGCGCTGGTAGATCACCCGGTATCTGGTTTATTTCTCTTTACTAGAACTAAATGGATTGACGGATTTGCATGAATTTTCGCGATCATGTGGAGGCATAAATAATTTAAATTCACTAATCAGCCCGGCAGATGGCGCTGCTGTCGTTGTCTACGTTATTTATCTATACTGCAACTCAACAACTGTATAGATTTTAATAAATTTTTGTGAACGCATTCAAGTGGGGGCCAGGATGACTTAGATTCACAAAACCCGGTAGATGGCGTTGCAGTTGATATCTAGCTTATTTATCAGGAAGACGGTTCGCGAGTGTCTTAAATAAGTTTTAATTGTGACACGGTAGTATCAAAAATGATCGCACGAATTTTCACACGAATTTCGCCAATAATGGATGATTCATGATGAAGATTTAAACGATTCATGATGCACAAAACTGATTAGTAAACCTGGCGATGATTGTATAAGACGGAAAAAATCATACCAACGCTCATGACATCACTTGCTCTTGTTTTAGAATGAAATTTTAAGAAGTCGTATGTTCTGAGTGCTTTTACAAAGTATGTACATTATGCTAGCTTAGTTGCATAAGATATGTTCGCGCCATATTTTTTGCCATCAGTGATTCTGCAGTTTTATTTGCTCAGGTCCTGCTCCCGTAAAAAACGGCGATAAAATATAGTTAATGGTGTTTGACCATAATGCTGCGTTTTATTTAGACTAATAACTTTTGGTATCGGTCAACCAATATCGATTTAATTTTAGGTGAGAACCTGAAATTGAGGGCAACATATAAAATAGCAGAAAAAAATCGTAATAAACAGACATCAAATCTATCCTTTTTATAAAATACGTAATAATAAAAATTTGTTGCAGCGCCATCTATTGATATCAGTTGGGAAGCTAAACAATAATTAGATAACTATTCTTAAATATCTGCATTTACAAAAATGATTTTCTACACAGGCATTTATCAGTTTCAGTTATGAAGCAATACCATATAATGACTTTTTTAAAATGTCTGAGCGCACAAGTATTCCTCTTTTCAATTTATTTGTTACAGCCGTAGTTATCAAGCTAATACTTACAACAACAGCAAGTCAAAAATGTCTATATAGCAATGGTAAATTCAATAGCAATGGTAAATGGTAAATAGTAAGTTTCTGTACCTACTCTAACTAACTTTTATCTTACTTGTACACAGATGTTGTATAATATGCTCTATATGCGAAATATTTGTGATGATAGATCAACATTAGGTAGATCTAATATAGATGTCACCTGTATTACTACCTCACTCTCACCAATTACTACCGCCAAATAGCGTATCCGCATTGCTATATTCCGGTTTGTAGAGCGAGAGTGGTGGTGAAATTACTAGGTAATACGACATAATATCTTCAAGTCTTCAGATCGGCAATGCGTTTGCGATATCCTTGCGATATTACGAACGTGTATAAACAGCGGTTACACGGACTGTAATCTTGTTTGTTGACCTGGTTTAATATATATATTTCAAATACTGTAAGTTCCTGCCTGCAGATTTGTCCGCATTCACTTCATGCTTATATATCCTACCTACTCATTCGTGTACCTAGATAAGTATTGTAAACAAATTGACATTCGCTGTCTAACAAGAACACTGACACTCTGAAGTAACCATAGTTCAAATATGAGCACTAACACAGGTATTAATAAATGCTATTTTGGAATATTGTTTTGTTTTGTATTACCTTGTTTTTCTTGTAAAATGACATTGTCCTTCCTCAATGATGTCCATCGTTGGACAATACTAAACTATACTAAACAGTGTTAAGAAATGTTAAATATCTTCGGCGATTTATGATGTATTTCTTTTATATATATAGGTGTCATTCGAAACAATTGATGTTCTGTGTATCTCGATGTTAAGATATTTATTCGAATCCTTGTATATTGCATGTAAAAATTTGTGCCATTGTCACTCCATAAATCCGAACAATGACCTCTTATAGCAATAAATCTTTTAAAAGCAGTTATAAAACCTCATAAGGTGAATCATTAAGTGCCACTTATGATCTCGTCGGGTCATCAGGGTCATCAGTATTACAAATATAAAACAATTTGGGACATTATATTTCTGAATCAAAATTGTTTTAGTTATTTTTTTGGACGATATGAAAGTGCTTATAATGGGCCTTATTGAATAAATATTTTAATTTGTTTTAATTTGTCGTTTGTGAAAATCAGTTACTTAACTTTTGAGTCTATTTATTACAAACAAAAATGGATTTGGTCCGGCTTCTATGAAAATGTATAGTACCAGACGTTTTGACATTTCAACTTTAAATATACATATACTGGGTTATTAAAATAATAATAGATAGTAATTATAATATAATAAACATTTTGGTATGTACGTACAACGAGAACTACAAGTTTTGTTAACAACCAGGAAAAATATATTCACCGATCAGTGACTTATTTTTCCTTTAAAATTGAGGTGACATAAATCATTCTAACAAATCACTAGTTTGTTATGTCTATTTCCTGCCAATGTAGCAAAACAACTTTACCTAAGTTAACATACAAATCAAATATTTAATTAAATAATTTAAATAAAAAATTCTATTTGCTTAGCTCAAAACTCGAGAATGGCCAGACCAAATCGGCTAATTTATTTTTTCGTATTTATTTTAAGGTACAAAGATTTAATAAAGAGAAAAATATACAATATATATTTTAATTATTCTATGTGTAATGGTCCCAGGTGTTTTATATATATTTACTTCTCTTGAACAAAAATGAAACACTTTTCTTTCTGTCAAACAGTTAACGTAAATTGTCAACGCAAATCTAAACGAAACAAATAAAAACGCAGCGTGATCAACAGGATAATGTTCGGATGAAATCAAGGCATTCCGTTTTTAAACATAACTACACTTTAATATATTTTACACAATAAAACATTCTACTAACATTAAACAAGTGGAATCTTTTCCGGATGTTTGTTAATTTCCCATCCGAACGACACTACAGATATGTATCAAATTTACCACAGGTATAGATTGTACTATGATAAATATATTTAATCCTAGAAAAATTTACGGTTCCCGTGGGATCAATTTTATTGTTATTGAGATGATTTTTGCACAGAATTGATTTAGCGGCGAGAATAACATCAAAGATAAGCTAAAGATCCTGAGGAACGCGATGTAAAACTACAAAGCAAAGTAGTCTCAAGTCTAAGTTCACTACACGTAATTATAGTATACAAAAACAAACTCACGTACTCCGGCGCACCGATAACAAACACTATGAAACTCCTACAAAAATGCAACAGCAATGTCACACTGGCGCTTTCCAATCACTTTTTTCCATACAAACGCGAATTTAACGTGAACTTTATCGATCAATTCGATTTAATATCGATTGTCCAACGGCATGTATGTCCGCGCACTGTGTTGGTGGTAAATGAACTGGTTTGTTCGAACATGATGTGTCAGGCGTGAATCACGCCAGGACGCAGAGTCACCGGCTGCCGGCGACCTTCAATTCGCCGTAACGGTAAAACATTTATCTCAGCTGATTCTTATAAGCCCTACCGATATTCGATTTCTGTATATATATCAGCATGCACATATCGTTCCATAAATTGTCTGACTCATTATTTTTATTGTACACAAATAATAATACATAATAGGAAGTATAAAACTAACCAGTTGTAACACAATTAGCTGCCTTATCGCTCAGGGCGATCTCTTCCAGGCAAACTTTGGAAGGACGTAAACGAATAAAATGTTATAGGGCAGTTTATTCATGGATTCATTCGTATATACAATAGATAACTAATGAGAAGTATTGTAACACACATATATATTAACCAGCAACCATACATACATATATACAGCACGCCTGTGTCCCATCGGGGTAGACGTTGGATCTCCACTTGTTACGAGCTTGACATACCTCTCTTGCTTCCCGCACGCGCATTAGTCCTTTTATACACTTTCTTCTATTCTTTGTACTTTTGACCTGGCCTTTCTTTATCTCTTCTACCTGGTTAATATATGTTCGCCTAGGTCGTCCTATACCCTTCCATTCACAACCGCTCTATAGATCAGTGCAATCATTCTACTTTCATCCATCCGTTCTACATGTCCAAACCATCTCTCTCTAATGTTGTTACAACATCATCTTTTACACCACATCGGTCTCTTATCACACTATTCTTTAATCTATCTCTCATCTCACACCATACATACTTCGGTGTGCTCTCATTTCAACAGCATTCGTACCTCGGTGTTTGTCCGGAATGAACTTCTAAGCTGATTGTTTTTTTAACTCTTTGCTAACTGTGTACAGTTTCATCCAACTTGAGAGATAGGATAGTTTACATCTTAATTTTATAGTCGTAATTTTTTTCCATAACAAATTTAGGTATACAAGACAGGATAACGTCACTTGGATTAGCTAGTTTACTATTTTTTAGATCCAATTTGAGAGATTGGATCTTTTTTTATCTTAATTTATGGTCTCCATATTTTTTTCATGATTATCATTTTGATAAATATCCTGTCTTATCTTATATTCGCTAAGACAGAATTACGCCGGGTTCGCTTGTAACTACATACTCGTAGTATAAAACGGAGTCTCTTTCCGCTGTCTATCTGTCTATTCATGCTTAGATCTTAAAAACTACGTAATGGTTCTTTATTGATTTTTTTTATAGACAGAGTGATTTAAGAAGAATGTTCTTATGTATAATATTGTTCAGAAACTTTGAAAATTTTAGTAGTTTCTAATGTAATGTAGTAAATAAACAAATATTTTTTTGTGATTACATTGCAAACTCTGGCTGAGCCCGACGATATACATTAAGATAATGTAGGTACTACAGTATTGTATACCTTAAAAAGGTCCACAAAACGGTGGTATATGTTATCTCTTTGGTATAACCCGCAACAACCATCTTTATCCTCGCTGCACCTGCGGTCATTTAATATTATTTTGAAGATAACAATATGAGTTTATTTAAGTATATAATATCTTTTTAAATAGATAAATAAAAACATAAATGTTACACAACAAAGAGAAAAACTAATGACTGACGACATCGTGCCTGTAAAAATTATTTACATATTTTTGATCTTGGAATGCGTATAATCTGTATTCAATGTTACTAATATTGTTTTTATATTTTAATTATTGTTTTCACGGGCCGGATAGCGCAGGTGGTAGCGATCCAGTCTTGTGCATCCCTACCCAAGACAAATATTTATACGCTGATATTTATGTTTGTTCTGTGTCTGTGTGTTAAATATTGAAGTAGTATATTTGTGATTCCACTGTAACACAAGTGCTTTAAGCGACTTATCCTGGAATCAGGACAATGTGTGAGATGTATCATCTTATTTTGTATTTAATATTATTGTACTATTACAGATACTTTTTAATATGTGTTGTTTTTAACGGGTAAGCTGGCGTGATGGTAGTGATCCAAAATGGTGCATCAGCAGATTTATATTAACTAGTATCATCAGTTTTTAAGCCAAACACGGCTTATGTCTTAAGTTGCAATATTTTGATTGAAAATTTTGAATTAGGCATATACGAAACAAATAAACATTTAATATTATTTTTACTATATTATGGCATAGGCAAATATTTATGCCCTGTGTGGGGATCGAAACGACTACCCTTGGCGATCAAGAAAACGTCAGTAACATTTGCGCCATGCAACTGGTCAAGTAAGTATTATATTTATTATTTTGTAGTCCAAAGTTCGTAACACAATTGTTTTTAGCTACTTATCTCGGAGCCAGGTCAATGTATGATATGTTGTGGGTAAAAATAAAATAAATAAAATTGGTACTTTATGTATGTATGTTCAAATAACTACCCATAACAAACATAATACATATCGTCGCAATTGAATGTATTATATCATTGATCAAATATATGCCAACAGAATTTTCATTGTATTCTTTATATAGTCTTTGACGTCAGTATCGTGAATGGAAAAGTGTGCATCAGACACGTCAGTTTTATAAATGACTAAGTCGCCGAACAAGCACACAGTCCGCGCGATAGTAAGCGCTGCTGCAGCCTTTACACGATAGTATCATCACTAGGATATTACTAGCGCGATGCCGACCTTGGAGTTACATTATTACATACAAAGATACTACATCATACTAGGATTTCCTGCGGCTTCGCCCGCGTGCATATCCAATGGAAACAGTACTCTTAGAGGAATGAAAGGTGCTATACATCCTTCCATCCCTACTAATATTATAAATTCGAAAGTAATTCTGTCTGTTTGTGTGCCTGTTACGTTTTCCCGCTTAAACCTCTCAACCGATTTTTTGAAATTTGGCACAGACAATCTTTAGACTCTGAGAAAGGACATAGGCTAATTTTAATTCGAAAAAAGGGTTGTGAGGGACCTAAAGGGGGGGGGGGGAAACTGTATAGAAGTATCGCTACTTTTGGAGCTAAAAACTTGAAACTTATTTTTCAAGCCATTGATTCGATATAAATAAACATGACATTCAAAGTTTATATAAGTTTAGGTAAAGAGGTATGGTACCCAAAAAAAAACTATTCCACGCGGACGAAGTCGCGGGCACAGCTAGTGTGAAATATATCATCGTATCATCATATCCATATTAGCCATATTGGAAGTCCACTGCTGGACATAGACCTAAAGATTACGCAGCTCTCGCGACGGGGATGCTGCTGCCCATCCCCGCCCTGTGCATTTGAGCTACACTATTCCGGATGGATATACCGCCATCTGTCGGTTCTGGTACCTTAGTTGCCTCTCACGACACCTGTTGCAGGGGGAGGTACTATTAATGCTGCCCAAAGTCACTATTTAAAGCGGACGAAGTTACACAGTTAGTTATATATACAAAGATAACTTGTTTACAGTCAAACTTGTTGTCTGCGCGATGACGTCACGATTCACAACATGGAGGCCAAATATTCGCTTCACTGTATTTTAGTAATTTTTCCTATAACTGACAAAATACAGATGTTGTCAGCGTTTGCTAGACATAACAAATCATAGTGACGTCAGATTTAATATTAGTTAGTTTTGTATATAAATGATATACCTATGTATTGTACGAGCTATATACTTACATTTTGTGACATCATTCATAATCTAAACTAATATTATAATTTAAATACATCAAACTAAAAATACTTATGTAATTTAGTGAAAAAAATGATGAACAAACAAGACTTGTAGTATTTTGAAAAGATCGCGGGTTTCTAGGTCTACGCAAAATATGACACAACCCACCCCACGCCTTGTTCGGAATACTACAACTAGTATGTTTCATTCAATATTATTTTCAATTTGATATAAAAAATATTATTTACATTTTAGTTCGATGTATTTAAAGAACGTTTATTTTTAGTTTTATAAACTAAATTTTAGATTTCACTTATCGTTTCGTTTTCGTTCATGTTAAGTTTTATTAATTATCTGGTAAACATACAATTTAAGACGTATAACAAAAGAAGTTTTGTATGTTTCCAATACAGTCCTTCAATATAGCTGAACTAGCAGTAGCATTCGGTTCCACCTGTTTTGTTGTAGAACAAACATAGTAACATTGAAGTTCTAAACTAACTTGGCTTGCAAACCTTTTACCCCTTTAGGGGACGATTTACGAAAAAATATTTTACACGTTTTTCATGACTTTCAATGAAGAACCACGAATACCCTCAAAAATAGCAATGTTTCATACTAACTTTGCACCCCCGTTTAACCCCCTTAGAGGGAGTATCTTCAAAAAACCTTCCTTAGTGATCCCCTGCGTTATAAAAGGACCCCTTGCGTAAAATTTCAAGTTTAGGCCCGTTGATATGTGAGTCAGTCAGTCAGTCAGCTTCTTCTTCTAGATTTGAATTACTGTTGTCTAATTGTTGACGGGCCCGATGGTGATTGTTGTGATCCTTTCTTGGGCGCTATGGGTCGTGGGTTCGATTTCCACTCCGGGCAAATACTTATATAATGTTATTTAGTTTTGTTCAGTGTGTCAGTGTTAAATATACGTATTAGAGTAGTGTGATAATACTTCATTGAATGTCATTCTGACAGAAGTGAGTTCATCATGATCATCTGCCATAGGAGGTCCACTTCCAGACATGGCCAAAAGAAAGGGGGACTTTTCCCATAATTGCCGCGCTGGGAAGCGTGTTGGTAATTGCAAGGCGCAGCTTTCGCGACAAGGATACTGCTGCCCATCCCTGTCCTGTGCATTTGAACCACACAGTTACTAATGGTTATATCCGATCTGGTACCTCAGTCGACTATTACGACACAAGGGGGGGTACTAATCTACTCTGCCGTTACCTCGCGGCTTTTGGAGCATAATTACGAATAAAGATTTATAAATTGGAGTGAGATAAAATTTGAAAAGAAAAATACAATGACATTATAAAATGGAAAACCACGTAATCAACTATTAGAGGTAGACCACACAGGTGAGAGTGAGGTACCAATACAAACAAGCTTTATATGAGGTAATATACAAATTTTTTGCGCTTACATTGTAAACGCTGGCTGAACCCGACGAGATAGATCAAAATAATGTACAGTATCGTGTACTAATAAAAAGGTTTACACAAAAGTAAGGGATGGCATATATCTATCTCTTAGGGGTAACCCACAATAACCATTTCTGTCCTCATTGTGCCCGGGCGAAGCCGGGGCGGATCGCTAGTGTTATTATAAATAAGTCCTGTTCCTAGATTTCTATATATCTATATATATATATATACATATATAAGGAGAAGTTGACTGACTGACTGACTGACATATCAACGCAGGGCCTAAACTATGGGGTTAGAATCTTGAACTTTTGCACCGCGGCTAATTCTATGACGTAAGGAAGCACTAAGAAAGGATTATTAAATATTTACCCCCAGAGGAGTTTACCAGACTTCAGGGTTATCGTGTCCTCACCCTATCTTCAGACTACGGACAACCACAGGACTACCACAGAATATCCCAGCGTATCCTATTCAACTCTCAACTTAACAATATTCTCGTCGTCAGTCCTCATTATCCAAATATTTTGTGTTACTAAGGCTAGTCTTCGGCTGGGGTGGAAGTGCGACGTGTTTATAATAAATTGAACTTATTTTTTAATAATAAAACATTAACCCTTGTAAGTGATAGTGAGTTGTATATCTTGTATGATTTATTATTTGACCTGAACCTTTAGCGCGAGAATAACACGGTAATGACATGGTTAATATTTATTCTTGCTAGATTTTCTCAGTGACTTCTCTCGCAGTCAGCTTCTCCAGGAGTTAACGTTGTCCTACCCTAGGGTTGGCTATCCATGGCTTTTCCATCAAAATCAGCTGACAGGTATACGCAAAGACCTAGCAAACAGACAGACGCATTCGCATTTTACTGGTACTAGCTTTCTGCCGGTGACTACGTAGACTTAACTTCATTTTGTACCTTTCTTGATGAAGAAGCAATTGGCTATCGGTCAAGCCATCTGGCAAACCAACAAACAAATAAACAGATACACAATTCAAATATCTTTATTAGTCTAGTCAAATTAAATTTTTTTAATACGAAGTGATATATTGTTAGTTTTTCTCTTATCATCTATAATATTAAGGTTTATATTTATAAAATAGAAACTGACTGACTGACTGATATATCAACGCAGGGCCTTAACTAGAATCTTGAAATTTTGCACAGTGGTTCTTTTTATAACGTAAGAGTCCAAGAAAGGATTTTTGAAAAGGGTAAAACGGGGGTAAAAATTTAGAATAAAACTTTGCAATTTTTTTGTAATTTGAATGAAATTCAGTATAAAAGTTCTTTATTGTGAGTCATGAAACACGTGTAAAAAGATTTTTCGAAAATCCTCCTTTAAGTGGGTAAAAGGAGAGTACAAATTTCGGATGAAAGTTTTACAACTTAACGCGAGTGTAACCGCGGGGTGCTACTAGTATAATATACATTTCAGGCGCTTCCGGCGATCGCATTCGCCACCCAGTGCGAAATATCCACATAGCAAATTCCACTAAAGTAAAAAATTACTTTATAAGTATTGGCCCTTCATAGGCACTTTCAAATCGCCAGAACAAAAAAGTCCATAACATTTGCTTATTACAATATTACACAAATGACCGATGACCCTTACAACCTTATTTGTAGGAATCATTTAAACAAATAGTTCAAAAAGTGTCTCTGTTTAATCATAGACTGCCGGTACCAGGCGGGTCTTAAACAATTGTATTCCTACATTACGGAGAAAATAAAAAAAATCCCTGCAAGAAACACTGATTCTGGGAGGGATTTACTGGTTGGTAATATTGAAACCCTTGTCTTAACATTACAAGTTCAATGAAAAGCCAAGACGTTTCTTCATTAATATGAACTTTCTAACTGTATAATAAGCGTTACCAAAGAGTTTACCTTTCTTTAAAATTTGTACTTAAATCGCGCGGACGTGAATTTTGACACACTTCAAGTTGATGTTAGCTTTGAAATACCGGCAGAGTAGAATAGTACCTCCCTCTGTAATAGGTGTCGTAAGAGGCGATTAAGGTACCAAAATCGACGGATGGCGGTATACCCATCCGAAGCAGTAGTAATTCAAATGCAGCATCCCTGTCGCAAAAGCCGCTTTTTTGAGTTTGCCAACACGCTTGCCGGCGTGACAATTACTGGCAAAATTCCCCCTTTATTGGGGAGGCCTCTGTCCAGCAGCAGATTTTCAATGGCTTTAATGATGAGTTGAAAGTTAATGTTAGGGCAAGTGGATAAGATATTTCTTTCATACAAAATGCATGTTATGTACCTACATGTAATAATCATTAATAAATGAATTTATCATTACCATAAATGTATTGAGGTAATATTTGATTTAAAAAAATAGCCTTTAGGCGGGAGTAATAGACAAGTTGATTGTTTTTAGTAAGTATTAATATTTAATAAAAAATGAGCAATGCATAAAACCTATTAAGTAAAATAGAAATGACACACACTAATGTTCGAATGACACATTAATTAGGTAAACATTAATTGTCTAATGAATATCAAACAAAATTTAATGAACTATTGACGTATTTCTAAGTGTGTGTCATCATTATCATGATCATCGTACCAGCCATTTGAATACAAAGATCTAGTTACTTTTATCATGGGATAACTTTTGGAATATCTGTTTTTCAACAAAAAAATAAACTTCGAAATCGGTTCGTAAACAAAAAAGTCATTCTATCCACGTCCAGTAAGCGTCACCGCAGCCTATAGACGCTCGTAATATCACAAGGATGTCTCGTTGCTTGTCTGGTCTTATCAACTTGAATACATTATGTCACATTACCCAGTAATTTCACTGACTATCACACATCAAACCGGAACACAGCAGAGCGCACGCTGCTTGTTGGCGGTAGAAATTGGTGAGTGTATGAGATCTACCTCATGTTATAAAATCATAAAAAAAATAAACGGTCGAATTATGAACCAGTTTTTGTTATTAAAATTTGTTAAAGTACAAATCATATTTGTTTATAATATTACTATTAGATGTGTAAGTACTTGTAATGTGTTTGTAATTCAACTTAAACAAACTAAATTTTACCTTTCAGGTTAACAACCGACATGCACTAACGGGATCGAAATCGACAAATCTAAATGTACAAGGTATAGTAAGTAGCACTTACCAAAAATAAGTTAACACAAAACCGTAAACAATAGCGTTCAACACCGAACACTGCAATACTAGAACGATTACACCGCATATCGTCCTGTTTAAAAATAACTTATACGTCATTTTATAGGGTAAATAATGTTTATGTTATGTACAACGTACCTATTTAATATCATTTAATGTTTTCCTGCGAAACGTAACGAATGTGTCGACACTTTTGTCGACTTGGGAGGTTTGCAGTCTATATTGTGTCCTGTTACTCTTATATCAGAATCTCTATTCTATACGAATGCAATGTTTCAACTCTTAACATCAACAACGTTTGCAAAAGTGGACTGCGATCGGTTATCACTCGAGGAACAATGGCACGCGTTCGTCGGCGGATACGGTGAACTCTACGAAAACATGCCCGAATTAAATCAAAAACGCTGCGCAATAATTTTTCCGTTACATATCATTTGTATTTAAAGGTCATTTGAAAATAACCAATTCAAGATTTATTGTTGACAATTTTGTTAATTAGAAACCGCTATACAAAAGGAACAACCCTTTTTTTTAGAGAACCTAATGCTAGATTTCTCAAATGTTAATCCGTGAGGTACCGGCAAAGTAGAATAGTACCTCCCTCTGTATCGGTGGGTAAGAGGTGACTAAGGTACCAGAACCGACAGATGGCGGTATATGCATCCGAATCAGTGTAGCTCAAATGCACAGGGCGGGAACGAGCTGCAGCAGCACCGAGCAAGCGTCCTGCGATCGCCAATACGATTGCCAGCGCGGCAGTTATGGGCAAAATTCCCCCTTCCTTGGGGATTCCTATGTCAAACAGTGGACTTCCACTGGCTGATATGATGATGATAATTTTGAATTCAAGTTCCCCAGACGGTAGAACAAGGTCGCCACCCGATTGTACCTGCGTTTGCAAAAGTGGACTGCGATCGGTTATCGCTCGAGGAACAGGGATTGCACGCGTTCGTCGGCGGATACGGTGAACTCTACGAAAAGAATTAGTGTGTGAAGTGATTGCGGAGTGACAGTGAGAGGGACGCGACGGAGGGAGGCGTTGCGGTCTATGATGTCTGAAGTGGAAACAAGACGGTTCACAAACGAAGTTCTTATATGATAATTTTGGTAGGATCCTCCCCTCTCCGCCCTCATCAGGACAAATTATGTGATGATCATTTGTGTTTACGCTAGATATGTATTTAAGAATAACATCTGGAATTTTTCTCTAACTCAAGCTTTTCGCAAAGTACATAGCTCAACGAGCTAGGAAATATATAGAGATCCGTACAAGAACCATAGTTACCGACATTATCCGGCGAATTAGCAAGTTCATACCAGAATAACACTTTATTTTTGCTATAATGAATATTGATATTTATGCTTGAGTTATTAAAGATGAAAATACATATCTATTTTTGACATAAGCATAGATCTGTATTTAGATCGGATCTATGCTTATGTCAAATTTTTAGGGACTACCTAACGTATACTAGTAACAAACATTATCATCACATTCTATACAAGTTTTAACAGTTAATTTAATGTACCTAATCAGTTTTATTCTCTACGAGTAGGTATCAATAAATAAATCATTCGGTTTCCCAAACACAGAAAAAGCTTCTGTGACAGGATAAACAGCCGCGAGGTACCGACAGAGTAGTATAGTACCTCATGTTGTAACAGTTGTTGCAAGAGGCTGCTGCTGGGTTTCATAGTCTTGGACTACGGGCGATGGCCCTTATGCCTGGCGTCTTCTCTCGAGACTCCGCAGTCTCTGGTGTTGTTGGATGACCACCTTGGTGGTCGCCGCTCGAGCAGATGATGCTAGCGGCGCATAGGATTGTTTTTTTTGGTATTTGTTTTGCGAGAGGCGTGAGATACCTGTACTGCGATAGGCAGCATTATTACCGTCTGAAAGCTACACGCCACACGCCTCAGCTCGGTTGCTATGGTAACTACTGGACGCTACTACAAGCGCGATGCGCTTATGTGCGTAAGCACTCGCGGGCTCGTCGGTTTAAAAGCAAAACCGGTTCATACCAGTTCAATCAGAGAGCAAGCGAGCATGCTTATGTGTTCACACACTTTATTGTATATTTTTATACTAACTGTTGGTGAATGTCGCCTTGAGAAGAGTCTTCTTGTCTTTCCTTCAGCTTCCCTTCGCCTAACTTGCACGTCATGTTTGTTGTAGGTATTTTTAAATTATGATATCTCTTTGCCATCAGGTACCGGCAGAATAGAATAGTACCTGCCACTACACCAGGTGTCGTAAGAAGCGACTAAGGTACGAAATCAGATGGTATCATCCAAATATTACAGCTCAAATGCACATGGCGATCGCGAAAGCTGCGCTCTGCGATTGCCAACACGTTTGTCCAGCGCGGAAATTATGGGCAACATTCCCCCTATTTCGGGGAGGCCTGCGTCCAGCAGTGGTCTTTTAATGGCTGGTATTAGAAACAAAAGAACTGCACTAATTTAAAACTTCTTTCACCATTAGATTAATTACATATGCTGTTACATTTTCGAAATGATTCAAAAATCATTAAATGGTTTGTACATCATCATCATCATATCAGACGCAAGTCTTCCGCTGCTGGACATAGACCAGCGATTTCCAATAGGACCGGTTGTATGCGGCCTGCGACCAGCGCGATCCCGCGGTTTTAGTCAGATCGTCTGTCCAACTTGTGGGTGGACGCCCTACGCTGCGCTTGCCGGTACATGGTCCTCATTTCAGATCGACGACTTACTTACGACTACATCGTACATCGGTTATGCGTATTAAGTGCCCTTTGTATGTTTGTAACAAATATTTTATATTACTCTGCCGGGACCTCCCGGCACCGGCAGTGTAAAATAGCAACATATTGTTTTTTTTTTGTGTTAAAACGTAACAATTAAACTAATATTTTCTCTTAATAATAATAAACAAACACTGTAAGGATAAATTCAACAATGCAAACAAAATATTTGATGATAACAATGAAATAATATTCTATTTCTATACTAATATATGTATTTAAGGAAAAAACCCGATAAAAATGTTGTACAACTTGTAAATTTACCCTTTACCCCTGTTTTCAAGGATAAAAACAAACAACTACAAATACTTCTAAACTTACTTATTATGTCTATAGTTCTTTAAAAATAGCTTGATTAGAATGACAGATTTCAATAAAGCAGCTTTGGCACGAGGTATACATATTGGCATTTTTGTATAATTTTTAATTTGTTAATAAAACTGCTTACAGTACAAAAGTTTCCGGTAGAGAAAAAAAGTACCTCTCCCTGTAGCGGGCGTCTATGGTACTAAGGTATCACAACCGATAGATGGCGGTATATCCATCTGTAACCAAGCCAAGACACTTGCCTAGTCCGGCAATTATGGGCAAAATTCCCTCTTTCTTGGGGAAGCCTATGTCCAGCAGTGGACTTGTAATAGCTGAAGTGATGATGGTGATATAAAATCAACCCAAAATTCAATCAAAAACGCCTTAATACAATTTTTAAACAAGTTAGTTTGACAGCAGTCATTCAAGCTATATAAAAAGCAGCAACTTACTGCTGTTACATTTTTTTTCTCATTCATAATTGAACCACCAATCGGAAGAAGGGAATAAACGTCGTTTTTGACGAAATACTTTTATTCATATTAACTCTTTTCAATCGTAAAACTACGTGTCAGGTTGAAAAATGAAACAAAACGGTCAAACGCCATTGTACGAGTAATACTAGCGGCCAAATGTAATTTAAAAGAAGGGAATAAATCATTTATTTCTTTCTTGAAAGTAAAGTTTATAAATTTCATATGCATGATACTCTCTTTATTTTATACTTAGAAAATAAGCTAGATTATTTGAAAAAGAATCGATTGTCTGAAAAGTCGGCTTACTGTCGATAGTTGAACGTGACAATGTCATAAGAAAATACTGAATGGTTGGTTGCATTTTTCAAAAGAACGTTTTAATTTTATTTATGAAAATGTATTATTGTATAGCAGCTGGCCGCGCGGGCGTATCGCTAACTCGAGTACGAGAGAGACAGATGTCGAACGCTGCCGAACGTGGGGCCGATTGTGCCTCTTTGTCGCTCGTCCCGCGCTCTCGCTTGCACTTCAGGCCTTAAACGGAACGCCTCTGATCTAGGTAACGCCGCATGAGTAATGTTTTTTCGTGCGTGCAGCCACCTCCATCGAATTATAAGACGTTGTCACGTCAAAATCCTTGCCTTATATTTTTCATTATATTTCACAAAAACAGATATAATTCTCATATTAGATATATGTATTACAAAAGATTTGAATAATAAAACAAAAGAGAATAATAAAAGATTTTTATTAGAATAAATATGATTTAACAAAAAAAAATATAAAATTTGTAAAAAAAAGACTCCAATGAAGCACACGATTTAGTAAATTAAATGTCAGCCACCGATCGTTATTTACAATACATACTAATTTTAAAGGATTACGACTATGTTTTATTTATTATAAACATGTTATATATACTGTTTGACATACAAAAATATTTTCATACTATGTGTTTTTTCTTTTCCCGTGGAATTAAAATGCTGCCAATCAGAGAAAGTAACGAATCGAATATTAGGCTTCAAATCATATTATACCTAATTTTTAAACAGAAGACCCCGGAACGAGTCTTTAACAGGCGCGGGATCGACTTTCAGTCGATCTCTTGTGACGAGCTGATATTCCCGAGTAATATTCCAAGGAATACCGTTCAATTTTGAACTCTATACTTAATTATTAGAGTTAAATAATATAAAAAATTCTTGTAATTCTGTATAAATGTAAAGAAATAATATTTCTTTAATTTTTGAACGACATTGAATGACATTGACAACTGACAAGCGCTAAAGTCTGAGGTCAATGGTCAGTTGAGAGGTTATTATTGTATTAGATTATTGTGATTTAAGATAGATAAATAAGAATAATTGGTGGAAGAATAAACAATATAAAACGACAATTAAAGTCTATTCTTCCACCAATTATTCTAAAACGACAATTCTTTAATTTTTGAACGACATTGAATGACATTGACAATTGACAAGCGCTAAAGTCTGAGGTCAATGGTCAGTTGAGAGGTTATTATTGTATTAGATTATTGTGATTTAAGATAGATAAATAAGAATAATTGGTGGAAGAATAAACAATATATAAATTTATCTGTCGCCTTGTGCTTAGATATGTCATGAAAAAATGTGTAATATAATTAGGTATTTGAGACTTTACCAATAATCACGTAAAAGGTTTTTTTTTAAAACATCCCTTGCAGATCCTGCTTCACATACCATTATCGATGTTGGAAAACTGCAATTAGTCATATATAATCGCCAGTATTTTTTTTTAAATATCTCCCCTTGAAATTGTTTTGTGTCAAATACATCGAATTTATTACAATAAATATATTTTTTTATGACATACCATTTGTAAACTGAATTATTAATACAATTGCTTTTTCTACATCGTTCATCTTACATAAAGGATTTATTAGGAAAAGCTTCAATTGTACAATATCTCCCTCTAACATACGCTAAATAATGATGAAAGAAAGAGACGCATGTACACAACGTTTAATAAGGCAAATATGCTAATACCACTAATAATCTAGATATAAGCTGTTTATATATATATAAATATAAAAATATACAGACCGTTTTAAATAAACTCAAACTTATACATATAACTCTAGCCGAGCGATTTAAAGAACATGAGAATGAAATAAAATGTAGGTATGTATACATATTATCATGCCGTATGGTAACGACAAAGCAGAATAGTACCTCTCTCTGTAGCAGGTGTCGCAAGAGGCGGAATTACCAGAACCGACAGATGGGTAAAAGCAACTCCGTCGCGAAAGCTGCGATCTGCGATTGCTAACACGCTTGCACAGCGCGGCAATTATGGGTCAAGTCCCCCCTTTCTTGGGAGGACTATATGCAGCAGTGGACTTTCTTTGGCTGATATGATGATATTAACTACTCTTTTGAATTAAATGAATATTTAGTGCTCAGTATTCGTGCGAAGCGGGGGCGGGCCGCTAGTCAATTACAAACTGCACTCGTGGAATATGCACAGTGTGCGGCTATCAACAGTTCCGCTTGATATAGCACATGCCTACAGAAATATGCACAATAGTGCATAAATGTACTTAAATATGCAATGACGATGTGAAAATGGCTTTTCATGCATATAATCCGATGTCTAATGATAATAACTCCTCTTCCATATCGGTGTAAATACTACTACATAATTACTGACTACCATTTGCACTTCACGACTATTAGTTCGAGAGTGAGTGAATATCTTCACTCACTTACTTAATTGATATTTTAATAAGCACCTAATATTCATAAGATAGTATACATTGATCACATACATTAGAATAATTACAAAGGCCACCGTGACAAGTGATCAAGGTCATCAAATATCAACGGCGATGACATCGTGCGGTCAAATGGGTCATCGAATCGTATGTATGACGAAATTACATATAAGAAAAACAGTCTGTATATTTTTAGTACAATAGTAAATATTTTAGTATGTACTATGTTACTTGTTTACTATATTATATGTATTAACTTATATATAAGATATATTGTAAATATATACTAATAAAATATTTTGTATACTTTTAACATCTAAGTCTAAGTTGTTAGGAGAACTATCACGGTCTAAATTGGTCCTGATTCCGGAATGGAAGCCAAAATAAAACAGTTGGCGTCTCTTTCAAATTACTTTCAAAGGTAAGAGATAGATGACAGAGTACATAATTATTTTTTTTATGTTGTATCATAATGTAAGAAAGTCACCCCATGTGTCGCATTCAGTAGAGTTCTTATCTTGTGCGCTAAAGGTCGTGGGTTCTATTCCCAGGTCATGTCCTTTGATACTTCATCTTTCCTTAGAATAAGTTTAAAATTATCATTATTAACTTTATTATACCAGAATATACATACTTTATTTTTTGGAACTGTTTTTATAATCATGCGATTCAACCCCCTTTTTTGAGGAGGTTTATGTCCAGCAGTGGACTTCCAATAGCTGATAGGATGATGATGATGAAAGACGAATTTACGAAGTCCGTTTATCTCTTTCCTATTCCATCGGTGTGAAAGAGACGTGATACGTTTTAGTCAATTCCAGTTGTAACAGAAGCAGGCCCAATATGAATTTATTCGTAAAGCACTATCGAATGGCACTTACATTCCCAAAATCACACTCTCGTTTTAATTAATTTAATAGATATAATTACTTTTTTATACATAGTATTCGTTGTAAAGTAAAACACAATATTTAAACCATTAAAAAACGGTGGTATTAAATAAATAAAATAAATAAAATATACGTAATACAAATCAAATTAAATTAGCACGTGACATACAAGCCCAGCGTATTAGAAAATTGAAGAAGCAATGGGCACATGGCACGCTTAACTGATGGCCGGTGGACGTTGGACATCCACAGATATTTGGCCAGCTCATTTGATGTACTATATAAATTAAGTATTTTGTGACACTATATAAGTAAATAATTCAATGTTACAATAAAGAAATACTTGTGGGCATCGACGTACCGTCGATCCATCTATATTCGACGGGCCCGATGGCGCAGGTGGTAGTGAACCTAGCTTGTGCCAAACGTCGTGGGTTCGATCCCCATTCAGAGCAAATATACCTATTTTAGTTCTGTGTCGAGGTGTTATTTTTATGCATCTAAGTATTATGTGTAGTTATCTGTTGTCTGATATCCGTAACACAAGTGCTTTAAGCTACTCATCTTGGAGTAAGGTCAACCTATGAGATA
>JACJUM010005600.1:10737612-10756378 GCA_020976665.1 Heortia vitessoides | reverse complement strand
TAATTATCCAGGGTACAGTGGAAGTACACCACCGGACCCCATTAGAGGTTATCAACACATCCTCATAATCATAATTTCTTACCAAGAAATATTTACAAGTGCAACAATAGCAAATTGAATTGCTAACTTAAATGTGTGAGTTATAGGATACTGAAAAGTCAATAATCAATCAAGGATAACTAAAATTTTATATAGTATATATGATAGAAGGCAATCAAAATATAAAAAGGCCGTGAGGTACCAGCAGAGTACAATAGTACCTCCCGCATACCAGGTGACGTAAGCGACTGAGATACTGGAAATGACATGTAGCAGTATATCTATCCGAAGCAGTGTAGCTTAAATGCAACAGGGCGGGAATTAATAGCAGTATTCCCGTCTACCACGCGTGCCCAGTGCAGTAATATTTAGCAAATTCCTCAATTTTTGGGGACGCCAAGTCCAGCAGTGGACTTCCAATCGCTGGTATGACAATAGTGATTATAAGGAATCAGGTCAATGGATCGCCCGATGGCAACCATCTAGCGTCATTCATCACACCCGTAACAGCAGATGAATCAAGCGTGTTGCCCGTCCTGAAGATAATAGACTCTGCTCTTGAAGGTTCTTAAGTCGTGATGGTCTGGGAATGTTGGAGAAGTTTTTTCTAAAGATCAGCGGTCCGATGGAGACAATTCAAACCTATGGACTAGAGTTGAATTCCAATTAACATTAAGTTAATAAATAGAATAAAAGTGGTTTGCATTACAGAGAAAATAAAATCAGATAAAGAAGATGAAAGAAAATATTTTCATAAATAAAAATAAAATTTGGAAATATACAATAATATGCCAGCTTTAAATATTTTATACGAATACAATTTTGTTTTTATGAAAGTGGATGAAGAGACAACGTAGACCATGTCACCATAATTGTAGGGTACTCGCAAAGTAGTATAGTACCTGTCTGTAGTTAGCGTTATAAGAGTCCATTGAGATACCGGAACCGACAGATACCTAAACATCGTGGCTCAAATGCAACGAAGCGGGAATAGGCAGTATACCCCTCTACTCTGCGATTACCACCACGCATTTTTAGGGAGGCCTATATCCAACATGGTGACGTTTAACGGCTAATATGATGATGATGATCAACTGAGATGATGAGAATCGTATTTATTTCAATACAACACTCCTATGCTCTACTCTCGAGCGAAGATTTCCTGAAACCTTTAACTGGTAGTTGACGGGTCCAGGCGCACCAGGTCTTAGATCTGGTACCAGGGCGACCGGCGCACCCAACGAAGCCTGTAGCCACCTTGCTCCGTGCGTATCTTGATGGAGGCTCCCTCTGCCGCCTTCACCGTCTCCTTTACCTGAACATTTAAACAATTTTATTTGTTTTATTATCGCTTCTGCTAACCTAGTGCTGTTTTCCACTTCGAGGGTGAGGGGGAGGGTATCGTAATGGGGTGTTATGTACCACAAATACGTTATTTTCATCATCACCATCACATCAGCTGCTGGATATAAACCTCCCCAACTGATTTTTAATAGGACCCGTTGTATTTTCCGGTACGTGATCTTCATTTAAGAACCTTACGACACCATCGTTCTTTGATTCTAATATATAGATAATCCACTGATCTGTGTTGGTGACTTTGGTTGGTTCAGGGATTTTCTCACCCCTGATTCGAGTGTGCAAAGATACTCCGAGCTTTACCTTCGGCATTGTTGGGATATTTTTAAGTTGGTTAATAAGGCCAATGGCCGTGTGGTATTGGTAAACTAGAATAGTTCCTCCCCCTGTACCAGGTGTCGTAAGAGGCGACTCAGGTTGCGGTATAACCGCTTAGAGTACAAATGCAACAGGGCGTCGCGAAGCTACGCTCTGTGATTGCCACCACATTTTCCCAACATTGCCCAACGCGGCAATTATGGGTAAATTCGCTCTTTTTTGGGGATGATGATAAGGTCAATAATAGGAGACCACATTTCGCTGCCATAAGCCATATTGATTACAAACTATTGACTACAGACACTTTGTTCGTGAGGTACCGGCAGAGTAGAATAGTACCTCCCCCTGTACCAGGTGTAGGAAAGACTAAGGTACCAGAACCGACAGATGGCGGTATATCCATGCAATAAAGTTTGCTTAAATGTACAGGGCGTGGATAGGCAGCAGCTTCCCCGTTGCGAAAGCTGCGTTTTGCGATTGCCAACACGCTTGCCAAGCGCGGAGATTATGGGCAATATACCCACTTTCTTGGGGAGGGATGATAATGACTATATTCAAGTATTGTCCACTCCAGAGTTATTTTGGCAAATTTAAATTAAAGCAAACTAAACCGACAGAAATTGGGTAATCAAACCATACACTGTCAAGTGTCCTGCAATATTTTTTTGTTAAATCATTTGGGCAGATGGTAGTGATCCTGTCATGTGCGCCAAAGGTCGTGGGTTCGACTCCCGCCCAGTACAAATATTTATGTTATGATATTTATGTTTGTTCTGTGTCCCAGTGTTAAATATATGTATTTAAGTTGTATATTAGTGATGCCTCTGTTGTCTGATGTCCGTAACACAAGTGCGACTTATCACAGAATCAGGTCAATGTATGAGATGTTGTGGGAATTGATTAATTAATAAAAACTATCAGGTTATACTTACGCTCTGCATCAAGTTTTGCGCGTTGCCGACAAGCATTTCTGTGGCTTCTTGATCCTCTTCGCTTCCTGAAAATTACGACGCATGTGATTACTAACTAAGCTTCTTCTGATCACGAAGCATTTTGTATCAATAATTCTTATAGATAAATTTGATCTGTATTTAACATTTTCTGTTTAAGTTTTCTTTATTTTATAACTCGTTTTTATCATTATCAATATCACTATTATGACATTCAAGCTCATAAACAATCAATGTTTAATAATTTTTATTTATTTAATATGGAAAAAGTAGCTTTGATCTCGTCTATGTTTAATTTCACGTTAATTTGTTTTTTCTGCATGTCTGTCTGTTGGAAATCCAGGAACTTTATTCAAGAGACTTTCAAAGTCGAAGTCAAATATATACTTTTTTAAGTAGACCTGTCGTAGGCACTTTTAAATCGTCAACAAAAACAAAAAATCTATGATTATAGATTTCCTACATATGTAATCGGCCCGTTTTTAATCATAACATATACACTTTTTTCAATATATATATATATATATGAAGTTACAAATCAATGTTGACCCTGATGACACTACGGGGTCAAATAAGTCTAAAGCCACCAGACAGGTGTATACGGCTAAATTAATAGTAAATATATCTCAAACCACATTTTGTAATCTGACAACTAAATAATTAGACGGTCATAAATTCAATTGCAGAGTAATAGGCAGGTATACAGGAAGAACAAAAAAAATAAAGAATTCATTCGTAATAACTTTATTTTAATTATGTTTAAACCGTTTTAAATAAATATTAGTGAATATAACCCCCCTAAACTATTAACAAAAGTAAAAAATAAATTAATGCATTTTTTTCACCTGTATGTCCTTTACGCCTTACTATTGAATTTCTAACCGTTAATATTCAAATTAATGCAAGACATGCTTATACAAACATAAACATAAGCGTGCGTGAGCGTGACATTAACACATTCGTTATATACATAGAATTATAATGAATATATATTGAAGTATATAGCTGACCCGATAGACGTTGTCATGTCGTAATTATATGCCTATGTATATCATGAAACAAATATTGCTACTATAAATAAATACATAGTATAAAACAAAATCGCTTTGCGCTGTCTGTCTGACGCAATGGATTTTGATGAAGTTTTTCAAATAGATAGAGGGTATTTAAGAAGGTTTATATGTATAATGCATGCATAATATAGTAGAAAAACACTAATAAATGTTATTGTTTTCAAATGTGATGTCGAAAATAAACACATTTTTTTTTACACATGACATATGTCTATTTCTAAGGACTAACCTTATTTCTGATGTACGTTATTTTATATATATTTTTTATATCATATGTACTTATTGCGTTCATTTATACAAACATGTATCTAACGTTTATCTATTTTGCATATATATTGTCTGCACCACTATATATATATATATATATATCTTCTGTTTCGTGTAATGGTTGACTAGGAGATAATGCCAACCGGCATTAAGTCCGCCATTTGTACATTTTGTAATATTTTGCGCCTAAAAGTTTAATAAATAAATAACCATCAATAAACATCTTTTATTCTCATTGCTCCCGTTAAAAGCATGAAGTTAAGATATATACTATTCTATCTCTCAAGTTGGATCAAACTTTAGGTACCCAGTAAAGCAAATTATAAAAATAGCTTCAGTAGGTTAGTATTTCATCTCGGACAAACAGAAAGTGTTAGCAAGCGTCAACGCAAACTATACATGCTCGCATAATTACATTACTAGATTACCCCGTAATTTCATTGAAATTGTTACATATATGAGAAGTGTCTGTTGTGAAATATGACATGTTCGACAAGCGTGCGGTATTACAATTGGTAGGTAGAGATAAATAAATACCTTTGTAATCCGGCATTCCGACTGTTAGGAAGCAAGAAGCTGTGTTAATTGCGTGTTAGTTTTATTTAATATTTGAGGCAGTGGGAAGCAGACTGATCTAACTTATTTATGGCCAGTATAGAGTTATTAACTATATCTTTATATGGCTTAATAAAGCTGAAGTTTTGTTTGTTTGAACGCGCTTATCTCAGGAACAGCTGGTCCGATTTGTGAAATTCTTTCAGTGGGGGATAGTCCATTTAACGACGAACGTTACTATACTCCCCAAAATTACTATTCCTCGTGGACGAAGTCGCGGGCACTGCTAGTATAAACTCGGTACTGCCAAAGAATTAGTTAAGCCCCTCTAGCTTGAATACCCTCATTGATTGTAAATACAATGATTAGTATTTATTAAAATATTTTAAGGCAATATAAAAGAAATAATATTATTTTAGTTTCAAATGTTCAGCCAAGTAACATCTACAGATTTGTTTCCCTTTTCTTTTATCAAAAACATTGTTAGTTTATATAAGACGATATTTTCTATTCTTGATTAGTTTTAAAATTGCTTTTTTACACTGTCACTTTGGTTTTTATAATAATAACAGTAATTTCACACATTGTAAACGCATGTGTGTATATTCGTTTTTAGACCAGGTCGACAGGTATACGGTCCGCGTGACAGAAAGCGCCACCACAGCCTATAGACGCTCGTAATATCAGAAGGATATCACAGGCGCGTTGCCAACCTTGTGACTTGAAGATATTAAGTCGCATTACCCATCAATTTCACTGCTTCTCTTAGCTTTCAAACCGGAACACAGCAATGTGAACACTGCTGTTCGGCGGTAGAAATTGGTGAGAGTAAGGTACCAATGACGACAGTTCTATGAGGTCTACCTCATGTAATTATTGATTAGAAGTCTTGATTAGTTTTATTTAGATTGACGTTGACGTTGAATGTCAAATGTTTGATAAAAAGAGTGTGAATTTGTCCATTAGAAGTAAAAATTATTATTTCTTTCCAAAGGTGGCCTGTAAGAAATTGCATTTAGCGATAAGGCCGCTCTTGTACCTACTATTCCATGTTTATGTGATGTTCTTGTGTTGTTTTTCTTGGAGTAAAATAAAGAGTATATTATTATTATTAATTTTTATTTATTGAAATTGATATTTTCTTGAAAATAATAATATAATGACGCTTCAAGGAATATATCTGTGATTCCTCTGTAGTCTTATGTCCGTAACACAAGTGCTTTAAGCGACTTATCACGAAATCAGGTAAATGTATGATATATATGTATGATAACAATGCTTTAAATTTTTTTATTTGCACATCGGTTAATATTGAACAAAAAAATCGATATTTTATATAATCGATTATTTTCCCTTAATCTAACATTGTTAGTTAATGTATGCGAGATTGTGTGAATTTATTTATGACTAGCTAAATCGACAGACGTGCCAGTCTTAACTATACTTATCAGTTTATCATAAAAAAATATGCGACTACTAATTGAGATAAAAACTATACTATAACACAAGTTGGATCAATCTGCACATTAAGAAAAATTTTATTAAAATCGGATCAGCAATCATCACCGTGATGCCAATTTTTTTAATATAAAGATATTAAAAAGCAACAGTTCAGGAATTGACCGCTGAAATTCAATTTTCTGTTTATTTTAAGTTTTTTGTTTAAAATATATAGTTGTTATAAATACAATGTTATATTACTATTAATCCTTACTAATATTATAAATGTGAAAGTAACTCTGTCTGTCTGTCTGTCTGTTACGATTTCCCGCTTAAACCTCTCAACCGATTTTGATGAAATTCGGCACAGACAATCTTTAGACCCTGAGAAAGGACATAGCCTATTTTTTAATTTGAAATAAGGGTTGTAAGGGGTCGAAAAGGGGGATGAAAAGTTGTATGGAACTATCACTATTTTTAGAGCTAGAAACTTGAAACTTAATTTTCAGGCCATTCATTCGATAAAAATAAACATGACATTCAAAGTTTATATAAGTTAAGGTAAAGAGGTATGGTATCCAAAAAATTATTCCACGCGGACGAAGTCGCAGGCACAGCTAGTAATAATACATATAATTCTCTAAGATAGAAGATACACATCAAATGGCAACGATATTCTGCGATTTCTTACAGGCTTTCTAATGGAATGTAAATAAAATAACCAATTTCAGCTGCACTTTAAAATATTAACTAGAATACGTAATCTGTATTATATTAGCGTCTAATTAGCTGGCGTTAAATAGTTTGTATTAGATAAAAATAAATTGTTTCTGTTACCTTGCGCTCCCAGCATGGTGGCTTTGACTGTGGATAGAATCTTGAGCTGCGTGCCGATGGTGGGGATCCTCTCACAAACTTGCAGCAGGTTCTAGAAGGAGAATCATCATATGAAAATTATCGTATGGCAAGTTTTTAAGCCGCGAGGTACCAGCAGAGTAGAATAATACCACAATCTATACCAGGTGTCGTAAGAGACGACTAAAACTATCAGAAGCGACAGATAGCGGTATATCCATCCGAGACTGTAGCTCTAATGTACAGAATCTCTGTCGCGAAAACTGCGCTCTGCGATTGCCAACACGCTTGCCCAGCGCGGCAATTATGGGCAAAATTCCTCCTTTCTTGAGGAGGCCTATGTCCAGCAGTGGACTTCCAATGGCTGGTAAGATGATGGTGGCAAGTTTTAATAGAATAAAAAGATGGTTATTTGATGCGAGACAAAATCGAAGATACAGCGAAAGTGGTAGTGGTTCTAGCTTATACGCCAGGGGTTCGATCCCCATCTAGGACCAATATTTATAGGATGATATTTATGTTTGTCCTGTGTCTGGGTGTATAAAACATGTATTTAAGTATTATATTTGCGATTCCCCTGTTGTCTGATGTCCGTAACACAAGTGCATTAAGCGACTTACACAGAGTCAGGTCAATGTGATGTTGTGTGAATATAATTATATATTTATGTGTGGCAACACATTTTTTTTCTTTTTTTCCTTTACTTGTATACACAAAGTTACTCAATAAACAACGCGTTACGTCAAATATATACATCACAGAACCTGCGTCGCGCTTATAAAGTTTCCATAACGCTCCATATATATGCAAAAACCTTAAGAACCTTCTATGCCTCCCTCCGTTGCCCTCTCACTGGCACTCCACAAACACTCAACACATATTCTTTCGTTAGCTAAAAAAAATTATGATCGCGATCGACCTGGTCAGTTTTTAATTTAACCAGGTCTATAAACAAGCATACGGTCCGCGTGGTAGGACGTCACTGCAGCCTGAACACGCTCATATTATCACAAAAATATCACTGGCGTGTCGCAAACATTGTGATCTGAAAATATTATGTCACATTTATCCGGTAATTTCACCCCCCTTTCCAGCCTTTAAACGGGAACACAGCAATGTTAACACTGAGGTAGAAATAGGTGAGTGTGAGGTACCAATGCAAACTACATTTGTATTTTGCATGAGATTTCATGAGACCTTATCTCATGGAATCTCGCGAACCCTGCGGGGTACCAGCTCTGCCGCCTGCTGGAGCGCTCAATAATGGGAGACCTCCCACTTCAAATCGACAGAAGACATGTAATTGTCCACCAGACTCCGCGGAAAAGTTTCCGTTTTCGCAAACTTTTTGAGGTTGTGTGTATCAACGAATGCGTGTGCCAGTGAACGTTATCATCACCATCATTATTAGCAGATCAGTCTTTGGAAGTCCACAGCTGGACATAGGCCTCATCCAGAAAGGGGGAATATTATTGCCTATAATTGCTTGCAAGCTTGTCGCAATCGCAGAATGCAGCTTCCCCGCCATAAGCATTTGAGCTGCACTATTTCGGGTGGATATAATATAAATATAAATAAGTGTGTGTGTGTGTATCTACTCACAGTACGGATCCTCTTGTCAGTACACTCCAGGGCGAGTTTCTTGGCGAGGCGCGTGACCTCTTCGGAGGCCTCCGCGATGGCTTTAGCGGTCGCAATCAGCTCGCGCTTGCTGCCTGCGCCAAACAGATACAATTTAGCAACCAACAAACAACTCTCCCAACTAATTTTAGTCTTATTGTAGTTCAGAAACTGTGTATTTTTATAAGGGTAATTTAATCAGCGACATTATTTTAAATAATATAATAAAAAATATAAAACTTTCAATTTAGTAATGAACTCGGATTATATTAAATCCAAACTAACGTAATAGAAACAAACAATTTATTAAACAAACATTTTCTACACAGAATTATTTTTTAAATGTGATTAATTCGATAGAGTCCGCATGATAGAAAGCGTCACTGCAGCCTATAGATAGATGCTCGTAATATCACAAGGATATCGTCAATGATACTTCAATACCTTCAATTTCTAATTGAATTTTCAACATTATTTGCAACTTCTACTTACGCGGTTTTGCACGATCATCAACGATATCACTAGGGCGTAAATAAATTAATATATTACGTCACATTACACTGCTGTTTGGTGTTAGAAATAGGTGAGGTACCAATCCATACGATATTTTTATGAGTATTTTGTGCGAAAGTCAAGAACAACACATTGAAACACGAGCCAAGTTCTTGTGTTCCACATTTATGTTTTTGGTTGGGCTACATATTTATACCTAAGCTTATTGTAATGCAAAAAGCATATTTATAAAGCGCAACGACATTAGCCACTTACCCGATAAGTTCATAGCGACCTCTAGCGTCCACAGAAAGCAATAGACAAATTTACACAATGAATACATATACAAGATGAGAATTGCTGGTTGCATATATACATACATACAAATGTTATACAACATATTATCTATATAAATGAAACTAGCGACCTGCCCCGACTTCGTCTTGGTTCTTACTAAATTATATTCCGTTGGAGTATTTTTGTTTTATCGCGTCGGAGACAAGCCGCCGCATTGGAATCGTTACCACAAATACTGATGAAGTTTCACATAATCTTGCAACCCACATTCCTACTGAAATAAATTACACACTACAGTGGACCACCGGTAATCCGGCCCATGCCTAATCCGTCATGGACTACAAGTATGATTTGTACTTCAAAGTACATATGTATATATAATATGTATAAAGAATCTTATCATTGGATCTGAAATTTGTCGGATTACAAGGTACTCTTTTGTAAAAAATTTCGGACTATAGGAGGTCTTAGGCAGTACTCTATAATCCGGAGAGTTCGATAGTTCGGCACTGCCCTGCAAAATGTTTGTCGGACTACCGGCGGTCCACTGTATATCTTTGACTAAAAAGTAACATCTTGGCACTAAAAAATAGTTAACAATAATTTTGATAATTAGTATTTTCTAGTAATTTGAAAATTTAACTGTTAAAACCAAGTTTAATACAAACTTTGAAACCGCAAAAGCGACAAACTCTTGGGGTTGAATATCATAAAATGTCGACTTAATGAGCAACTTCGAACTACCAGCACTTGTTGACTGTGATTCAGTAATGACTTAACTCAAACGCGTAAATGACGAATGGTGAGTGAGTAAATGCGTGAGAGGAATGAGTGAGTGAATGCGTAAGGGAGTTAGTGAATTTTTGCTTATATTTAGATTGAAGTGTTTAAATTCCAAATATGCTTTTCACTAAATGCATATGAAATAATATACGGTACTTAGTAGATATGTTTTGACGATACACCATTAGGTCATTCCTTTACGGTTATCTTCAATGCGCAGACAAGATTATAAATTCAAAGTGAAACACATATTGACATATACATTACTTTGAGTTGATGCAGGCTTCATAGGGGTTCGATACATTTAAAGTTAGTATGACTCATATGTAGCATGATATTTTAAGCAATTTTCTTAATACAGTATAATAAACTATATATATAAATAAATAAAATCGAAGTATATGTACAGCTTCAAGCCACGTGACAGCGTATTTGTAAACACATATAGAACACAAAGTAATGATCCGTGCAACATCTGAAGCAATCTTTATCTGATCATTTATTACTTTACTTTGAAGCGTTATAAATGATATAATATATTATTTAATAGTTAATACGTAATTACATAGTACATAATATAATCACATATCAAAGATGTAATAACTTAAATATATTATAATAAAATCATATTGTTATATCGATTTTCTATTTTTCACAATGCATATAGGTACTCATTTCCTATATATCATTAAAATACATATTAAGGAGATTTATTTTGAATACATTGTTATTTTTTCTCTCTTCCAATGTTATAATACTTAGCATTGTTAACCAGCTATACGGTATAAATATATTTGACACAATAAACGATTAAAATTTAAACTCACCTTCTTTCCACTGTCTACTGATATAACTTATTCATACAAATACAATTTAAGTGTTTATTTGTAATTTAACTGCTTTATACGAAAGTATATACAATACTTACATAAAAAAATCTAATTGTTCCGGCCAATCTCTGAAACAGCTGGCCCGATTTAACTAGGACTTTCACTGACATATAGTATAATGAGGAGTAGCTTACACTACTTTTCCAAATGGAGGGCGCTGCTATGAATAAAATAAAACTATACATCCATGAAACACCACTGCCAAGTGCCGGCGCGAGGACATGGCGCGGCCGCGGCCGTGCGTACGTACCCTTGGAGTCGGAGCGCACGAGCTCGGAGAGGCGCGCCATGAGGATGGCCATGCGCTTGGCAGCCGCGATGATCTCGTTGTCCTTCGACGACCACTCGCGCACCGCGTTGTGCAAGTTGTGCGCGGCCACCTGTGGAAGGGTGAGGGGGGGGGGTGGTCAATCATACTACGGCAACAGTTTGGGAGTCACTCAGTTATATATATATATATATATATATATATATAATTGAAAAATAAAAATTTAATCTATCTCAATTAAAGAATCATTCAAATACATGCATCTTAGTAAAAAAAATAGTTACAAATTCTGTCAAAAGAAATATATATATTTATAAAAGGCAACCCTCACAATCTCCATGCGCAACTATCAGCACCTAGAACTCACTGTGGAAAGAAGACTGTACTGTTTGGGGGGGCACAGCTGTTCAATAAGCTGCCTAACACCATAGAAGATTGTGAAATAATGAAAATATTTAAAAGTTGAAATTGTATTTAGTCGTGTACCGGCTAATTGCATATATTTATTTGAACTATAATAATATTATTTGTAATTGTACACCTAACAAATATACATTGTAAATAAAATGTATATTTGTTAGGAGAGTCCTAACTCTCCTAACAAATATACATTTTACAGAGAGATTTTACAGATTACAGAGTTAGGTTCATGTATGAGATGTTGTGTGAATATAATATGTAACAATAGAACATGATACAAAATTGTTCGTGCAGGTGTATCGAGTTTAGAAATTGCTTCTGAAACTTAAATACACTCACCAGGATAGGCTGGCTCGGGTGAGGTTGTCTCCTGAATATGTCCTCGCCTTCGTCGTCCGTGTCCGGCGGTGGTGGACGCGGCGGCGCGGAGTTGGGGGCGAGAACGGGCGCGGGAGGGGGCGGGCGCGGGGGCGCGGCCACCTCCGACACGCGCAGGGTTGCCAGCGCCTCGGGCAGCGCGGGCGGTGGCGGCGGCGGCGCGTAGTGCCTGCTCAGGGCTGCCTCTACGTCGCCCGCCGCGGAGATGATCTGCAGACCACACAGGGGAACAAGTTACATATCTGATGGATATCATTTAATTATCAGATAATACGAACTCCTTTTTACTGTGTAGCAGTAAGGTGTTGTTCTTTGAGATGAAAACACGAACAAATTTTGATTAATATATTTGACGTGGTTCGTTCAACAGTTATACAAAGAGTAACTTCTATAGATAATCAATATAAAATGAAGACCCATTATTATGATAACATTTTACAAATTAGGAAATGGTGCCGAGTGCAAATCGATGTGCAATGATATATATAGATGCCTATATATAGTGAAAACGTATGGTATTCCTAAAATAGTATTCTATTTGTAAAGAGGTTTACTAGATTTTTTCAATAGAATCCTCTGATCTAAATTTACCGTATAGTCCTTTTGATTCCAAGCAAATAGGACCGTCTCGGACGAGAACAAAAGTTGACCTGGGACACCAAAATAACTGGGGAGTTTTTCCTTTTTATTATTTCTCAAATACTCGTCCATAGGCGAGGACTGCGCGAACTTAGAACTGTAAGTTTAAGTTTAAAATCGTCGGAACCGATCACATCGAGTGCCTAGATTCGCGCACATATTTGGCAAGGAAACATTTAAGAACGTCTGTCGAAAACTTCCGGAATCTTTCCACGTTCTCTTTGAAACTTCGATATTATAATGCGAAAATAAATGACCGTGGGGTACCGGGAGAGTAGAACGGTACCTTCTCCTGTACCGGGCGTCGCAAGAGGCGACTAAGGTACCAGAACCGACAGATGGCGGTATATCCATCTGAAAGATTAAATACGAGAGCGAGGGCGAGCGGCGTCCCCGTCGCGAAACCCGCTGGACTATCGCGGCAATTATGGCCATAACTCCCGCTCTCTTCGGAGCACGGCGTCACCTCGGCGTTGGCGAGGCGCCAGGCGGGCGCGCGCGCGGCGCCGCCCAGCGCCACGGCCTTGGCGCGCTGCACGGCGGGCGCCACGCCGCGCTGCAGGCGCGCCAGCGCGGCCGCCAGCGCGCGCGCGAACTCCTGCTCCTCCGTGTTGTCGCGCTCGGCGCCGCCCACCAGCAGCACGCGGTTGGCCAGCCTGCGGGCGGCCGCGGGGTTACTCGGGGTCGCGCCCGGCCGCCCGTCTGTCCCCTCTACGCTCAGGTCTTTCGAACTACGCGAACTCTTTTTTAGAGAGATAGGGTGATTCGCGAGAAAGGTTTACGTGAATGATTCTTTTATTATATAGCAGAGATACGCTGGTAATTTTAAAGTTTTCTAATCTGTGGGACGTAAAAAAAGAACATTTTTGACGATTAGGTCGTAAACGCTCGCCGAACCAGACGAGAGGGATCGTAATATTCGCCACAAGAATGTCTACAAAGATCGGCGGTGGTGTATGTCTATCTCTCAGAGTTAACCCTCAATAACTATTTTTTTTACCCTCGTCACATCGAAGCGGGGCAGGTTACAAAAAAATGTGTTTATTCATGATATCCCACTGGAAACCCCTAAAAATATCAGCGTTTCTCTGCTATATTATTAATGTATTTCACATACAAAGATACCGTTGCGTAGTTTCAAACATCTAAGTATACATAGGGACAGACAGACAGCGGAAAACGACTTTGTTTTACACTATGCGAAGTTACATATGTACATACTTTCACTATTGTAACTCTGTAGTCTAATTATAATGATACCGACAGTATTGGACTACTCTGACGTCAGTTGGAGGAGGGAGGACTCGTTATTACGCTTAAAATCGCGATTGTACCTGCGTACCCCGCAGGGTTCGCGAGACCAATGGCGTTCACCCGAGAGCGCCTCTGAGGCTCGATCTCGGCTCGAGTGACCTTCGTAGGAGAAGTCAGGTTGTGAAAGAAAACTAAGTGGATATGGCACGAGGGGCAGACTGCACGCGTTCACCGGCGGAAACGGTGTACTGCTCTACGAAAACAATGTGTGTGAAGTGTTCGTGATTGAGGAGTGTCAGTGAAATGGTGACTGAGGTAAAACTAAATATTTTAACAGTTTTTGTTTGTGTCTTTGGTCCTAAAGTTGCCATATACGATTTTTTAAAACCAAACTATATAAAATATCACAGTTCATGTTAATATTATATTAGGGTGAACACAAAAATATTCCAAAATTCCTTTTCTTTTCAAGATTGTGCTTTTATTCCAAGTGCACCTGTATACAGCCTTCTGTGCTCTAACAAGAGCTTGCATGTTACCTGGCAATGGCGGAGGTGTTGTCTACCATTTTCTGCGAGTCATCGTTGCGGATCGCCTCCTCGCATAAATACGTGTGCTTCTGCATCAGTTCGCCTGCGGGACAGGACGAAGCGTTATCACAGACACGAAAATATATATTATAATTATGTTTAAATCAAATATCGTTCACGAACTGGTATTTAAATTTGCAAGTAAAATGTGTCAAATCAATAAATGATTCATATCTCTTATTATTCCTTTCATATACGTTCGTTTGATCTTGATACTTCTGGCTTGACTTTAATACCTCTTCTGCCCGGTAGTGTCGTCCTATATTATCACTTCCTTCAACTTCCGTTCTATTTATTTAAGAAAGAATGCATCAAATTAGAATGACTGCATCATTCTAATTTGATGCATTCTTTCTTTATGTCCAAATCATCTGAACATTCCTTTCTATATTGTTGTCACAACATCATCTTTCACACCACATCGATCTCATATCACGCTATTCTTAATACTATCTCGCAAGCTTACACCTTACATATTACGAAGTGTCCTTATTCATTTATTTACTGTGGGCTAACAGGTGAGTACGCCCAAATCGCCTACAAGACTAAGTCTTCAGCAAAATTTAATTCAAAGAAACATTTCCTATCCCTGTAACGTTTCAATATATGTTTATTTTGTAATAATTCAAGTGTAATGTATTTATTGTTATATAGATATGCTTAGTATTATTATTTAATTTACTTTATTTTCTTTATATAAATAAATTAGTAATACACATCAAACTGCCCTATTATATTATCTTCTCATATATCCGTCCAAAGGTTGCCTGGTAGAGATCGCCCTGAGCGATACGGTCGCCTATTGTATAAAAAATCGACCCTTTTATTCTTTATAATTATCTAATATTAATGAGTAAAATCATTATAATAAAATTAATATTTAACAATAACAATAAACAAAACTCAATACATTAGTATTATACAGGTCATGGAAATAATAAATACACTTATAACGCGAATTCGGATCATGTCACGTCAACCAGAAAAGCATTAATAGGCGTGTCATGCCATTGTCAAACAACGTGCACTATCAGCGAACAGATCAATGTTCTCGTTCTGAGGGAGCACGCCACAACCGGGCGCATTAATTTCAACAGCATTTATACTATTGGCGTGCTTCTTCTGCCATAATATTCATAACCATACGACAGTGTTGGAACCATCACACGTCTATGAATAGCCAGTCGTGTACATTATGGCTTATTATATACCCATAAAAGCATGTAAGGCTACATTGACATTATTTCGAGCTTTCACTCTCCGTTCAATATCTCCTTCATCCTTCCCTGGTATTATAAAAGCACAAGAAATTCTTTCACTTGTTTGTCACCATCGATAATAATGGTGATATTTATAGAGCATTGACCTTCGGCCTATATAGGACAAGTATACCCTACCAGCGGTGCGCACGAAGTCCAGCGGGTCGACGGCCTGGTCGCAGAGGTCCCTGACCCTCAGCACTGCGTCTGCGTACTGGTTCTTCAGGTTGTTGAAATGTTCCTCAGCCACCTGCCCGAGTCATACAAATCACTCAATAGGTCCAATGGAAGTCTAACACTTAAAGACCCAACTAACTAATTGACCATACGTACCTTGCTCTCCGGGTATAAGAGGCGAATCTTGCCAGCAGCTATCAGCTGTGGGGATAATTTCTCCACCTAAAAGAAATAGATTTTCTGTATAGATATCATCATCATATCCACCATAAGGCTATTTTTCTTTTTTTTGGACGAACCTATTGCTGGACTACTCAGACATCAATTCCAGCGCCACCGAAAAAGTGGGCGGGGCCTCTCATAGATGAGAGGTCCGATGCCCGTAACATTTACAAGCCATAAGACGTCCACTGCTGGACATAGGCCTCCTCAAGTAATCTCCAATAGGACCGGTTGTATGCGGCCTGCGTCCAGCGCGATCCTGCGGTTTTAGTTAGATCGTCTATCCATCTTGTGGGTGGACGTGCTACGCTGCGCTTGCCGGTAAGTGGTCTCCGATCCAAAACCTTATGACTCAATCGGCCATCGATTCTGCGTACTAAATGCCCTGTGTGATTTTGTAAGCACATTGTCATAAGGATGATTAATTAACTGATACTTATCACTTGAGTCTTGATTCGCAAACGTTTATGTCAAATGGGCCATTGAGTCTATAATTATATTAGTTCGTGCTGTCACTTTGTTGGCTGTATTCTATTACTTTTATCCTTGTCCTATTAAACACAAATATCTGAAACAGTTGCTGTAGCGTTTTGTATTTCTGCCAATTTATCATCACCACGCGAAGTTAATCAGCATTTCACAAAATTTTTGACCCCTCTCTAGTCAGCCAGATACCTGTTTCGCATGGTGTCCCAGTTGGTCAGCAAGCCGTTTGGTGTGGTCACCGGCGGCGACCATGAGCGCGGCGGCGGCGGCACGTTGGCTGAAAGCTTGTAACGCTGCTGCCTTGTCGTGGAAGTTTGATTCACGACCGGGAGTCCCTATACGAAATATATTAAGGATTAGCTGAAAATAAAATAAGTGACCTAAAATCGTCCCCTGAGGCACTCCTATCATATTAATAAATTGAATCGATTGATTTATCCTTATAATAGTGAAATATATACATATTTATATTGATAATAAGAAGCACAGACGGCACAGGAAAAGTGAATTGTTGACGTCCATGAATTTGACTGTTTTATTCAAAGCTTAAGGAAAGTCCGCGACGATTTAAAACTTAAGACATATAATATGGATGCTTCTATTTTTGTCTAATAGGTCTCTATTTATTATAAAGTTTGGCAAAAACAAGTCTTTAGAGAAGCTACCACGACAAAGTATATTTTCTTTTCATACACTTTATATTAGCTTCAGTTGTATGTCTGTATGTTTGTAACCGACTCATTCGAAGTTGATTTTGACCGCCTTTAGACGGACTTGAAATTTTGTACACATATCAAGAATCTATTGAGGAGCCAATACAAATAATCTCATTATCCTGATCGGGATCCTCAGGACGAAAGAAATTCCTTTGTGTAAGAGCAAGGGAGACCATGCAGCCTGCGCATGCGTACAATCTACCTAATTCCCAGCTTAAGTGCTCACGTAGTTAATATTATTTAACAAAAAATCGTATACTAAAAAGTAAAATATAATATATGGTTTAAAAATTCACTTTTAAAATACATTAAACTAAAATGTAATAAATTATTTTATTATCAACGTGAAATTAATGATGAACAATAAATACTAGTAATATTTCCAATAAAGCGTAGGACATTTTGCGTCATATTTTTCGTAGACCTAGAAACCTGCAATTTTTTCAGAATACTACTTAATTATGCATGTATTTTTTGTCCAACATTATTTTCACTCATTAATAAAAATAATTTTTACTTTATAGTTTGATGTATTTTAAAAGCGTGTTTTATAGTTTTTTTTAAGTATATTTTTATACATTAATAGGGTAGGTTACCTTCAGGTGCGTTGACGGCGTCAGTAAAGTGCCTGAGCGGAGCGGCTACATCGATGAAGTCTTCCACCACGCGGTTGACTACCGCTCGCTCCATGGCACGCTTCAACTCGTGAAGTTTGTCTGTCAGCTCCCTGATTAGACACAACACACAGCCATTCGTCTCTTTAAGCTGTTAGCATCCGGCTGAGATTAAGGTAGGCCTAATTCCCGTACGTTAGATGAATTTTATGATCCTTTAAGGTCATCCGAGTATTTTACGTTATTAGTACATTAGAATCTAGTACTTTCTATATTGAGAATGTATTATTTTATTTAGTGTTTTCAAGATTTAAAAGTACTCGCAATAAGCCTACTGTGATATCCATCTGAAACTGTGCAGCTCAAACGCAACAGGGCTCGGATAGGTAGCCTGATAGCTCTGCGAATGCCACCACGGTTGCCCAGCATAGCAATTATAAGCTAAATTCTCCTTTTCTTGGAGAGGCCTATGTCCAGCAGTGGACTTCCAATGGCTGATATGATGAATGTACTAAGAAGCAGCAAGTAATTTAACTAGCATGTAACTAACCTGGTGATCGCTCTTGCCTCCTCAGAGTCACCTCTGCCGCTCATGCAAAGGTCTGCCAACTTATCCGACAGCCTTTGGACCTCAGAGCAAAGTTGTAGGATCTCTGCTTTCTCACGACCTTGTAAACCGTCCGCTATCTGTATCAGGTTAGGTTTTGACTGTAGTAGTATATATGACGGTACAGAATATGTTTTTAAATAATTAGTTCATGTATATTAATTTAGGTGTATGATTGACTAATTATAACACAATTAT
>JACJUM010005600.1:10665599-10737602 GCA_020976665.1 Heortia vitessoides | reverse complement strand
TCCAAGCAGAAGCTTAAAGCACTTGTTTTACGGATATCAGACAACAGAAGAATTACAAAATTTTATTACAAATATAATACTTAGATACCAAGTAAATAGCGACCAGACACAGAGCAGATAGAAATATTCATCATATAAACATTTGCTCTGAGTGGGGATTGAACTCACGACCTCAGACACACAAGATAGGATCACTACCAACTGCGCTATCGAGCCCATCATTCGGAATATTAATAGACGGTGAAGAATCTCATCGGCTGCTACTACGAATAGTGTTTTGTTACCAATTAAATATTTAGCAAGTGTTTTGGTAACTAAGCTTGTTCGTCTTCTTTTGCTTTTATTATTGCAACTGCATCGGTAAAGTAGTAAGTGATAAAGATCCGTGGAAGCATTTTATATATTAAATATGTCTTCTCTATCTGTCCTTCATATTCTGAGTATATTGCAACTGCTGAATCTATCGAAAACCGGAAGTTTCTCAATCTTTATCTCTAATGAAGTCTTTATAAAGTCTTTAAAAAAAATAAACAGCTCGCATTTACCTTAGCGTCTCGGCCATGCCCGTATTGCCTTTCGTCGCACAGGTGATCAGCGTTTATACCACCAGATCTATAATTATATACATGTCTCTTACAAGAAAGATAAATGTAAAAAAAATATGCTAATATACTTTACCTGCCACGCAAGTTCCTTAGCGAAAGTTATGTGGCAATGTTATTAACTGTTCCTCAACCCTAGCAGCGACAGTGACAGTGACAGTGCCAGCGTCGGGAGCTGGCGCAGCGTACCTGGTGAGCGCGCGCACGCGGTCGGCGTGCGCGGGCGCCAGGTGGTCGGCGGCGCGCTGCGCCGACGTCAGCGCCGTGCGCAGCGCGCGCTCGCCCGCGCTGTTCCTCAGCGCGTCCGGATCCTAACACGAAACACAGTGCTACGTTATAAATAATATTTCAACAAATAGTACGGATACAGTGGAAAGAAGATTTTCTTAAAAAATTTCACCCTTTTACACCTCCATACTTCTGTCTTAAGCAGTAGTACAACTACGCGTCGCACATGATTTAATCTTCAAGTGGTTGGGTATGGTCTAGTAAAAACTGTTGTAATAAGGAGTTTTTTAAACTTCCATATTAGTCCACCTACTTTTACTAATTTAACAATGAATGGGAATAAACTTTCCCAACAATCATCTTGGGCAAAATTTGGTTACACAAAGGAGAGATCGCTCATTATCCGATTGTGGTGTCAAACCCCTAAAAATATTGGTAATGCTTTTGATACGGTGCTCCAAAAGTTTTTTATGATTTATCCAAAGCCTTTAGCTGTGTGCGCCATGAAACTTTCGTTCGGAAACAACGTTACTGTGGGGTCACAGACTCTGCTTCAAAACTATGAAATGACATTTAAAAAATATAACTTATTTTCTCAAAGTATAGATGTAAAGACGCAACGATCACTGGTGTCAATAGGCGTACCATAGGGATCTATTCTAGGACCCTCTCAATTTCTAGTCTACAAATAACTTATCTTAACTCATGAATGACAAATACAGTATCATTTATAAATAATACATATCATATATTTAAAAACAAATATTATGCACGTCCATAATAACATTGTTTATATTCAACAAAATACATAAGTACATAACACATAATTATTTTACTAACACTAAAACCAGGTTTTTAAGGCAGGCCGATTAGTGCCACAGTGGGCACTGATCGGCCCAAAAAACTTCTTTCTACAGCTATCACTATATTGAAAATCAAACATCGTGGATTGAATGGACGTGAACACAGGGTAAATACGCGCTCTGCGATTGCCACTTACCTTACCTAGCGCGTCAACTTTGGGCATATCAGGCGAGCTTATTTGAGAGGCCTCCTTAAGATAGGGATCTTGAGGAGGCCTTTGTCCAACAATGGTCATTTTATGGCTGTTACGATGATTATGTTCACTCACATTTAAAAATTCGTGCGCGGTGCCCATCTTAGAGTGTATCTGGGCCTGAAGAGCCTTCAACACTGCTATATTGTCTTTCTCACCTCCATCTTCGACGTATGACGTCAGCTGCAGCACTCTGAGAGAATAATAGTTCAGTTTTTATACAGGAAAGATATCTGTATAAATAAATGGAGAAGCTGACTGACTAACTGATATATTAACCCAGGGCGTAAACTTTAAGGGTCAGAAACATGTTTTTTTTACACTGAGATTCCTTTTATAACTGCACTATGAAAGGATTTGAAAAAATTAAAACCCCTAAAGGAGGAGTAAAAGTAAAATAGGAGTGCAAATTAAGTATGACACAGCCGTTTTACAAAATATTCGAATGAAATTCAGTATAAAGATTTTTCATTAAATGTCATAAAATACATGTAAAATATTTTTTTAAAAAATCATCCCTCAAATCACTAAAATGCAAGGGGTGCAAAGGTAGCATGAATGTTCTACAACTTAACGCAGATGAAACCGCGGAGCACTGCTAAATGAAGTAAATATCAAATTTTACTGCTCGAAGAACCAAATAGGTCCTACGAGCAGGATATAAATGACCAAATGCCAATTATTCTTTTTAAATATACATATTCGCAAACAATCACTTGTGAATGTGAATTGTGAAAAGTGAATTTACTAATAATAGAAGAAAAGTGATATATATTTTAATTTAATCCGTAAAAATCGGTATTCAGAAATATTATATCATAAATAAATTTCTTTATTTTCCATTTGCTTCATCTTTAAACCGCGGTGTTCCTCGAATTATGATCTTGTTATCTATTATGTTGAATAATAATAAAATAAATACATACCGAATTATTTCATGTATCTCATCAGCCATCTTCTGTGCTAAATAATTCCTGTTTTCCGCCGCTTCTTCTATACCTTTTCCACCTGTAAATATAATATCACAATTATCGAATTCTTTTTACAAATTGGTATAGTGATGTTAAGCAATGGGAAATGTATACAGATTATATAGACGGCAAGTTATCCGTTTGCCTCATCCGCGGCATCTTTATATAACATCCCTGAGGAACTCATGTTTTACCCGGAAAGAAGTCGGTGTCTCTCTCTTACAGCTCATTTAAGAAAGAAACAAGACTAGATTGAACTTTATGCAATTGTATTAAGAACGAACCTTCAGTGAGAATGTGTATATAAATCTTCATGGAGCAGATGAGGACAGGAGCCAGTTGTTTTACGCTCTCAAGGCAACGGGTGAGTGTCTCAGCGTGCGGGGGGTGCGTCAGCTCAGACGCACGTGCTGCCACCTACCCACATAATATTATAACAATAAATCCCGTCAACATTTCATACATTGACCTGACTCTAAGATAAGTCCTGAGGAATCTAAAATATAAAATTAAAAACCATATTTAACACCCGTACCATATCACTCGGCCGTGTGATACCGGCAGATCCGAACAGTATCTCCTTCTGTACCAGGTGTCGTAATAGGCGACTGATACCAGGTGTCAGAACCGACAGATGGCGGTATATCCATCCAAAGCGGTGTAGCCCAAATACTACAGGACAGGTATAGGCAGAAGTATTCCCGTCACGACACTTCGCTATGCGATTACCATCACGCTTGCCCAGCGTGGCGATTATGTACAGCAGTGGACGCTTTACAGCTGCTATGATAATGATGGTGATTTAACACCCAGGCACAAATATTCACTCAGAACCCCCGACCCATGACGCAAAAGATAGGACAACTACCATTTGCTCCATCGTGACCGCAGCCTACAGACGCTCGTGTCATCACAAAGATATTACAAGCGTGTCGCCAACCCAGTGGATTGCAAATACCATGTCACATTTACACAGTGAATTCACTGCCTCTCTCACCTTTCAAACACGTTGATACAAACACTACTTTATTAGGCGGTAGAAATAGGTGAAAGTGAGGTACCAATGCAAATGACCGTTTGAATGATGTCTACTTCATGTTTGTTATGTGTGTTAAATATGTATTTAAGTATTATATTTGTGACTCTCTGTTGTTCACGAGTGTCCGAAGCGACTCATCACGGAGTCCGGTCAATTAAGGAGATATTGTGTGTAATTTATTTCTTAATCAATGATTCGATTTCGGGATCCAATGATTAAATTCCCACATAATCTCATACATAAACGTGATTCAATGATAAGTCGCTTACAGCACTTGTGAAACGATAGTCAGGATAGTGGAATCACAAATATACAAATTATATACATAAATTTAACACCCAGAAACAAATCAAACAAAAATGTCTACCATCTGCGTTATCGGGCCCGTCTGTGATGAACTGAAAATGATGATTACAGAAGACACAGGTTATATATAGAAGGATTGACTCCATAAAATATCGATGCTCATTAGTATGATATAGGAGAGAAAATCGACAAACTTGCCATGGTACTTACAGAAATATAACGCGTTATGGAGAGATTTAAAATTAAACCTTATGTTAAATGTCGGTAGGTAGAAAATCGCACATACCTCTCGAGCCGCCCGCGACAGCGCCGGCGATATGTCCCTAAGGAACTGCACTAGATCCTCCATGGTGTCAATGACCTCCGCCACGCCAAGGTAGTCTAGCACCTACAACAACACAGTCACTACACAAATAGCAACTACTTAAAACAATACATTATTACAAATTTGCCTTCCAAATAACAAAGATCTACAACTAATTGGATGCACAAAGCATTATCACAATTTTCTTTGTAAGAAGTCGCATAAGTTGCAAAAATCTTCTAAAAGAGTAATTTTCATTAATTGGAAATAAATCTTTTAGGCGTAAAATTACTTTTATATGCAATAATATATAAATAATTTATATGTTCTATATTTTAAAAATAAAGTAAATATGATGTGTTTTTCACATTATCTTGCTGAGATATGGACAACAAAAATTTTGTTAATATTTTCCACAGATAGACAAAGAAGTTCTTTGTATGAACTTTCAGATCATCAACTTCAAATTAATATTATTCAGAAGATACAATAGATAAAAATATATTTGAAATCTGAAATAAATATACAAAAAAAATATAGTACAATCAGTTAAAATATATAATGAATAAATAAGAAAATAAATAAATAAAAATGTGAGGATGTGACGCTATGTTAGAGCTATTTTGCAACATTATCGTTGGATTACCCAAAAGGTTGAGTCGATATGAAAATCTAATTGATAGATATGTATTTGTCACTTCTAAAGTAATATTTAATAATAATGATAATCTGTGAGGTACCGGCAGAGTAGAATAGTACCTCCCACTGCACCAGGTGTTGTAAGAGGAGACTAAGGTACGAGAAACGGTCCTTAGTCGCCTCTCGCCGATTCGTCGGAAAGTCGGTTCTCGCCGGAACAGTGCAGCTTAAATGCACAGGGCGGGGGTGGGCAGCAGCGTCCCCGTTACGAAAACTGCGCTCTATGATTTCCAACACGCTTGCCCAGCGCGGCAATTATGGGGATAAAAACCTCCTTTCTTGGAGAGGCCTATGTCCAGCAGTGGACTTTCTATAACTGGTATGATGAATAACAATGATTAGGGATCATTAAAAGGTTGTTTTTTTGGTTGGTCTGTATTAAATCAAGAATTGCGGATATGGTTGCTTGAAATATTATATTAAAGAAACTCCTTGGGATTCAATTGAGTTTATCTATCTTCTACTTTTAAGACAAGCGTTTAGCACAAGGATATCACCACTGAGTTGCCAACCTTGTGACTTGAAGATATTATTTCACACTACCCATTAATCTCACTGACTCTCTCACCTTTCCAACCGGAATACAGCAATGCGGGTACTGCTATTAGCGGTAGAAATAGGTGAAAGTGGGGTGCAATGTCGACGACTTTTGTATGTGGTCTACTTAATGCGAAGAGTTCATATTTTGAGATATTTTGTCGAAGTAAACAATGTTGAATGGGTATATTACAATTAGTAGCTTTTTAGAACACCTGGTACAGATAGATGTATAATTGTACTTCCGTCAGAACCTGACGGCTCACCAGGTATGGCTTCCATCCTGTAAAAATCTACAGAACAAAGCAAGCGTACACTTACCTTAATCTCCTCGAATTGTTATTAAAACATACCTTTTTGCATTCTTTAACAATCTTCCGGACTTCAGACTCGTCAAAGCATAGCAACAACGCTGAAGTTCCTTGAAGAATACCTCTGGAGCCTTCTATCAGCTTTTTCCTAAAACAGACATAGGTATAGTAAAAACATCGTGATAGTTCCTGAAGGAAATAAAATAGCTACAGGGAGATAAGTCACAAATATGGGTACCTTACTTAAATACTGAAATTTGCTACCTTTTTCTCTATATATAAGCGCTGTTATTATTTAGTATTGCGGACCCTGTATGGTGTTCGGTCCATTGTAGTCCTGTGAGGTATCGGGAGAGTAGCATAGTACCTCCTCCTGTACCAGGTGTCGTAAGAGGCGACTAAGGTACCAGAACTGACAGATGGCGGTATATCCACTCGATAGTGTAGCTCAAATGCACAGGACTGGCATGGATAGCAGCACCTCTGTCGCAAAAGCTGCGCTTTGCGATTGCCGTCACGCTTGCACATATGGGCTAAATTTTTTTTGTGGAGGCCTGTCTTCCAATGGCTATATTGCGTGTAGAACTTAGTTTAGGATCGAAGGAATTTATTATTAGAAAAATGCAGAATACTATGCATCATAGGTATACTAATATACCACACTTTATAAATAGCTAGCGACCCGCCTTGGCTTCACACGGGTGCAATGAGGGTAAAAAAGGTTATTTGGGTTATCTTTAACTTCTGATATAATGTCACATCAAACCGGAACGCAGCAATGCGAACAATACAATATGGCAGTAAAAATAGGTGATAGTGAGGTTTACCTTTGTGTAAGGTCTACCTCGTTGGAAAAATTGAAAAGATCCTATTGATAAGTTTCTTGTTGGGAAGGCTTATGTTTAGCCATGACGTCTTATGGATGATATGATGATGATATATACTGACTAGACCAGATCTGAGATACCTGGCTGGGCCGGAGTAGGGGTCAGCACGGAGCATGTCTGAAGCCTGCTGCAACAGCGTCGCGGCGGTCTCCACTCGGTGCAAGGCTCCAGGCATGTCTTGTCTGAGGATCGCATCGTCTGACGACTCGATCGTTTCGTGGCCCACCTGTTAAACAAGATTTTGGGGTCATAAACATATTAAGTCTTCAGATATAAAGTTTGGTTAATTACAAGGAAACGAAGAACATGAATCCTTGTTTACTATGGCGGTCTCGCACTGCATGCTTGGTTTTTTCTACCTATTTCTTTCATTACTTCTCTGAATATTCTGAAGAGTTGAGGATATTCATACCTTGACCAGGTTGTTAACAGCGAGCGACACGGCCTGCACCGGCCGCGCCAGGTCTGGCATCGCGTTGCCATCTTCTGCTTCTTCGTGGAGTATTACCAGCCGGGAGACCTGTGGACATGCAAAAGTGATAACTTTATTCTATGAATAGCAAAGATTTCTTTTATTTATCATCAATCATCAAAGCAGCCGTAGTATGGGTCAAAGGGAATTTTTGAATCAAAGTGATGTTGTTAACCATATTTTGGTGGAGTTCCAGTATTCTTACAAACGTGGGGGTACCTAAAGAGTAGAATACTTCCACACAAAAATGACAAAAGAGATACCAAAACTCGAACACATTCCAATCAATATCTACAAATACTATCTATACTAATATTATAAAGCGGAAGAATTTGTTTGTTTGTTTGTTTAAACGCGCTTAACTCAGGAATTACTGGTCCGATTTGAATAATTCTTTTTTGTTGAAAAGTCCAATTATAGAGGAAGGCTTTAGGCTATATAACATTACGCTGAGACTAATAGGAGCGAAGCGTCAGTGAGAAATGTTGCAAAAACGGGGAAAATTATTTGTATGAAAGAATTATTCCTTTTTAATAATAAAAAAAAGTCCGTCACAGTATATGTCTATCTCTCAAGATTTACTCATAATAACATTATTTGTCGAAGAAAGCTTGCTACCATTATAATGTGCAAGCAGGCCGCTCGGCGGCGGGTGAGGGGGAGGTGGGCCTCGCCCCACCGCGAGTGTATCTTTGCGAGGTACCATGCCGAGCGGCTCAGACGCGCGGTCGGCTCCCTACGGAACGGTTGGATACAGCGTGCTTTATTTGAAACAAAAGTAAAAATATAATTTATGCCGAAGTACTTTGAAACATAATTTTAAAAACATTCTGTTTTAACATATCATTTTAAAAAAATCAAAAAATAACCTCTATAGTTTCCGACAACCACGCGAACGAAGTCGCGGGCACAGCTAGTATACGCATAAAAAATATGAATGTATGTGTATGTTGCTCTAACACGCCGGAAAGCTGAATAGATCTGGACGAAATTTAGCACAAAGAGTCTGAAATAATACACAGTCAAATTGATTTCACTAAATGATCGGTAAGGTACCGGCAGAGAGATAGAATAGTACTTCCTCCTGTACCAGGCGACTAAGGCACCAGGACCGACAGATGGCATTACTTATACCCATCCGAAACAGTACAGGTCAAATACACAGGATGGGGATGGGCAACAGCATCCCCGAAGCAAAAGCTGCGCTCTGCGATTGCTAACACGCTTTCTCAGCGCGGCATATATGGGTAATTCCCCCTTTCTTTGGGGGTCCCATGTCCAGCATGCATGCATGTCCATATATATATATATATATATATATACTCCCGAAATATGTTAATTCCTCAGGACTGAGATACAAAGAAAAATCTTCGCGGGTAAAGACGAGGGCGGAACGCCATCAATTATTAGTTTAATTGATCAAACAAAAATAAAATCATTGCAGCCTCCTAGATATTTAAATAGCACCCTATTAGACTGCCTAATAAATATTAATGGAAGCATACATACAATCAATGAATGAGTGTCCATGCGTAACCTCGAGGTGCGCGCGCGCACCTTTTACGGTATGTTACGAAGCAAAAACATTATGTTATCGATATGGGACATGTTGTCTTGCATAATTAATTTAAGCTTCCGGGGACGTTTACAAAATATATTGAGAAAACATAATTATAAACGCCATCTTGCTGAAAAAATTCTAACCAATACAAACAAAGACAAAATAATTTAGGTGTTTTTTGATGTAAATACGTCTTAGATTAAATAGTAAAACAAAAAATAATAACAAATTCACAGAACATCTTACAGATTGACTTGACTCTGAAACAAGTCGGTTAAACACTCGTGTTACGGAGATCAGACAACGGAATCATTAATAGAATTTTAACATTCAGACACAGAATAAATACAAATATTTATTAAATAAATATTAGTCTTGGGTGAAGTTCGAACCCACGATCCTTAGCGCAAAAAATAAGAATACTACCGATGCGCCATCAGGCTCGTAATACCAATGAAAATTTGATAAAGATAGCAACAGCCCAGTCAATCAATACATTCAAAGATACATAAAATTATAACAAGCAATCATTTTACAAATGATTCAAAACTAAACTAAAATATATTTTTTGAAATTACTCATTGTTCCGGTATTAGGTAAAAAAAACGATTTTAAGCAAAACGGTAAGTTTTATTATAAAATTTCGTTTCTAAGAGTACTTCCCTGAAGCAGTAACTTACACCTAAAATAATAAATTAGATACAAAACAAACACAAATGTATCTGTTCTTAACGGGTATCGAACCCACGATCCTTGGTGCACAAGATCACGCCTATCGAAAAATAATAATAACAGTAGCTTGAGCATTCTCCAGTTCATTGAACTGGTATAAAACCATAATGGCCTACTGTGGAGATATGACCGTATAATTGATCGCCCCAGTGTCCCGTTTATGAACTCGTGAATCATAATGACCATATGGCCGGTAGCTCTGGGAACAATCGGGACCTATAATAACGCGTACTCGGAATAAATTAATCACAGGGTAAGCAAAAACTTGGTATTGAATGACGAAGTGAATGATAAATGAATGATGGAGTGAACTTCGGAGTGAATGCCGGAGTGAATAATGGAGTGAATAACGGAGTGTATGACGGAGAAGTGACAGATTGAATGACAAAGCGAATGAAGAAGTGTATAACGAAGTGAAAGAAGAAGCGAATGATAATGTGTATGACGAAGTAAATGACGGAATGAATGACGAAATTTAAGACGAAGTGAATGAAAATGTGAATGACGAAATGCCGAGCTAACTAGCTAAACTTACTTAAGGAAATTGAAATAGCAATCTGCAGACCACATAGTTTGCAAGCGGTTGGAACTGAAAGTTTATGGAATGAGAGCCATGGGGCCATTTACATTCTATTAGATGATGATGTCCTTCCTCGACCCGCCGTCCAGTCGCTTCGCTCCGCGATTTCATTGCAACGTTATTTTAAAATTATGCTAACGCCTATGGTATTGATTGGAGCCACGACAAGAGCAATTTTACTTACAATATTTTACTGGCGGCAGCATACTTTCTTGGGGCGAATAACGTGTTACTAAAGGTAAGAATTCATAATATGTTGGTAAAAACACCTTTGCAAATTATCCACTAGTTTCGTTCACAATAGCACAAAGATAGCGGCAATCGCGGTGTAGGGCGGCAAGATGGATAGACGATCTAGATTAAACCGCTGGATCGCACTGACCACAGGCCGCATACAACCGTTCCTATTGGGGATTACTTGGGGAGGCCTATGTCCAACAGTGGACGTCTTAAAGCTGAAATGATAATGATGATTCTGCTAATACACGAGAACGTTGGTAATGTATGGATGTTTATTACGCCAGTACAGATTTGGAAGAAACTTTGTACAGAGATTGTTGATAGTCTGCGATCGGCCTCTTTGTGCTTTAAGCGACCCACCATGGAGTCAGGTCAATGTATGAGATATTGTATCATATATTATTTATAGCGCTCTATCACTAATCTCTTTACTTAGAGAGAAGGATTCACATGAGGTAGACTTCATACACCTTACTCTTATCTAATTCTACTGCCAAATTGTGTTCCAGTATGAAGCGAGAGAAGCAGTTAAATTACTGGGCATAATATCTTCGATTCGATAGCACGTCTTTAGGCTGCGGTGACGCTTACTATCACGCTGACTGTATATTTGTTTGTCAACTAATAAAAAAGATTAAGAAAGAAAGGATCCTTAGAGGTCACCAAGTTAAGTATATGCGTAACACACATACAGACTTTCGCATATTTAACATTAGTAAGGGTTGTGTGAATACAGAATGAATTGTAACAGTGAGCGAAATAAATAACGTTTTATAGACAACTTATATCTTAAAGATTGCAATAATGTCTGCGCAGGACGTTGACTCGACAATCAGGAATAAGGTTACATCGGGAGTAATATTATTTACATAGTAGTAAATGAAGTCGCTTCCGCCGTCTGTTTATTCCAAAAACGCAAATACCTTGAGCGAAAAGGCCCGATTATCCCTATCCAGGATAAACAAATTAATATTTGTGTTTGTTTTGTGCTTGAGCATGTCACGGTCCATATGTACCGTTGTCGAAATTTGTGCAGAGAAACTAGACCCTTAGTCGTGCAAGAAATGAAGTAATTAGCATTATATACTTACACATCATCGTATAAAAAATTAAAAAGTTCAAAAAAAGCACTGGCGACGCAGCAGCCGCGTGTATTTTTACACGAACCGTTTGGATCCACTTCTTACCCCTTAATAACTTAAAACCTATTTAAAAGAAACGCATGAAATTTAGTACAGTTATTTTTTTATTTTATTTATTTATTAACATAATTATACTGGTTATCCCAATTATACAATTATATAGTTGTAACAAAAGTTTAATTATTTTACATCGAATTTAAATATTTTCAAGTAACATTGTGTTTTTCTGGTACACAGAGACGGTACAACAAAGCGGTATTTCTCAAAAAATCTGTACGTCTCTAGTTACTAGAGTCTAGTAGAACTCTGTTATAAAAGTTTCATGAAAAGTTATTTTCTACTAAAGCAACTTACTTTTAATAAATTGTAATTATGAACAGATTACGGATAATATTATGCCAAACATCCAACAGTACAACATTTCCTCTTTATAAAATTAGCGTAGATTTAGACACATTTCTTTTTATTTTATACACTAGCCAGTGTTGCACATATATGTATATGTATAATATTGTATATATCTTATAGGCCGATGAATACTGGGGAGATACGTTGCTTAAGAAATAAACGAGAAAAATAAACGTCTTCATTGCTAGGGCTGTTTGTTACAATGTTTATATGTGTGCCCATCCCCGCCCTGTAGTTTAAACTACGCCGCTTCAGATGAATATCTGTCGGTTCCGGAACCTTTGGTGGGCATCCCACCTATCGACTTCTAAGGGCTGATGACAAACCTTTATCCTTAGTTATTGCTTAAAAAAACATACAAAATGTCGGACAGTCATACTGGCGTATTTATGGTATTAATAAGCATACTACATATTAGCAACCCTGCTACAAAACTTGCATCTAGTTATGTTGACGTGATATTTTAGTAGCGCGCTGAATCTTCGATGCCCCCCCCCCCCCTCCCCTTACTCTTATTGATTTTGCTTTGATTTCCTATTTATAGTGAGAATGCGACGGTCGAGAAATTCTCAGACGATGAAGACTTAAAACATTCAGTTAGATGAAATACTTGTTAAAACTAGATCAAATGTAGGAACTGGTACTACAGACATTTCTTGAGACGCATATATTTATACTAGCGTCTCACTCCATCGCAGAGGGGCAATGAGGATACACATCGATATTGTAGGTTATACCTGACAGATAGACATTTGACACCGCGGACTTTTTGCTTTTTATGGTTTACAATACTATGGTACATTATTTTAATATATCTCGTCGGGGTCAGCCAGTTTGCAATATTTTATTGCGTTATTAATGTGATGTACATTACAAGCGACATCAGGTTTCGGAGTCAGGTCAATATATGAAATGTTGTATTTATATTGTTGTATTATAAGGTTTCATTAAACAAAAACAATTGGTACCTATATTTTTGCGTGAAAAATTAAAAGCATCCATATTATGCCTTAGCACACTTTAAAGTAATTCAAATTTGTAGTATCATATGATCTCACTACCCAAGTCATTTCCAATAGGTCCGGTTGTATGCCTGCAACATCCACTCTGCGGCGGTACATGGTGTCCAATCCAGTACCTTACTTTATATCGATAACATTATAACACATCATGTAATATATAAATAATAAACGATCTAAAAATAAAAAACCGTACACAAAACGATTCGCCATCTTTATTTATATTTTTATGGGAGCAAATAATATCATAAACAAGTTTAATGGCATACAGCCTAAACAGTGTTGCCAGTTGATAACAAAACTCTTCTATTCTGGTGCGCTGACTCACTCAGCTGGCCAGCACGCGGCCCCCAGCTTTCATTTTCCACGGTAACTTGGCGCCCAAATTTAAATTTGGAACGTGCCATTTCGCAATCACATTTGTTTTGTTTTCGTTCGGAAACACTCCTAAGATTGCGGTGGGGATAGATATACCGCGCGTTGCGTTTGTAAATGCATCTAATAAATAATTACATTTTCGCCTTAGAATATCTTGTTTGTAATAGATAAACTCAACAAAAAATATAATCCTTTTTGAAAAGTTATTTCGTCTATAGAAAGCTACATTATCAGCGAGTGACATAGACACATACATTCCATCTATACCAAAATTATAAAAATAAATGTATTTGTAATTTTGTTTGTAATGAATATGGTCAGAAACCGAATTGATTGACAGCAATATTTTTCTGGTGATGTATATTAGAGATTTATTTATTTGTTTTATATTGGATTACTAACATAAGTAACAGTAAATTATAAGCAATAATTGTGTTTTCAAAAGATATTAACTAACTGTTCTTACAATAACAGGCAATCACATTATACATAATTATTAATATATATAAAAAAGGTAATAATCTCTCAGTAAGGATATAAAATAAATAACAAAGTACAAATATTGAAAATCAAAAATCAGCAATATGTACGGATAATACAGTACGCCATTACACGATTTTATCAATGACAAAAACCCGGGAAGAGTATGAAAATTAATGTCAATTTCAGGCAGACTTTTGTCTAGACTATTATACAGACGTTATATACGGATAATAGATGAGTTACTACCGATCCTGGTTCTACAGAACTTCTAAATAATCCACGGGGGTGTGACGAGGTATCCTTTGTGTAATATTATAGTTAATATTCCCTAATAATACTGGACTATCTATATAATCGGTTATTAATTTGTACAGAAAAGAATTATCTAGACACATGCGTTTTACAGCTAGAGTGTCAAGATGAAAATGCCTGAAAATGTCTCTGTAAGTTGCTAATTGTCTTGGCATCTAAAAACGATAGCTCATGTTACGTGTATGTTCTTTTCCTTTCTCCAGTCTTGTTTGATGTACACTATAACTAGGTGATTATTTAAAATAGCTATCCAAACTATTCATTCTAAATCGGAAATATATAAGCGGGATTTGTACTTTTGTACGTTTGTAACAGGTAAACCCAATAACTACTGGACCTATTTCAAAAAATCTTTCAGTTATCAGTAAATACATTATTGGCGAGTAACATAAAATATATTGTATTCCCATATTATACCGGAAACGGGAACTGCGCGGGTGGAACCGCGGAGCGCTGCTTGTTATAAAATAGAATCATCATACCAGCCATTAAAGGCCACTGCAGGACATAAATATAATATATATATATATATATATATGTAATAAAATATATAAAAAAGATACGATATATATATATATATATATATATATGTTATATAATTTTATTTATTTTTTTAAATCGATATTGCACATGTAGAGGTGTTACATGTGCAATATATGTACACACATTTGTATAATGCAATATATGTATAATACATAACAAAAGTATGGTACATGACCAGATCAGCGCGTCGCTAAATTACACTGTAAACTAATGAAACATGCATTCCGTGGCTTACTTTATTTTCCTTCCAAGAATTCGTTTACAGTGTGGTATGATTATTTTTTTTAAATGTGTCAAGTTTTCTTCTGCTTGTCGTACCGGTTTCCTTGCTTATTAGGTTTGTTTAAATTTAACTACACTTTAGTAAAGTTGAAATAGTTGTATAAAGCCTATCTGTTATATGGTTTTTCTTTTAAATCAACTTAGCCGTAGCATTGGCACAGAACGGTTATACAAGCCAGCTGAGTCTCCAAGTGTAGGTCAAGGACGCCCGCCCGCTGAGATGTGGCTACCACATGAACCGATTCAAACCAAACTCAAATATGTTTTAATCAAGTGCAACCATTAAAAATCAAATATATCAATAAAATAATAACATTCAAATTTCCAAGAAGGAAGTTATTATAGTAAAACATCAGAATGTTTTATTATTTTATGCATTGAAATTAGTAAGTTTAAGTCAAGTCGTAAGGTACCAAGGTACCAGAATGGAGACCACGTAAGATGGACAGATGATCTAACTAAAACCGCAGGGTTGCGATGGACACAGGCCGCATACAGCGCATACAGCCGGTCTTATTAGAGACTAGCTGTGCCCGCGACTTCTTCCGCGGTGTATAGTTTTTTTTTGGGTACCATACCTCTTTACCCTTACTTATATAAACAATGAATGTCATGTTTATTTATATCGAATCAATGGCCTGAAAAATAAGTTTCATGTTTCTAGCTCCAAAAATAACGATACTTCCATACAACTTTTCATCCCCCCTTTCGACCACTCACAACCCTTTTTTTAATTAAAAAATAGCCTATGTAAAGGACATAGAGGTATAAGCAGAAAAGAGTAACAGACAGACAGACAGATAGAGTTTCCCGCTTAAATCTCTCAACCGATTTTAATGAAATTTGGCATAGACAATCTTTAGACCTTGAGAAAGGACATAGGCTATTTTTTAATTTGAAATAAGGGTTGCAAGGGGTCGAAAGGGGGGGTGAAAAGTTGTATGGAAGTATCGCTATATTAAGAGCTAGAAACTTGAAACTTATTTTTTAGGATATTGATTCGATATAAACAAACATGTCATTCATAGTTTATATAAGTTGAAGTAAAGAGGTATGGTACCAAACAAACTATTCCACGCGGACGAAGTTGCGGGCACAGCTAGTAATTCATATAATAGATCAATAATAAGGTGATATTTTTTGACAGTGCTATTGGAGATCACTTGGAGAGGCCTATGTCCGTCCAGCAGTGATATAAATTCAGCTTTGCGCCTGATAAGATGATGATGAAAATGTCAATTTGGACATCTTAAGTCCATATACTGAGTGATCGTTCAAAGCTTAAGCTAATGTAATGAAACCATAAATATTATAATTCAATTGATTTATAATTATTATTGACTATAAATATTATAATTCAATTGAATTGATTGAATGAAGTCAAACCACGTCCAAAATTTGGTCCACGCAGAACTCATTCAATAAATCAAAATTGATTCACATAGAACTAATAGTTAACGATTAGAAACTGGAAGTGTGCGTCAATTATATTTTTACGAAACGCCACCTCCGTGGAGGTCTCTTCACCTACGTCAAGTTGACAGCGTAGGCGTCCGACCATATGGCGAGAACATACAAGAATCCGCGGAGTACCGGCGGAGTAGAATAGTACCTCTCTCTGTACGACTAAGGTACGGGAACCTACAGATGGCGGTATATCCATCCGGGACAGCACCACTTGAAAGTTTTATTTTTTTTCAAGTTGCGTTCTGCGATTGCCCGATCGCTTGCCCAGCGTTGCAATTATGGGCAGAAGTCCCTCCATCTTGGGGAAGCCTGTGCTGCTGAACAGTGGACTTTTTATGGCTGATATGATGGTGATGATTCAAGAAATTATAACTCATTACTAGCGCATTCGAATGCACTTGCCGTGGGTTTGATCCTAACCCTTTCGTATTTGTTCTGTATCTGGAAGTAAAATATGTCTTTAAGTGACTGCTGGGCCTGATAACGCAGGTATTAGTGATCCTATCCTGTGCACCAAGGGTAGTGGGTTCGATTCCCATCCAGAGCAAATGTTTATATGATTATATTTGTGTTCTTTCTGTGTCTGGGTGTTAAGTATAAGTATTTAAGTAGTATATTTGTGATTCTTCTATTGTCTGGCGTCCGTAACACAAGTGCTTTAAGTGACTTATCACTGAAATAGATCAATGTATGAGATATTGTGGGAATTCATAAAAAAAGTATCATATTTAGTTTTTCACTATTGTTTATTTTATAGATAAAGATATAGCTTTCTAATGGTTTAAGAATTATTAAAATCCATCGAGTAGTGTTTGAATAAAATCGTAGTAAACAAACAAAAATCTTTCCTATTCATAATTTTATTGTAGACAAGCTACGCCCTGAGGTTTTACACGCGTAGTTTCCGTCCCCGTGAAAATTTTACATATATACCAAAGTTATTCCTTCTAACATTAGCTGTCAATAAAAAAATCGTTGCAATCTCTCAAACCATTTCGGAGTTAACCTCAAACAGATAGACAGGTAAAAAATAAAAATAAATGTTTTAGTACAATAAATAGTTTTATAAGCCTATTTTAAAAACTTTATTTTCATATATGTACTCAGATTAACACACAGATATGGCTGTATATAAAATAATTCGAATAAAGGAATGCTATAAAACTAATAATCATTGCCGTGAGGTACCGGCAGAGTAGAATAGTACCTCCTCTGTATCAGGTGTCGTAAGAGGCGACTTAGATACCCGAACCGACAGATGGCGGTATATTCATCCGAGACAGTGTAGCTCAAATGCATAGGGGGCATGGGCAGCAGCATCCCCATCGCAAAAGCTGCGCTCTACGATTGCCAACACGCTTGCCCAGCGCGGCAATTATGGGAAAAAAACCCCCCATTTTCGCTATCCAAGATAGGGGGATTTTTTCCGATAATCGCCATACGCCATGTTCAGAAGTCTTGTGCGCCAAAGGTCGTGGGTTTACGTGGGTCCCAGAACATATATTTATATGATGACATTTATATTTTTTCTGTGTCTGGGTGATAAATATATGTATTAAAGTAGTAATTTTTGTGATTCCTTTGTTGTCTGATGTCTGTAACACAAGTGCTTTTAGCAACTTATCACGGAATCAGGTAAATTATTGATATTGTGGGACTTTATTTATTAATTTACTTTTCAACGTAGGTCTTACTGGGTAAGGGGGATGGAGAGCTTAACTTAGCTAAGAGATGCTGTTGCCCATCCACACTTAGTTAAAAATGGGCGGCAAAGTTTCGGATGGATATACCGCCATCTGTCGACTCTTTTACCTCAGTCCCCCTTTTACGACACCTGGTACAAGAGGAACTTCTACAACATGTAACCACACGGCAAAGAAAAAGAATATAAAAACTATTTTCGAACCATAACAACTCGAATCACTTGAGCGAATACCCAACCCCAATCCGTAGTCGTTTCATCCCCCTATCCGGCCTTCAAGTGGGAAGGTAGGGCTGCGGCAAAGGGCGCGGTGACTTGGGGTGCCCGCCAAAATGTTATATCACTTTTGACATTTGCCATTAACGGACTGACATTAGGCAAACTTCGCGGCCGCAGTTTATCGCTTTTCCTACAAATTTTAAAAGAGGTTCGCGCTATATATTTCTCATAAAGAATTATGTACAAGAAATCCACTTATTGAGAAAATATTCATCATACCAGCCATTAAAAGTCCAATGCTGGACATATGCCTTTCCAGGAAAGGAGGAATTTTGCCCATAATTGCCGCGCTGGGCAAGCGTGTTGGCAATCGCAGAGCGCAGCTTGCACGACAGGGATTTTGCTGCCCATCTCCGCCCTATGCTTTTGAGCTGCACTGTTCTGGATGGATATACCGCCATCTGTCGGTTCTGGTACCTTAGTCGCCTCTTACAACACCTGGTGGAGTGGGAGGTACTATTCTACCCTGCCGGTATTTCAAGGCAAGAGAAAATATTATCTAACAGTAATCATTAAAACGAATCATGCTAGTAATTAGCCGTGTGGTACGAGCAAAGAATAGTTCTTCTCCTGTACCTGGTAGCGTAAGAGGCGACTGAGGTACCGGAACCGACAGATGGCGGTATATCCACCCGAAGCAGTGAGCTCAAATGCAACAGGGGATGGGCAGCAGCATTTCCGTCGGGAAGGCAAGCTCTGCGATTGCCAGTACACTTGCCCAGCGCAGCAATTTTAGGCGAATTCCCCTATTGTTGGGGAAGTCTTAGTCCAGCAGTGGATGTTTTACGGTAGATATAATGATGTTAAGAATATTTTTATGACTCCTGCATTTCATTCTAAAACGACAAATGCATTGATTTGCACATATAGTGTATCACTTCAAGGGTCTACATGATTTTATCTGATTCATTTGTTTTGTTCGCGTATTCATGTCTGATATTTTTTTTTTATTTCGTATCATTTTTATATATTTTTATTATTTTTTTTTGCTACCTGTTTCTACTCCGTGTGAAATTATTTTGAATGGAAACTTTAATTGTTTGTGTATTGTTATTAACAACTATATATAGAATATTGTATGATTACAAAATAACATCAATACTAGATGATACTAGAATACAAATATTTAATACAAAACAAAAGAATATATAATATATATGGGAGTAAGATAACAGAGGTGAACTTTAAGGTAGGACTTGGGCCGTTTTTATCCTTGGATAGCTCCTGTGGGACGCGACATAATGTAAAGTCTACGCAGATGGAGTCACGTACAGAATTCTAGGTAATACTAGTATTATGAAGAAAAAAATATTTATATTTTTATTTATTACCAATAATCTCAGAAAATACTAAACCGATTTAGAAAATTCCACTAATTAGAAGTTATATTCTTTTGGAGTAACTTACTTTATACTTCCCGCCCCAGCTTCAAGTGCAATGAAGGTAAAAAATGGTTGATATGCCAGCTCAGAGCTTTTTTGTAAATTATTTATTTGTAAATTAATTATCAGAGCTTTTATACTATTTTATGAATATATTATATATATAAACCTTCCTCCTTGAATTACTCTATCTATTAAAAAAAACCGCATCTTAATCTGTAGCGTTGTTTTTACGATCTATGCACAGGACTATCTATATGGACAGACAGGCAGCGACTTGACTTAGTTCCGTTTTAAGTACTGATTATATGGTGAGGTACCGGTATTAGAATCGTACCTCCCCTGTGCCGGGTGTCGTAAGAGGCGACTAAGGTACCAGATCCGGCAGATGGTGGTAGGTATATGCATTCGATAGTATAGCTCAAATGCTCAGAGATGGGCATCCCCGTCGCGAAAGCTGCGCTTTGCGATTGCCAACACGCTTGCCCACGCTTTTATTGAAGAGGCCAGCAGTGGAATATCAATGGTTGGTATGATGACTGATTATATTAAACTAAAAAATATAGATTCTTACCCAAAATAGATATTATGTTACATTTATAATAAAAAAAATCGCAATACTATGGATAAACGTGTAAAACTTTCAAATACTTACAACAAATTAAGTAATGCAAATATATGCAAATAAGTTTCTCAAAGACATCGATGACATAATGGAGTCACAACTCTACCAGTTACAACTGCTATAACAAACAAACGGACACATATACTGACCTTCTCATGTTGTTGGAAGGGCCAGCGTCGGACATACGTAAAAATAGCCAGTTCGTTTCACAACTGCGGATGTCGGCGGGGCCTCGCACCTGCCCTAATTACTGGCAGCTATAGATAGATGCCGTGCCGCGGGAAATCGGGAAATGCGACCATTTATCTAATGACCATGCAACCGGCAGAGTAGGATAGCCCCTATCATCGTACCAGGTGTCGTAAGAGACTAATTTATCGGAACCGACAGATGACATATCCATCCAAAATCGTGTAGCTCAAATGCACTGAGTGGGAATAGGTAGCAGCATCTTCTTCGCCAAGCAACGCCTGTCCAACGTGGATGAAACGTCAATTAAGGACAAAATTTACCACAAATATTCACAAAGAACAAAGTGTAGCTGGGAACAAACCTTTTTTTATTAGAGGTCAACAAGTATACAGACCGCGTGATAGTAAGCGTCACCGCAGCCTATACACGCTCGTGATATCAAAAGGATATCACTAAGGCGTTGCCAACCACTTGAACATATTATGCAATATTGCCCAGTAAAATCACTGCCCATCTTACACTTCAGACCAGAACACACCAAATATATAAGAATGATTGTTTGTACCAATGCAGACAACCTTTTGTATGAGGTCTACCTCTAAGAGATCTTGAATTGAAAAATATAATGCTAAGTTACAATTCTGCTCGCCTCCTACGACAATATTGCGCAGTTTTATGTTTTTTGATAAAAGTATAAACAAATGCTGGTGAGTGAAATAAATAAATACATTTCTTCCTTCTTAAACAGGTGTCTAGTGGACATTCTACGGTTGCTGTGATGATCCACTGTCAGATATAGACCGCGCCAAAATATTTTTAATATGATCAATTTGACGGGCCCGATGGCGCAGATGGTAGTGATCCTGTCTTGTGCACCAGGGGTCGTGGGTTCGATTCCCACCCAGAGCAAATATTTATATGATGATATTTGTGTTTGCTCTGTGTATGGGTGAAAATATATGTATTTAAGTAGTATATTTGTGATTCCTCTGTTGTCTGGCATTCGTAACACAAGTGCTTTAAGCGACTTACCACGGAGTCAGGTCAATGTATGAGATGTTGTGGGAATTTATTATTATTATAAAAAAAAAATTATTTAAAGATTTTGTCATATATTTTTATTGTTTTTATATATTCCCACAACCTCTGATTGATCTGATTCAGTGATAAGTCGCTTAAAGCACTTGTGTTACGGACACCAGACAACATAGGAATCACAAATATACTACTGAAATACATATATTTAACACCCAGACACAGAACAAATAATATTATCATATAAATATTTATACTGTGTGGGGATCGAGACCACGACCTTTGGCGCATAAGAGAGAATCACAACCATCTGTGCGACTGGGTGTGGCAATTATTAATAATGGCCACACCGAGCTGGTGTAGTCATGTCATCAGGTGATTGTGTGTTCCTCATATGGATGCTGCTGCCCATATTTACCCTGTTGCATTCGAATTCAGCTGCTGTTTTTAATATGTCATCTGTCGGTACTAATACATCAGTCTTAAGACACCTGGGAGATAAGGAGATTAAATTTTTTCTGCCAGTATCCTACTGATGTGATGATGATAAAAAATTAGGCATCAAACACCGCGGATCTATATTTTTTTCCTAATAAATGTCAACACGCGTCCCTACTTATCAAAAAATAGTTCAGTAATCATTCATAAGCAATAACAAATACCCAATTAAAAAATATATTTAACTACATTTATTCGTGGAAGGTTCTTAAAAGACCTATTTGTAGGTTTCCTGCAACATGGCTTCTTCTTGGGGAAAGACGGTCAAGTGCGAGTCGGACTCGAGCAACGAGGCTAACTGGCAACTCAAGGATTTTTAATATTTTTTTCCGATTAAGCTTTTTTTCCTCAAAGTATATAATCTATAATGTTAGTGTATTTAAAACTCTAATTGAGTTTTGCATATATAGTTGAGCATTGTATATGTAATATATATATATGTACCTACTCGTATATATATGTATAAAGATTTTGTGTCACGATGTTTGTTCGCGATGAACTTCTAAAGTACTGAACCAATTTTAATATATTTTTGCTTACTGCGTACTTGATCTATGTAGTTTGAGAGATAGTATAGCTTATTTTATGATTTTAAGACAGAACAACGTCTGTCCAGTCAGTTATTATAAAATATTAATGTAATGGAATAACAAATAATAAACTTTCGGATTTTGTATTATTTTTCGGATTTTGTTTGATTACTTCTGCTGTAATTTTTAAACAGTATTCTTGCAAAATTCCATGATTTTAGGATTTCAAATTTTACTGGGTACTTCCAATGGAAAGTACAGAATTCCATTTGCTCTATTTTTTCTACTTCTATTTCAATTGATTTTACTTCCTCGTGGCACGAATAGCCACTTTTTAATCAGCAAATCGCGTTGTTTTAGATGGATTCTTTACAGTATCAACATATAAATTTGAGTACAAAAACGAACTGTTCTGTCACATTCACAAGACATACTGACATATAACGTTTCCATTATCCGATTTTGTTTTATGGATCACAGTAACAGTTGAAAATAAAGTATTTTTGAATATTATATTTATTTGAAAAAATGTAAAGCATTATTGCCGAAGATACATAATTATAAAGTATGATTCGCAACCTTACTTGGACCCCAGAATAGAATATAGATTACTATTGATCCCTCTATCGAAAACTACTATCGAGAACCTTTCCCAAGAAGTAAGTTTTATAAACTGAAATCCACGCAGCTCTGTCTGCGTGGATTGATCTTGGACTGGAAAGATGGAATTTATTTTTAAACTTTTTTGCGCAATTGGTGTTCGATCCACAACCAGGACAGATATTTATATAATGATATTTATGTTTGTTCAGTGTCTGGGTGTTAAATGTATGTATTTAAGTAGTATAATTATGATTCCTATGTTGTCTGATGTCCGTAACATAAGTATTTTAAACGACTTGTCACGGAAACAGGTTAATGTAAGAGATGTGATAATTTATTTATTAAACTACAAATTAATGTTAAAATAAGATAATAAATTTTTAAGTAATTAAAAGAAAAAGAAGCTAGTGATATAATATAGTAAAATGCACTCATAACTCTAGGTGGTAGTGTGCAGATATGGTTGTGTTGGAAAACATCAAACATTGCATTCACATAAAGATGTTAAGACAAGAATAAATAGCTTATAACTTTGAATATTTTAGTAAAAGAAACAGGTAAAACATCCTCAATAACATAAAACAAATGGAACTTCAATAAAACTTGATTAATATGTCTAGTCTGTTTGTTTTAAGTAGACAAACCTATTTCTTTAAATTAACATAATGACCAAATTGAACATTTGCATGTACCGGTTATGGTTATATATTGACTGTTAGTGCAGACACACTGAATTATTAAGACCAAAGGATGGAATACACTGGTTGTGGATTTTATGCTCACAAAATATATGGGATATTGTACATTGTTTTTATATTTATTATTCATTAGTTTTATATAATATTTTAGTTTTTCAAATGGGTGATAGACTTCAACACACTATTCTTTCAGTTAAAATTTGAGAGCATAAAAAGTATAAAAGAAAGTATTAATAAGTTTCATTTTGTTTTGAGTCAACAGTTAGATTCTTATCATTGGAAGCCTTAACTTCTAGCATGCATTAACAGATTTGAATTTGTTTTATAGTTATATTATCATATCTCATTATCTTCGTTTATATTATCTTCGTATTTTTCATATTGGTAGCGAAAAGATATACTATGCATTTGACTCATTGCATGGGAGGCTATGTCTTATATGAAGACCTGCCGAGTCAGAAAAATCATTAGACCATAACAATTTGTGGTTCAGTACACATGCCCATTGTGTCTGAGTGGCAGTTATTTGTTGATTACAACTGGTCACATCTTCATTTCACGCATTACAGTTTTGTTATTTAAATAAATGTAATCTTATACTGTGCTAATTTTGTAGCTGTAGAATATCCACAGCAGATCTCCCAAAGAGTTTGCTAACATTAATTTAGTTAAAACCAAAAATCAATAGACCTGGTCACACCTATAGAAGTACCAAATTTGAGATTCAAACCTTCAACTTGCATTGTTTAAATTGAAAATAGACAGCAAAACTTTGATTCAAATTGGTTGACATTATAATTTAGACTAATAAACTTAATAAATAATAACGTTTATAATTAGAAAACCAGCCAGTAGCTATACAATAAAACAGTGAGAAACATTACATCTGCAATAAATAAATTTCTAGGAAAAAAGAATGAGTGGGAATATAAAAGTTGTTACCATGGCCATTCATATTATAAACAAAAGAGAATCAACCACTCATGATAACCAGGCATTCTTCATTGAAAACAATGAAATAGAAATTTTTAAATATGATATTTTTCTAATTGGAATAGTTTGCATAAAATTTGAATTTACTTTATTTCATTCTATTATCAGAATTTTCATTTCATACAATATGCAAAGGAGAATGTTTTACTGGATGTAGAATTCTTTTGGTAGAAATATTATTTGAATCTGTTCAGTAGTTTTAGAATTTATTGTTTTTTTCTCTTTTTCTGGTGCACAAAAGGCGAAATTACACCGGAAGCAACAATTTATAATGGAATTCACTTGGTTGCGAAACACATTTTTTTGTTAAAAAAAAATGTAGATGGAAATAATTATAAATTTATACTTTTTTTTAATATAGGTATATTAAAACCATTTCTAAAAAAAAAGAATTTTGTTTTCTCTGTATTGTCCTTTCTACAGTATATATTCATGTTATTTATTGATAATGAGAAGGGTTGTAAACAACTTTGATAATTCACTGTGTAATCTCAGATAATTCATTAGCTACAACCCAACAGAGCAACAAAATTATTTCTTGGTAACTTATGACTCACATTCTTAATTTAGACAATTCTAACAAATTAAATTTTCAATGAGACGAATCACAGAACTTGATCCGGCGAGTTAACTTTTTATCGTCTCGTTTGATCCCTTTCTCTGCATACGAAACGACTGGGCTGTGCTTGCACGCAACTTATACCTAATCACAGTAGTCACCAAAAAAGGTAATTATTTCGAAACAGCCAAGACCTACCAACCCGAAGATGACATAATACACAGATAACCGACCAGCAGTTTACGGTAAACAATAATCCAAATAGTTGACACCTACACGGGAAACTAGAACATTTCTATAAATAATTCTAAAACCATGCACCATTCACCTGTTGAGCTACCGGCTCCAGTATACTCTCGATTATCTTCGTGTGAAACACCGGCATTGTGGTATAATTAGCAACTATCTACATGAGAAAATTAACACAAATAATACAGAGTACACATAAAAAGAACATGAAACGTTTGCGAACACAACCAAACTATAGGAAGGACAGAAAAATACTGGCTGGCGAGAGATGCATGAAGGTGAACGTTATATCACTGTCACTGTCAGTTCGACACAATCATAAAAATCACAGAGAATGCTTACTTGTGATATTAAAATCTAATATTTTTTAGACATTTTTAAATCTGTTTGTTTAATTATGTTAGTTAATATTTAGCTCATGTTGAATATTATATTTAACAACTATGGATTATATAAGTCCTTCCAGAATCCAGATCAAGTTTAAAAATCTTTTACATTTTGGTTTCGTTTAGAACTTTACAATTGTTAAAACAAAATTGCCCAACGACATACTAAGTAGTTATTTATTTAGTTAGTCCCTACTAATATTATAAATGCGAAAGTAACTCTGTCTGTCTGTCTGTCTGTTACGCTTTCCCGGTTAAACCTCTCAACCGATTTTGATGAAATCTGGCATAGACAATCTTTAGACCTTAAGAAAGGACATAGGCTATTTTTGAACTCGAAATAAGGGTTGTAAGGGGTTGCAAGGGGGGATGAAAAGTTGTTTTTTAGAGCTAGAAACTTAAAACTTATTTTTCAGGCCATTGATTCGATATAAATAAACGTGACGTTCAAAGTTTATATAATTTGAAGTAAATAGGTATGGTACCCAAAAAACTATTCCACGCGGACGAAGTCGCGGGCACAGCTAGTTATATATAAATTAAAGTTTTATGTGTAGTGTTGTCATTTGTTGTGTTACTTGATTGCTTTCTGTGCTATTACAGTAACTTATCTCTTCTTTAACAGCTCTGACTGTCTTGAAACTCATGTTAGAGGATTTTCATTTATTGATCGGTGATTAAATCAGTGTTCAGTTTAGCCTTAGTTATAATATAGTATTAATTGATTGTGACATTTCAAATTAATATTTATTTTGTTTCTCTATTTTTGTTAATTTTAGTCTTGTATAGGTTCGCATGAATGATATATACCAATTTATATAATAAATTTATTAATAATTTCGTTATAATTTAAAATCTTAACAGCTATCAAGTCTTTAAATTACGTGCATCAAGATAACAAAGATCGGGTAAAATTTGGGAGAAAGGTCAATTTTACTTATTATAAATAATTAAATAATGTTTGAACACTTTTAACTCAGTGGTTGTACTTTGTTAGGTTATTAAAACTAAAGATTTGTAAATGAAAATAGTAGAAGTCTATCCATAAAAGCAACTCTGTCTAACGTACTAAAAATATAAATAATTAAAAACTCAATTTGAGCATATGAACAGTGAATTAATTGGTATTACTATGGAATAAAAGTTACAAATAAAATTAACAGAACGTAATTAGCAGCTTTCATACCAAAATGTGCAAACTTGAAACTTAATTCTATATAATCTGTGCATATAAACACATTCGATGTTAGAAAATATTTAATTTTTTGTTACAACAAACCCGTGAGCGTATTTATTCAACTTACATAAGTATAATTTTCTAAAATCCTCCTTTTTATACACTTATCTTGAATTTACACATTCACGCTATTATTTATTCAATGAACTATACATAGTACATTCATTAGCTAATTTTCGTACGCGAACATTAATTGATCATCGAGGCTTGTTCACATACAATTGTTTACTACGAGGTTGCCAATGACGATAATCTGTATACAGACTATTGACAATGTAGACAAGAATTTACCGAGCACTCACTTCCAAATTTAGGTATACCCAAATTTAAGTAAGGAGAGCATTTTATTTTGTTAAAACAAAACTTATCTTAATAAATCTATCTACCGTTCAATAAAGTCAAAGGTAAATCGATATAGAAATACGACGAGATAACGACTTTACCATCATACACGCAGATTTGCCTTTGAAAGACTGTAGACTGGAACTGAGAAGCTTATCCCTGATCTACAGCTGGCACTAAAATGGTAAAAGGTTCTAATATTTTTTTGTATAATTTCTCTTAAAAGGTTTTCAGTATACCATGACGATGGAAAATATGAATGCCCGCCTACAACACCGTTGAAAATTTTTTTCTCCTTTTGAACTTCATACTATAGACATTTAAGGTTAACTTTAGCAACGAACTCATATCAAAGCCGAAGCTTTGGTGAAATGAAATGCCTGTAAAGTCACACTGTGAAACCGTGAAGTTCGATATATGAGAATAAACTGCCAGTTCTAATCGGCTACGGTCGAGCAAATCCCTAAACAAAATGTCTTACAACGTTACAAATATTCGACTATATCGCATTTTATAGATATATTCGGGCAGCTTACTCCGTAGCTCAGGTTGAGACCATGAGGCTGGCTTTTGTGCCTCTCGGTAAGGAGTTTGTGGAAGATCGGTAGTATAGCGCACTCGAACAGTTCCGACTCCGAGCTGGCGGTGTACATTTTGCGTTGTTCCACTGACTCCTGCCGCTTGGTGTCGCTGCGGCCGTATGCTGCTGACTTCCGTTCCTCCCTGTTGTTTGGTGACCCTGAAAAATCATAATTTGTGATTTATACACATATATCGTTATCATTATCATCATACCAGGCGTAGGACGTCCAATGCTGGACATACTCCTCTTCAAGTGATTTCCAATAGGATCGGTTGTATTCGGCCTGCATCTAGCGCGATCCTGTGGCCTTAGTCAGATCGTCCCGCTCGATGGTAGATCCTTGTAGGTGGACATCCTACACTGCGCTTGCCAGTACCAGGTTTCCATTCTAGAACCTTTAGACTTCATCATCCATCAGTCCTGCGTGCTAAGTGCTTTGCTTACTGTGGTTCCTTGTGTTGTTCCTTGTGACTCCGAACATTGCCCTCTCATAGCTCGTTGGGATATTTTGAGTAGGCAAATAAGGCTAATAGTTAGAAACCACGTCTCGTTGCCATATGTTATTGTTAGTATACTAAATACACATATTAATGTATCTCATATAATTTTATATAAGGTATCTGGAAATATGGATTTCTCTCTTTCTAGACCTCGCATTGTAAAGTCTAATGTTACGGCTTGTTCTATGTACGACTTAAGAGAATCGTGTCATCACGGTCATTTTCTACTAGCAGTGCCCGCGTCTGCGTGGATTAGTAAGTTTGATAGCCTTCCTCGACAAATAGACTATCGAACACTAAAATATTTTTTTAAATCTGGCCAGCGGTCTCTGCGATTAGCGCGTCTAAACAAACAAACTATTTAGCTTTATAATATTAGTATAGACTAGAGCAGATGAGCAGCAGCGTATCCGTCGCGAAGTAACGCTCTGCAATTACTACTACGCATGCGCAGCGCAATACTATTGGACAAATCTCTCCTTTTTTTATTGAGGCTTATGTATGCAGATATCTGCAGGTGATGATAATGATCACTTGAACCCAAAAAATTGAGGACACGCATTTTGCTTTATTTACAGTACATGTAAAAGTTTAAATATGTGAGGATATCCGTCAAAAGTGATGACGTTCATTTTTATCTATGACGACATAGACAAAAATGAACGGTAAGAAATATGGACTTAATCAGGTTCCTATATTCTTGTAGCTTGGCTCTGTTGGGGTGGTCTAATTTAGTTTTTGCATTTCTAGCTTCTTTGTCGATTAATCTAGATATACAAGAGAAGTGATAGTTGGACAATTTCGATGGCGCAAACATCTTGAGCGCTGATGGTCGCGAGTATGATCCCTATCCAGGAAAAACATTTATGTGATGAACATTCGTGTTTGTTCTGTGTTTGGGTGAGAAGTTTAACATCAATTTACCGGGTGTCGTAAGATGCGATTGAGTTACCGGAACCAACAGGTGGCAGTATATCCACCCCAGACAGTGTAGCTCAAATGCACTAGGCGGGAATGGGCAGCAGTATTCCAGTCTACGATTGCCACCAAGCTTGCCTAGCGCGGCAATTATGGGCAAATTCCACCTTTCTCGGGAAAGCCTATGCCCAGCAGTGAACGGTTTACGGCTGCTATGCCTATTGAAAAAAAAATATTTTTTAATTTTAAAGAGTACCTGTTTTATGTCTAGATGCTACGTTAGGACTACTCTTGTGGTGGTCAGGTCTAGGTGGGTGGGAGGCCTGCGTCAGTCTTGGTGAATCGCCTACCCCTTTCGCCCTCTTCAAAGGTTCCGCCTCTTGCCTCAATCTCTTAGCTGGTGACTCTTGGCCTTTGGAAACCCTGATAGTGTCAGGATCTGGTTTGTACGGATCCGGTTCTGGAGCTTCGGGAAGAGGTTTTCTAGGTATATCGTCCGTTCTTCGAGATGTTTCCGTTTTTTCTGTGCGTTCTTCTTGATACGGTCTCACCTGAAATAATAAAATGTAAATTATAGTTAGAGTCACAACAAATTTTGATTAAATAAGTAAATGGGATGGTTTGGAAATGTAGAAACAACGGATGAAAGTAGATTGACTGCATAAATATAGAGCGGAAATGACTAATGCGAATAAAGAAACCAAGTAGAGATCTATAGTTTGCCTTCCCCGATAGGTAACAGGTTTGATGTATGTATGTGATAAAATATGTGTATTCTACTCTTAAAGCTGAGAATAGTTTCGCGAAATATTTTGAGTTGGAGTCCACATTTTTTTTTGTTAAGGAAGTGACTTTTATATTTACGAAAGCTACAAAGAAAATTAACAGGTGGGCATTTTTTGGTTATTCTTGATTTTCACCTCGTCTAAAAGCTTCAATATGAGGAAAATCACTCACTATCAATTTGCCATAGAGAAAATTGTCCAAAAAGAAACTGACCTGAGCAGATGACTGTCTTCTTTTAGCTTGACTCTGGTGGGGCGGTGTACTTACAGGCTGCGAGAATTCCGAACCTCGACGCTGGAAAATAATTATTAATTAAATATAATATTAATTAAATAACACATATATTAATTGAGTAAATATCGATTTTTATGACCAAGGTTTTGTTTTATCCTTCCGCAATCTCTTTAAGGATTTGCACCAAACTTACACACTTAATAGGACACTTTTTGGTAGCTTATAGCAGGTTTAGTTTATAGCAGGTTCATCATTATACCAGCTATTGGAAGTCCACTGGTGGACATCAAGAAAGTAGGTTTTTTGCCGATAATAGCTGCGCTGAGCAAGCGTGTTGGCAATCGCAGAGAGCAGCTTACGCGACGATGATGCTGTTCCATGGGCAAAGGGGCGGGAATGGTCCCACCCTGTACATTTGAGCTGCACTGTTTCGGATGGATATACCGCCACCTGTCACCTCTTACGATACCTGGTGCAGTGGGAAGTACTATTCTACTCTGCCGGTACCTCGCGGCAAATAGCAGGTTGCAATCCCAATACTGTTACACCCATGTTTCTAAGTCCGAAGTGACTTCTTATTGACAATTCCAGCCAAATCCAGCGCCACCGAACATAAGGGCGGGGTCACTCTCAATAAGTGAGCGACCCTGTGCCCTAATTCACTAGCGTGCCCCGCGGTGACGATACGCCCCCGCAGGGTTTGCGGAATCGACGCAGATCACCCGTGGGCGCCTCTAAAGGCACGACCTTGGCTCGGGTGGGCGTCGTTGGGAATTGAATTTTTTTCAAAAAAGGAGAAGGTGAGGTGAAAGACGTTTTTCAGAGTGAGCGCGACCGCACTAGAGAGGCCGGTTATCGCTCGTTGAGGCAGGAACTGCACGAGTTGGCCGGCGTACGCGGTGTTCTACTTGGGTCTGGTACGGAAGACGTAAGTCTTATGTGTTAATGTTCGTGTAGAGACGAAGTTTAAGAGAGCTGGAGGAAAAGCTAGATCTCGCATATACTTCGATCAACTTGAGGATATTCTTAGAAAGGATCTAGGTCTGGGAAACAAGAAAAATATGTGTGGATCGATAGACGGCTCGTGGATTCGGTACTCAATCATAGCACACTTGTGTTTGCTCTATGTACGGGTGTTAAATGTATGAATTTTAAGTATTATATTTAGAATATCTTATCTGATATCTTTACCACAAGTGCTTTAAGCTACTTATTTTGGAATGATCAATGTATGTGGAGGTGAATTTATTTTTTTAATTAAAACAAAATTCGAATCGTTAGTCTTTGCTTGGCCCGATAAGAAACATGCGTGAGTATATCTATATGCTTGAACATACTCATACCCTCACATTGATTAGCTATTCTCCTCACAAGAGCGTCGGTTGAGAACAAACCACACCAGACATATTAAGTACGAATTCAATTTGCGCGTTCAATTCAGCGTATGTTCTTCGAGGTCCTCTACAAATCGCTGAATTAACGAAAATCTAATGCCTAATATATTTATGTGAAATGTTTCTACATATCTTTATTGTTGTAATGCTTTGCATTGTCCACAACATTAAGCTAGCTTTAATGTTCAGTTATTATCATCATCATTCATGGAAGACCACTGCTGAACATAAACCTTCCCAAGAAAGGCGTGGGCAAGCGCGTTGGCAATCGCAGAGTGCAGCTTTTGAGCCCGGGATGCTGCTGCCCATCCTCGGCCTGTGCATTTGAGTTACACTGCTTCGGATAGATATACCGCCATCTGTCGATTCTGGTACCTTACAACACCTGGTATAGGGGGAGATATTATTCTTCTCTGCCGGTACCGTTATAGTTCAGGTATCATCATATCAGCCTACAGTCATCCTCTTCTGGGCATAGGCCTTACCTAATTTATGTTTTAGAGTGCGGTTTTAAGCCGCCTGGCACCAACGACTACCCGAAATCTTCACGAGACCGCCCGTCTATCTGGCGGAGGGTCATCTCAAGCTTTCTGCGTCTTGCGCTTATTAGTACGAGGCTGCCACTCGAGAACCTATCTCCTCCATCTGCCATCAGTTCGCCGTACTATGTGCCTCGCCCACTGCCACTTCAATTTAGCGTTTTTATAAGCTATGTCGTCGATTTCATTATTTTACGGATTTCTTCATTACATTTACGTAGGGAAATTTTGAGCATAGATAGCACTTTTCATCGCTCTCTGAGCGACCTTGAGCTATTTTATAAGGCCCACAGTTAGAACGATTTGTCCTAGATATACATATTCGTCAACAACGTCGAGTGTAGTGTAGTGTATCCCAACAGTAATTGGGGTGGGCTCTACAGGGGCATTCGACAGTTTTTTGTCTTTTCTATGTTCGTTTCGAGGCCCCCTCGTTAGAAGCTCTACAAGCATTATGCCAAGATAATACATTGATGCTGATATCACCACAATGTCGTTGGCTAACGTAGGTGGGTGATGCACTTGCCGTTCACATTGATGGCAAATCTGTCCCAGTCCTTAAAGCTTAAAAACATCTTCCAATGCAGTTGTGAACAGTTTCAGAAATATGACATCTCCTTATGTCACAACTCCCTGCAGTTGGATCTGTTTCGGATTTTTCGATTTCGATTCGACACTGTTTTTTTTATACAGACACCTTTAACACCTCGATATACCGATGGTCAATTTGGCATTTCTGAAGAGCCTGCAGCACTGCCCACTTTTCCATTGAATCGAAGGTATTCTCATAGTCCACAAACAGCAAAAAAAAAAACGGCAGATTATACCTTCGGAATTCTAAATAACCTGCGGCAGCGTATATGATCTATGATTCTGTAGCCTGTGTGAAGGCTGAAAGTTGTCAAACTTACGTATGAGACGAGTAATGACTCTCGAAAACAGTTTGTAAACATGGCTTAAAAGTGTAAAGAGTCTGTAATTATTAAGAAGCGTGTTATCGCCTTTCTTAAAAAATAACACCACCACGCCTCTATTCCATGCCGGTGGCGTAGTATCCTGGAGAATAACGGCATTGAGGAGCTTCTAAAGCGAATTCGAATAACGGCATTTACAGTACCGGTTTTCCACCCGCTTTCAGAAGATCAACCGTAAGTCCATCACCGCCCGGTGATTTGTTGTTTTAAGCTGTTTGTGAACCATACTAATCTCGGTCAAGGTGAACTCCAGGATGTCTTTGGAATATTAACATAAAAAAATCTGAGGGCCGTGAGCATCTTCATTGATTATGCGCATACATCTGGCGAGAAGTGACCATTTGCTACAGTTAATTCTATATAGCAAACATTAAACAACGCAATTGGTTGACGACTTTTCAGTGTTGCAAATGAGTGAAAAAATAATCGACACCTAAAAGATAGATCTGTAAGGAGGTCTTAATTGATACTATTTCAGTTGACTTTACGGTTATCCTAAAGGATAAATGAAAATTTAATAACCTTTGCCATTCGGTCGGTCATCCGCAAGGTTTCTGCTTCCCGATAACCTTCAGGAGTACCTCCCCTCGCTGCACCAGCTGTAAAAGATTGTAAAATACAATGCACAAATTACATATTTTTTAATATATTTATAACAATAACTATAATAATGAAAGCGTCGGACACACATAGTTCTTACACCCCAAAGCAGGCTCACAAATATGCTTGGTATAGAAATGTCGTACCGTGGTTTATCGAAGCGTTAGATGCTCTTCTTTCCATTGTTCTGCTATCGGTTTCTCTGTAACAATTAGTAGGAAAAATACGAGGTGGTAAATCAGTCTCATAGGCGGAGAAAGAAAGAGGTAGAAAAAAAGAGTCGATATCAGAAATAAAGAAAGGGTTTTTTCAGAAATAAAAGCACGAAACAAACTCACACAAGTCTTTACAGACCACAAAAGATCTACAAGCATAAGTCACCTGTGATGGTGCGGAGAAGATTGTTGTCGACTTTTCTCCGACACGCTTCTCTGCATTGGTGAGTGGTGATGACTAGCTGTAAAAATTAAATTCATTGGATGTTTAGAACAGTACCCACTAGAATAATTGTGTGCATCTTTTACCTTTCTCATCAACCACAAATTGGATAAGCACAGAAATAAGTTTTATTTCTTGCGTATTTCTTAATCCATTCCAATCTGTCTTCAGCTCGTCTGTGGAGAGTGGGTAATCATTATATGCTTCATATCAGCCTCTTGTTATCTACGCCTGAATATGGCCCCAAGAGATTAAAGTACAACACTATTCCTAAAACTGATTCATTAGGACCAGTTGTATGAGGCTTATAATTTAACATATCCTGCAAGTAATTGGATTACCCAACAAAGAGGATCAACTTTCTGATCGCACCTCGGAAATATATGGCTTACTTCTTAATAAGGAATATAGTAGTTTTGGTCAAGAGTCTTACACCACTCTGTCTGATAAGGTTTTTGGAGTGATACTTAATAGATATTGTTTTCGCCAATTTCCAGTGTTCTTATACCTGCTTTGGGAAGAAAGCTATGTGTGCCATGTTTTTGATAAGCCTACAGTTAACCAAGTCTTACCGGGTGGTGCTTTCTGACACGTGTACTGGAATGTGTTGGTGTCCCACAAGTCACTCTGGACCACTATGAAGTTTTCCTTCTTTCTCCTTTCCGAATCTCTTCGTTGACCTGGAAAGTTGATAACGCGATCTCATTATTCTGATATTCATAGCAGATTCGATCATCATCATCATCATAAACCATAGAACCATCCAAAAGAAGTCAATGTCCATCTACTGGACATACAGCAATATAGATTGCCTAAGAAGTTTATCGTATATTGAGGATAGGTGCTAAATGCACATATTCCTGGCATACAAAATAAGTATATTCATATAACAAATATATTTATTTATTAAATTTATATCCTTTTTTGGCATATATTTAGGTACATCCTTATAAAATATATTTTTGTTTTTCTTTCACGTCGGAATGGCTGAACAGATCTGGATAAAATTTTACTCAGAGATTATTGATTATCTGGAGTAACATTAAATTACTTTTATCCTGAAAATATGCTCCAGTAGGCTAGATCTTAATATCTGTATCTTCTTAACAACAAGCGTTCTTCTAGTATGCCATAAAGGCCTTGCGAACAAAGTCGGCGTTTACCATGGGGTACCGGTGGAGTTTACCGTGCGGTACCGGCGGTGTAGTACCTCCTGCGTACTAGGTGTCATAAGAGGTGACTAAGATACCGGTACTGACAGATGACAACGGTATATCCATCCGAATGCAGCTTAAATACTACAGGTAGGAGATGGACAGCTGCATCCTCGTAAATAAGCTGCACTCTGCCCAGCGCGGTAATTATAAAAAATCCCCCTAACTTGGGGAGGCTTGGGGAGGTCAAGCAGTGGATTTTCTATGGCTAATATGATGATGAACAAATCATCAAAGCATGTTTTTATATAAGAAATACTTACAAGATTTTCTTCTTTCAACAGACGAGTAGTCGGCGTCAGTATCTAATATGTCTTCAGGCTCTTGCCTAGGTTTAGGGACAGGTATCTCAGGTACATAAGCGACTGGGTCCCTTTCTTGGCCTAAAATCCAATAAGTCTAGATGTGAATACAAATATAAATCAAACTTGGTTTTACCGGTCTTTTAAATTCATATGAGATGCGGCAAAACTTAAGTCGTATAATTCAAATAAAATCTATATTTTCAGGATCGAAGTTGTTATTAACTTACGCCCACGTAACGGGACAAATTTTGCAGCAGGATAATAAGACCGCGACCGTGTCCTAGATTTAAAAGCTGGTCTAAGGTCCCATGTTCCATGTATAATTTATTTTTTACTAGCTGTCCCCGCGACTTCTTTCGCGTGGTTGTCGGAAAGTCTATCGAGATTATTTTTTGATTGCTTACGTTGGTTTATGGTATTGTAAAATCGTAAATAAGATTTTTTTATATAATATGTAAAAAAATAATGTTTTTATAATATTGGGTCAAAGTATAAGCATTCTGTATTCAACCGTTCCGTAAGGAGCCGTCTGAGCCGCGTGGCATGGTACCTCGCAAAGATACACTAACTACATACAACATACAATAACTCTTTCATACATAGTTTTTGAATAACTTAAACCGTTTATGCAGCGCATGCGACGAAAGACCCCAAATGTAATAATTTTCCACGTTTTTGCAACATTTCTCACTGACGCTTCGCTCCTATTGGTCTCAGCGTAATGTTATATAGCCTAAAGCCTTCCTCTATAAATGGACTATCAAAAAAAATAATTATTCAACTCGAACCAGATTCCTAAGATTAGCGCGTTTAAACAAACAAACAAACTCTTCCACTTTATAATATAAGTATAGATTAAAACAGGTCGACTACCAAATATACTGTAAGCGTCACTGCAGATTATAGACGCTCGTAATATTACGAGGATACCACTAGCGCGTGCCTACTTTGTGACTAGAAGAAATTATGTCAGGTTACATTGTAATTTCACTGCCTTTTCCGCCACCCTTAAAACCGTAGAACAGCAACGCAAACACTGCTATTTGGCGTTAGAAATACATGAGAGAGAGGTACCAATGCAGACAACCTCATGTAAAAGTCATTGAAAAAAATAACTATTTCACCGTATTGGCTAACTTACCTATAACCTTCCTCTCCAATCCTGGTGGAGGCTCCACGTCATCCTGGTCTACGGAGACATGCATCAGGTCCGCCAGCAGAGCCCCTTGACTCACGCTGGACATTCGTCTGTGCCCTCTCGGACCCGTCCGCTGTTCGCGCGACGGCGTTGTCTTTGTGATTGAGTCCTGGGTCTTAACAATCTTCTTTTGTAGTTCTGGTGTCTGAAAGTAGTATGAACATTATAGTTTTAAAATTTAGAAGATATTATTAAGTTATACTTTGAGATACCCGCAGAAGAGAATAGTACCTCCCTTGTACCAGGTGACGTAAGAGGCGACCGAGCTCAAATGCACAGGGTGGGGAATGAGCAGCAGCATACTTGTCGCTTCGCTCTGTATTGCCAAAACGCTTGCACAGCGCGGCAATTATTGGCAAATTCCGCCTATCTTGGGTAGCCCTATATCATGCATTTTCAACATGATGATGATGATAACTTTGAGACGATATTTCTCGCAACTATGTGATAAACAGGATATCATAATGCTGACGTTAAAAGACAAAAATTCTGACGTATTCGTTTAAATACGTTTGTCTCTAACGTCTGCTTCTCTAGTATACAATAACATACCTTTATTATAATTATTATACCTTGTTAACTTTGGGGGAAGCAGCTTTAGTGTACATGGGTTCTTGGACTTTGGCAGGCATGGATTTAACGGTAGGTGTGTCGCTCGTCTTCAATACGGGGATGGTTTTCGCTTCGGCTTTTGCAGGCTCGGATTGTTTGCTGATCCTAAATGGAGGTTCAGGAGTTTCCTGGCACTGGGGTGGTAGTGAAATATTGTTAGGGCATTAATCAGCATAACCAGAGATGTATAAATAATATTCAGGGTAAATTTAGGTACATTTATTTGCGTCGGTAATAGTTGACACATAAATGACTGGGCTAAGGAAGCAGACTATTGATATTGTGTAATGGCTGGACCGAAAAAGGTGATACAGAACACATATTATATTGTCAAAATGTGCCATTTACTTTAATCCTTTCAAAAGTCCGTGGCGAAATTTTTTTTCTTTTTTACAGTTGTAGTTCATTTTTTTTAGTTACATTTAATCTCGAAATAATGTGCTGTTCCTGTGTAACTAATTAGTTTTTAAATTCACAAACCGATCAACATGTGTGGGCGCACATACTTACTGAATTCACAACACGTTGCATCAACAAATCACGTTACAGAATATATACAAAAACCCAATACATGACGGTCGGGAAATTTCTCGTTGAAGTCACATCAGATTCAGCCTGTCTTGGGCTCGTTAAAAAAATAAAAAGCTGTTTGAGCAATGTCACTAAAGTCGAACAGTTAAGCTGTGTTCTACCTTTCACTTAAAACATAACTTTTTGCACAATGGAAGTGTTGCGGTTAGAGAATGACTTGCTAGTATTTTTTCGTCTCATTAATAAAGAACAACAAAATTAAGACTAAATTTATAATAAATATGTTGTGATATTGCAGACTAACAATAATCATAGGAAAAATCCATTATCATGCATTAAAAAAGCGTATCGCCCTACCTCCGCTGTCCATCCGTAAGGCAGCTTGGCAAGCTGATCTTTCTCCGGAACAGCTTTGGATGACGGTGGACTGGTGTAGTCCAGATGATTCTTGAAAGACACGTTCTTAGTTTGCTCTTTCTTCGGCTCCTTCACGGGCATTTCCTTTATGGTCTCTGGTGCGGCTGATGGCTTTGCTCTAAGGAAGTATCACATTTTTAACTGCATAATTAATTAATGCATTTTAATGTCAACTCGCCATTCCGCCCACTTGTATGTTGTGAGTATATTTACAATAATTGTGCCTTTTATGTTATAAATATGAAATACATATCTAGATTTGATTCTGACACACAAAATTATGCGTTTTAAGTGTATAAATTTTTATATTATGACAATGTTTGGCAATAAATAGAAGAGCCCTGAGCCCCTGAGCCCCCTGTAGATCTTATGATAAATTTATACTCACTTCTCTGCATTTTGTTGATTTTGCAAAATTATATACTCTCTCTCTTCTGCTCCTGCTGATGCACTCAGGCTACAAACCGATGTAATATCGCTTGTTTCTGTAAACACAAGGCTTCAATATAGCAATATCCAACTGACCCTATGGATAAGACAGAAATAATAAAACAGGAATCAAAGGCAAAAAAAATTACGTGTGTCATTTTTGACGCATTGAAGACTAAAATGTTTACATGTTAAATAAGAAGTATTTAACACGAGGTATAGACCTCATAGAAAAGGTCGTCTGCATAGGTACCTCACTCTCACTTATTTCTACCTTCAAATAGCAGTGTTTGCTTTACTGTGTTCCAGTTTGAACGGCGAGAGAGGCAGACAAATTACTGGGTACTACACTACTGACATATTTTCAAGCCACGAGATTGGTGACGCAGTAGTAATATAATTGTTCCGAGCGTTTATAGGCTGCGGTGACAATTGATCCCAGCAGTCTGCTTGCTTGTTAGTCAAAAAAACTTCCTTTCTTGGAGAGGCCTATGTCCTGCAGTGGACTTCAAATGGCTGGTATGATGATGATAAAACAAGCAAAAATGCAATCATTATTTTTTTATTTATCCATAAGCTCCAACCTAATGATCAGAGGAAACTAATGTCACGTAACATATCTTGATGTCTGGCAAGATAAACATTTGAATTTTACTAATAATCCATGAAGACGAACTTCGTTTACGACGTTAAGTCTTCAAAATTGTAAATATTACGAACCTGGGTGACTGATATTTTCTTTGGGAACAGGCAGTCGGGTTCTCGAAGTAGCCGGTGATTTGGAGTCTCTCGTCGATGACTCTGATCCTGCATCACTTCCCAGTTTATTGAGCAGCATCTGGAGACACAATGTGCCATTTTGGTGTATTCTTTAACAGGGCAAGCAATGCAATAAAGTGTTTGAAGTCAGAATAACTTCTTTTGACCATAAATTTGGCCACGAGGTACGGGCAGATTACAAGTGTTCCAGGTGTCGCAATTAGCGATTGAGGTATGTACTGGGACACCGTAGCTTAAATGCAACAGGACACGGATGGGCAGCCGCATTGTCGTGGCGAAGCTACTCTCCTATCTGCGATTGCTAACACGCTTATTATTAATTTCCTGTCATACATGGGGACACCTATCTCCTGTAGTGGGCCTTATAAAGAAAGTACTTTTAGGTTTTAAACTTCGATAACTACCTGCAGCTCATTCTCTTTTGCCTGCAAGGTTCTTCGGTATCTAGTGTTGTACTGCCTCAGCTCTTTGAGTCTTCGCTCCAGCTCTGGTCCGGGAGAACGGCATTCGTGCGTTGATGCTGGTCTGAGGGTAGCCCGTATGCGACTGGGAGCTGCTCCCGGCTGCCCATTTCGGCGCAATTCAAGTAGCTGGAAAGGTCATAAAACTTTTGTCATTTGGTGAAGATTTTTTACTTGCTGAATGGAAAACTCGCATGGGCTGGTAGGCTCGCATGATGGCAGAGATTTAAATTTTTCACGGTTTCTGTAACTTCGACGTTTTTATGTTCTTTAATATACAGCTTTTATAGTAAATAGGTGTTTTGATTAGCATTGTAAATTAACGCATGTGTTATATTAGAATTTTTTTTAACAAATTACAGAAGTTTTTGACTAGTTACAGAAGTTTACAGTTAGAAAATATATATCGTCAAAATTCTCACAGATATTAGCAAGAAAATATCTCACCTTTGGTACGAATACCAAACATAAAGTGGCTGTAGTACAGAAGATAATGAAGATAGCAATCAAAACGAACAGTGCATCTTTATGATCCTGCAACACCTGGAAAGAATAATTGTTTAAGTATAAAGGTTCTAAAATGGGTAAAAAACAATCAAGTTTGATAGTATTGATCGTACAAAGATGGTATAGCGTATATAATCATTAATATGTTAGAATAATGTTTGCCGAGACAGCCTAGTAGTACAGTAAAGTTCAAATAGTCAATTTAATCGAGCTATAGATTGACTAAGCATTAAAAACCACTAATATACTAACATCACTATCACTAACCAAAATGTATAGAAACTGTATGTAAAACTAATACAAGAGCAAGTCAATCGAAATGAAAAGGGGTTACAAAAATAGGGGTAAATTCAATTTGATGTGTATCATAGAACAAGAAGAAGAGTAAACAAAGATCTTTAAAAAACAATAATCCCCGAAAATACTGCTCCTCAAGAGCCTTACGTACTATACTGGTAGGATTCCTATGTTATTTTCTTTGTGTTATGAAGTTAGCAAACAATTCAACTTCCGACGATCTTCCATCCAAATACCAGTGGTTTCAAAAGTTGCCTAGTAAGTTATTAGAGTAAACAAATGCGTGGCGCGTTGGCGCTATGCAAAATACATTTTTTTTAATATTACGAAGTCAAGAAACAACCGTAAGGTCCAATTAAAGTAAATATTATCGCAGTCCATAGACACGCGTGTCATTACAAAGATATCACTAGCGTGCGGCCAACCATGTGAACGGAAGAGACAATGTCACATTTAACCAGTAATTTCACTGCCTCTATTTCCCTTCCAACCAGAAAACAATGCGAACACTGATATTTGCGAACACTGCTATATATTTTCACAAACAAATAAAAGTGAGGTACCAATGAGACGAACGTTGTAAGATGTTTACCACTAATTAGCTATTAAATCAATATCTTATGTAATATATGTAATAGCATTAAATTAAATTAGCAAATACACAGTATTTTGATATTATATAATCTTTCGCGTAATAAACCTGCTATAAACATAGTTATAAGACCCGTCTGGAGCCGGTAGACTAGGACACTCAATGACCAATTTGTTTAAATGACTCTTAAAACACTGATTGTCAGGATCATCAGTCATTTGTTTAAAATAGTAATTAGCAAATCTATACTCATAAATATATTTTTTTTGACGTTTAAAAGTGCCTGTGATATGTTTATATAAGTAAAGTTAAATTGGACTTTGACTTAAAACAAAGGATATAATTTTATTGAAGAGGCGATAAGTGAACTTTAAATGTCGTTTCTTTGTATGTCTTTCAGGTATGACAAATGTGTACCTAGTTAGCGTAATTAAATTTAATTTCTTTTAATTAGCGTGGTAAGCAAAATATTACTTTGAATTCTCAAAGAAACAATTTGTTATTTACATTGGAAATCCTCAATAATATGATATTCCTCATATATATAATCACCATTTAGTACGGCACTAATATAATCTATCTGCCCAGACATTAGAAGTCTGGATATAGGCCACCCCGAGTAAGGGGGAATTTTGCCCATAATTACCGCACTGGGTAAGCGACGAAGATGCTGCTACTATCCCCTGTGCATTTAAGCTGCATTGTATCGGATGGATATACCACCATCTGTCGGTTCTAGTACATTAGTTGCTCTAGGTCTATTACAAGTATACACCTGAATGTATTCCATTTGATAAAGCCGAGATACCAGTGGCATTTCCTATAAACTATCCGAAGCTAAAACGGCTCACAGTGGGGATGGTGCGATTGTACGCCTGCTAGCGTGACATTTATAGGTAAAATATGCACAAAAGTTTTAATAAAGTCTATGTATATGTAATAGTTACCAAAGCAATAGCTGCCCCCATAATACACATGATGAGCACGTTGTAGACAGAGAGTCCGATGTGCTTGGAGTCGTTCAGAGCTGGGATAGACACGTGCCTCGTCTCCCAGGCCAGGAATGCCCCAAACACCTACAAAACATAAATGTTATAGTAATTAACGACAATTCGTGTCTTATCGTATGTTTAAACACAACTATAATTTACTGAGTATATTACAAATATTTGACCGGCCCGATGACGCATTCGGTAGTGTTGCGATCTTGTGTGCCTAAGGCCGAAGGTTCAATCCTCACTCTGCACACCCTGCCTTGTGTTTGTTTTACGTCTGGGTATTAAATATGTGTATAAGTATTATATTTGTGACTCCTTTGATGTCTGATGTCTGTAACCCAAGTGCTTTAACCGACTTATCTAGGATTCAAGTCAATATGTTATGAGATGTAGTGTGTAAATTGAAAAATAATGTAGCAGAAGTTTGTTGCATGAACGTATCAGGAATAAGGAGATCCATAGAAGACTCAAAGTTGGTCCACAGGCTTAGCCCAAGGGATTCGAAAATGCAAAAAGTAGTGGGCAGGTACATAACTAATATTGTCTTGAATCTTCTCGAATAAAAACTACGAAGAAGTAATCGCAGTTTAGGTCATCTTTTCATAAGGTAGACAAAATATCTTAATAGAAACTAAGGATCGTCTGTATGCTGGTCGCATTTACCGGTCCTGTTGGCAATCGGGGTACCGGCAAAGTGGAGTAGTTCCTTGCCCTGTACCAGGTGTCGTTAGATGTAACCGATTTGCCGGAACCGACAGATGGTATATCCAGGTTTAAAGGCAACAGGGAGGGAATGTGCACCAACCACCATTGTACAATTATGGGCAAAATTCCACCTTGCTTAGCCTATGTCCAGCCGTGAGCGTTCTAAGGCTGATATAATGATGATTGGTAATCTAATGACGAGTCAGCTGTAAAGTTAGCCACCCGAGATCTTCAGAATAGTAATTAAGTTTTGCCAAAGAGTTATGCTTACAGTAGTGCTCCTTATCGCTCCAGGTGGCAAGGACTGCCGCTTTCGCCGGCAAACACGGTGTCAGTATACCTATCTTTGAAAGATATGTGTGTGAAGTGTATTCGGTTGTGGAATCCCAGTGAGAGACGGAGGGAAGTATTTATAAACCTACGGTGACGGACGTGAACGTTACTCTTCACACTGTACATCGCGGATTTGACTATCAACGGTTTAGTGAACGTTCTTCTACACTGTTCTATGTGTATCGTTCATTAAATTGGCTGACGTTTTTCTATGCAGGCTCACCAGTAAAAGGCCTTTGTAAGCGTAGATGACACCAATAAAAATAGTCATCCTCTCGGACTGACAGTACTCGTTCTCTTGCACTATGACGATGTCTTCACTTGATGGATGAGCCTGGAAAAAATCCGTGAACAATTTACTAAAACAGACACAAAAACTCGATACATTAAACCTATAGGTAGTGGTATTGGTAATATTTTGCAATTCTATGTGTTTGAATACTAACGTTGCCAGAGGTTATAATTCAAATTCTTTAAAATTAAGTGGCCATCGATTTTTTTGTGTTCGTATTACGAAAAATTGGCATGTGTAATTACAAATCCGATGGATTTAAGTAACTTATCAAAAGCTAGAGTTCTCATAACAAAGCGTTAGCATCTATCTCCCTCTCGCCTATTTCTACTGCCAAACAGAGGTAGTTGCATTGCTGTGTTCCGGTTTGAAGGGTGAGAAAGGCAGTTAAATTACTGGGTAATGTGACATGATATCTTCAAATCACAAGGTTGGAAATGCGCTAATACTCTTTTGATGATGATACCTTGTGTTTGTCGACTAAGTTATACAAAAGAGATTGTCACTCACGTAAGGTTCCATTTGCTTTGTGGCTCGGTAGAAAGGATCGGAGACCTGCCATGTGGTCATTATGGCTATGTCGATGGACAGAAGCACACCCACCACCATGAAAAGCTGGTAATCTTTTATTACCTGCAAAGTGTAAAATTTTTCTACTTTGAATTTAATGTTTTTTTAATCTCATCATTATAGCCATTGGACTTCCACTGCTGGACATAGGCCAAGGAAAGAGGAATTTTGCCGCGTTGGGCAAGCGTGTTGGCAATCGCAGAGCGCAGCTTCCGCGACGGTGGTGCTGCTGCCCATCCCCACCCTATACGTTTTAGCTACACTGTCTCAGATGGATATGCCGCTATCAGTCCGTTCTAGTACCTTACAAACCGAATCCGACTTTTTCAATATTCATAAAGTATAGATATTAGCCAATTACTATTTTAACGAGTTGCAAGATTTTAAGGAAATTAATGATCAACACTTAGAGCTTATTTTCTAATAAGGTGGAAACAAAAGACTATACTTTTTTGTTTAGCTTGACGTCTGTGAAAATGGAGTGGACGCGCCAGGTCTTCGAGAACATGGCACCGAAGGCCAGACTGAAGCCAGCCATGAGGAGCCAGGCCCTCGCTGTGCAGATGTACGGGAAAGCACCTGTTAAAACAATATCAGATACTTTTACATGAGTTAAATTCATGGACATGGAATGTTTTTGAAGCGGTGGGTTCAATCTTGGATAATTTAAGATATATAGAATTATTTTAACTCTACCATTTTTGATCTTAGAACATAAACATCAACAATAATATGTCTACAATTGCATTCAGATTCATTGTTAATTAGTCATTAAAGTAAGGTCTAATTTAGTTTATATATGATATTGTATGTTTTAAATATACTTTATGAGTTTAATTGTTAATACAAACATTTTCACATGCACAAGGATGTATATGCGAAACAAAATTTACATTGTAAGCAAAATTGTAACAAAGTAAAAGGCCTAAAAATATAATCTTCTTTAGAAATGATGAAAATCAAGGTGCAAATGAAAAATTTTTTGTAACAGATACAGATGCAAAATCACAAGTCACAAAGCAAGACGAAGATGAAAAGCGATAAATCATACATGAAGTCACATACCATCGACCGACAAAAGCTTCGCAATTGAAGCCAAAGGAATATCAAACCAAAACTTGGAAACATGCTGCTGACTCCTGCGACCTAGAAAAGGACCTAGGTCTTTCTCAGAATCAAAAGACTAGTCTAAAAGAGGGATTTGGCGTTCCCAAATTTGGTTAACGGGATCCAACATAGCCCAGGGTCGAAGCTCAAGCTTTGGGAGTGGAAACAAGCTGTTACCTCCGTATGGCGTTTCCTGAGAAAGACCTAAGAATCAATGAATATGATGAGATCAGATGACACAGCGTGATAATGTTGTGCGAGCGTCATGCCAATTGGATGTGCTTTTTAAAATTTTGTTTTATGTTTCTGTTTAGGTTGTACCAATTCATTGGCCAAATGAACAGTTGCTTAAGCTGTTTGCATTATATTAGTATTGTTATCTATCCACAAGTAGATTCTTATTGATTCTTGCGTTTAATATCTAGCTGTTAAAACTTCTTATCAACAACAGTACTTACGTTTCCATTCAGAAACACAGAGAGGACTTAAAAATAAATTTAAAAGTTCATTTAGACAACATTAAATGAATGCGGTGAGTAGTCCTGACTTTACCTTCCGTCCAGTAAAGAAGAAACACAGAGATACAGATGATAACAATGTAAGGATCACATTGATACAAATAGCACCGAGATTAGACCTAGGGATACATACCAATGCTGCTGAGTGAGGAGTCCAGGCCCAAGAAGATGACGCTGAGATAGGTGAGGATGCAGCCGATGATGATGAGATTGTTGAGATGGGGCGATGACATTTTAATGTACCTTTTGAACATAAAGGTACATTAGTTGAAGGTTTTGAATGTACGTTACAAGATAGTTATATATTTTATATGGTTTAAATAAAGCTTATATCACCTTTGGTTCCTGTAGTGTATATTCATGGCCAGGAATCCAGTTGCCAGAAGTATGCCGAGGATAGAACAGGATACCAACACAGAGTAAATAGTGATGTTGACTTGAGTGTGCTCGATCAGTCGGAGTGTACGGTCTTTTGGAGGATTCCTATGAGTTGTAAAATAATAAAATGTTAAATCCAAATTTTCAGTTTACTACAGAGTTTACTCTTGTATCTTATTGTGCCTTGTGAACCTCTGGTCAAAAACTGTTCAAGCATTTCTGTTTGTCTGTTTTCTGAAAGATTGACTACGTGCTCATGTCTCTTGCAGTTATCAAAAAAAGAGAATCGACTTACTTCCCAAACCATTTGAAGGCTTCCCCGCTACTCAGGTCTAGATGGTCTCTTTCAGCGCAGTACTCCCCAACTTTCACTTCCCCGACTTGGTCACCCTGGAACTGCTTTAGAAGGATAGACGCTTTGCGCTCGTTGTCATAGAATCGGACTGGACCCTGGAACGAACGTTTGTTTCAGAGAAACAATTTAATTTTATAATTAATCTTACAATATTTATTTGAATAAACTTTACAGTCTCGATTATTTTTGCTGTCTTTTTATAGAGCTATGATTTGGTTCAAAGTGAGAAAGAAGAAGTAAAATATTCTAGCTACTGAAGTTGGCGACACACTTTTGGCTTACGAGAGTCTTAGCAATATTTTTAAAATCATAAAATTTACTTAGTATATTTTATGATTTATGTTTTTTATTTTATGCTATCAAAAATTAGACCTAATTCTGGTCGATCTTCTCTTTATTAAAAAAACCCAATAATGGCACTTTGGTATTGTACACCGTATATATTACCCGTAGGATATTAGCACTAGGTTGTATTTGGCCTGCGTACAACGCAATCCTGCTATTTAAGTCAGATCTTCTGTCCACTTAATGGGTGAACGTTTTGCACGGTGCACTTGCGGTATGTCTTTGGTCTCCATACTTTTCGTGCTATTATGGCGCGTTCAGGATCGAGAATGTTCTTACCGTGACTCCCTCAAAGGTAACGTTGCTTAATGCATCTAGAAACAGCTGCTCCCACTCCTTGTCACGATACCGGAAGTCCTGCACCGTCTTCTCTTTGTATTTCAGCTTTACTCTCTGTGCCACTGTCTGTATAGCCAGCGCCATTGCCCATATACCTGGAAAAACGAAGGACGAAGGACATTTCATATGACCTTGAGAAAAAAAAAGTAACGGAGACTTTATCATCACCATTTCTATGATAAACCTTCAGGCAGTCCTTGGCAGTCGTCTATTGCAACATCTGTTACAGGTGGAGGTACCCTTCGGCGAAAATACCGGAGCCATTGACTATTTAAGTGTATATACACAACTCACCATCATAAGTGTAACCGTGGAATCTCGAATATTCGAGTCCTCTTCTGCGATCGTATTCAACTTGGTAGTCTTTTGCAGTCTGAAAATGTTTCATGAGATATTTAGTATTACATATATGAAGTGGAAATATTTGTTTGCTTAAAACTGCTGAATAATGGTTCCCAAGATAAAAATCAAAATTATCTGTACATAATTTCTACGGGTTACAATTCTTCTGGTTTGACTATTCTTACTATCCGTATAAAAAAGCTGTATTAGACTACTGTCACTGTTGTGCAATCTATAGCAATGAGCTGACTTCAGACATATCAACGCGGGCCTAGACTTTGTGGGTTAGCAACTTGACATTTTGCACACGGGCTCCTCAAATAACGTGGACGAGCGATAAGAAAAGGTTTCTGAAAATTCACTTTCAAATTCACACAATGAAACCTCTCAAATAGTATCCTTTGAGATATTTCTTCTATAAAACTAGTTTTGCCCAAGGGTCAAAAATGGGAGAAACAAAAGATTTTATTTGATTGACAACTTGTGAATCTAGTGTTACAGGTCCGCGGGCTGCAGTAACTGTTTGAAATTTAGCGAGCTGAATGCTTGTTTGTTATCATTATCATAACAACTAACGGTGTTTAGCGGTGGGCAGCAATTGCCTTATATGATGTAATTTCTACCTTAGAAATAAGATCAAATAATTACACTTACAATTCCAGAAACAGTCATCTCCCCAGTAGTAGATAGTGGCAGCAGATCCGTCAGTATCGTCGTGTCCAGGGCGGCGGTCAGGTCGCGTTTGGAGCAGGGCGCCCGGCGCATCCACCACTTGTTGCTGTATGTCCCTAACAATAGCCATGTGTATGCTCGGCCGTACATCTCCAATCTGAAGATATACCATTAACGTTGTTGATGTTATGGCGTATATTTAAATGTATTCCCGGAGAAACCCTTAATAATAATAATAAATAGTTTATTTTACACTAGTTTAATGAAACTAAGAAATATAAATAAGATCAGAAGACTTCATATATGAGTATATATAAAAATATATGTTGATTAAAAAGGCAGTAGTACAAAGTGGATAGACTGGATCAGTGATGAAGAATTACTTACTTGTAAGCTTCGCAGAAGATCCTCACTGCCCAAGTCTCGTTGAAATTACCCAGGATAATCCTGACGTCCTTCTCTTTAAGCTTAGCGAGGGCAGTCTTCACTTCACTGGCGAAACTCTGCGTTTCTTCTATCAGGAAACCGTTAGATTCTAGATCAGCCAGCAGCCGGTTGTGGGCCTAGATAATATTGTTGATATCAGAAATCAAAATATCTCGCACATTTCTGCAAAAAGGCATACAAATAGTAAAAGCAAACTTCAATCATATACGTGTGCTAAATATCATATAATAGCAGCTATTTTGTAATGATTTTCAACTTAATAAGGGCTTCAAAAAGTAGCAGACAGATTCACAATAACAATTTTATAATAAAAGTAATATTTTCTGGCACAAACAGGAATTTTGAACCGCATTTTAGATGAGTGATACCTGCAATCGGCTCCTTGTACCCTAAAGGTGCCCTAGAAACAATTATCAAGGTTTCATAATCTCTTATTTAACATAGAGTCCTCGGATTTTCTCGGTGAGAAATAAATCACACGAGATAAAAATAAATGTCCTAAGACCTGCCAAGCTTAACAGATTTTCATGTCTTTGAAAGTTTTGGAACCGCCCATCTTAACTCCAAACGCAATAGCCATTTTATGTAGAGAGACACTTCATCAAATATATTTGTCCAAAACTTGTTCCATATTAATTGTTGAACATTAAAAATGGAATTTACAATATTTGTATAATAATTAATAAGAATTTTATAAAACTGGAGAAAAGATTATGTGTGTTAAAAGCTCTCAGAAAAATTGTCTGCACGGGTATCTCGCGTGCGTCTTAAACGTCTTGCTGTGTTTTGGGCTGAAGAGTGAGGAGAGTGTGTGAGAGATACTAGTGGGTAATATGTTCCTACCAGCATACGCCAGCATTTGTCAACTTAGTAGTATACAAAGAAATAGATCAACCTGCATAAATCTATTAAATTTTTGCAATCGCTATGAGTGTCCAAATGCGAGCTGTTCAGTTCCAAAATTGGCTGTGAAATTATGAACGATTTTTGTAGTTTACTCCGTTGTTTTGCAAACAAACAAATGAGTTAAAAATACATAGTCATTAGTTACTGGCAGATTAGAATGAAGGCAACATTCAGTCTGCCAAGCCAGATGGCGGTATATCCACTTGACACAGTTTAACTCAAATGTAACAAAGCGAGGATAAGCAACAGCATTCCTGTCAAAAAGCTACACTTATTATGACGAAGAAAGACACATTACCAATGCATATCTAGGCTCGTTCTGGTAGATGGTGCCAACCCTAGTCCAGTTGAAGTGCTCGAGCAGCCTGATGCGAGGTCGGTTGAACGCGTTCTCCGAGGGCACAATGCGGAAGAAGTTCGGGAAGGCTTCCTTGGTGAACATTGGGTGGGTGTCCGCGTAGGATAGCTAAAGAAGCAATAATAATACAATAAAACGCTACTTTTTTTTTGAAATGATTATATAAAATATTTTTTTATAAAATCTTTCTGTTTTTGCAGGAACTACTTAAAGAATAATACGCTAAAGTATTTTCAAAGAGGTTTTTAAGTGAAAATTTGGTCGTGTGTATTCAAAGTTCCGTTAAAAAAAATTGTTTGTGAACTAAATTCCCAGACCCATAATTTGAGAGAGAAGTTCTAAAATTCTTGCAGTTTTCAAACTATATTTTCGTTTATAAACAAAAAATATTCATTACTCCCTATGCAATACAGATTTGAAAATATGTCTCTATTTGAAGCATACCTTAATATGACTAATGATAAATATCCATTTTATTTCTTCCTCCTATATGATAACGAAAAGAAGGAATCCGTTTCATTTCATCATTACAATAAATATTGAATTTCGATGACTCTCATTATACCTATTAAAACAAATAATTTCTACCGATAGATCAGTTTAATGTGAACAATTGCATGTACATTCTATCAATCGCGCCAACTGTCAAATTGGTAATTTTCTTGTCTACCGCGCAACTTCTTTTGGGCGAACCGTCTGCTTCTAACATAGTCAATCATGAAAATCAATCTGCTTCAATCATGCGTCATGCCGTGACCAAGGGAAGAAGGGATATATATATATATATATAAATTACAGTTTAAAACTAGTTTTAAGAGATCTAATATCGGTTACAAAATAATGTGTAGGTTAAAACTGAAATGAAATAGTAAGGTTAGGTAAGAACAGCGACTATCTGAACGAAAAATAATATATTCACAGTTGAAATATTACAAGAATTTTGTCTAGTAGGAACTAGTTTTAACTGGTATTTAATTTGAGCATTAGTTAATTCTAATATCAACAAAGGCATACATTAAAAACTAGTTCTAATTGGCAAAAATGCGTCGTATTTATAAACTAGTTTTAATTGTAACAAATATAAAAGGAGAAGATAATTGACTGACTGATTGGCCAAAATATCAACGATAAAATATCAATAACCTTATTTATAAGGGTTAAACTTAAAAATTTGCATAGGGTACTTTTTTATAATTCTATGAATATAAAACTTCACCGGTTTGAAAGTTATTCGAATAAGATTAAGCATGATGAAGGTTCTTCATTGAAATTCATGAAACACTAGTTATTTTTTTTTTTGGAAATCATCCCTTAAGTGCGTAAAAGGGGGTGCAAAGTTAGTATAAAACATTTCAGATATTGCACCACTATATATATATATTTTTCTGTTTTGTGTAATGGTTGACTGGGAGATAATTCCATCTGGCATTAAGTCTGCCATTTGTACATTTTGTAACATTTTGTACAATTAAGTTAAATAAATAAATAAATATTTAAAGTATTTCAATAAAATATTATACTTGGCTGTAAGTTTGTGATAATGATTTATTGCTAATATCCCATACGGTAAATTCTAATTATCCGACTTTTATTGGTTAATTATTACCTTATTATGAGGAGTGCTTTTAGGATTACTACATTCTTTGTATTCATTGCTCTCACGGGAACAGGTATGAAGGGGGAACCGCCAGGTGCTGCCAGTTTTTGTATACAGGTTTACCTGAGTCAGATGCCAGTGCTTGGATGCCTTAGCGATAGGGTCCGTGACGTGGGTGCACGCCGCTCCGAACAGCATCAGCTTGTGTGGTCCACTATGCATCATGTCGAAAAAAGACTTCACGCCCACCGCTGCGTTGCACTGTAAAATGATTTAGAGGTCAGTGTGGAGATCAATAGTACCTCCCTCTGTGCCAGGTAGGCGATTAAGGTATCGGCACCGACAGGTGGCCGTATATTCGAACAACAGTGAGGATGCGCAGCAGCATCCTCATCGCGAAGTTGGGAATCCCGGCAACTAAATATGTGAAAGATTAGCTTCCAAAAAATACTTTTTATTATTTTTAAGTTGCGCTCAGCGATAGCCACCATGCCTACGCAGCAATTGAGAGGATACAATGGAGAGACCTAACAATGGACTTTTTATAGCGAAAATATGAGGGGATAAGTTGACATAGGTATCGATTTAAAATTTCATATAATTATATCATTTTCTTTTAATGAATTTATATTCACATAGCACTTGTGTCACGACGTTAAATCAGAAATATAATACTCAAACACATTCCACACCCAGACACCGAAATATCAAACACAATAATCATCGTATAAATATTGGAACTGGGGGAGATCGAACCCACTACCTTTGGCTCACAAGATAGGATCTCTACCATCTACGCCATCGGATAACTTAAAATATTACGCCCCTACATACGTCACCGAACCTGCATCACGCTCACTAAGCTTTCTCAACGCTCCAATTATAACATATATCCAAGTATCAGGACAATGGCTATGAAGTCGACCACCTAAATCTGAAAAAGACTCCTTTTCGCAAGTAAAACCACTTAGGAACTTCCCTAAAAGGTAATGCAGCCTTCATCATATCAGTATAAATCTTGCAAAGTGATTTATAATAATTTCAGACTTGACCCAATTATTCCCGCGCCGGGCAAGCGTGATGTAGCTTCGTGATGAGGATGCTACCCATCCAAGAAACTTAGAATTTGAGCTACGCCAGAAAGGATAGATATACCGTCATCTGAAGGTCAGATATGGCAGACGCCTCTAACAATACCTGGTACTGGACAAACATTTACTTTACTTGGAGTCAGGCCAATGTACGAGATATTGTTTGAATTTATTATTATTAATGGTATGCATGCTATTTTATTAGTGATGTAGAAAGGATGGATGAAAGTAGAATGACTGCACAAATATTTAGAACGAAAGTGAATGGAAGAATTGGTATAGAGTGACCTAGGCGAACATATCTTAACCAGGTAGAATTTCAGTAAATTAGGGCCAGGTCAGTAAGGAAGTGGGAGAGATGGAGAGGAGACACATGGAGATCCAGTCTGCCTTCCCCGATAGGACACAGGCGTGACGTATGTGTGCAATGTATGAAATTTAAGCTCCTTTAGTTTTGTTTTTTAATTATAGGTTTTGCTAAAAGTTTGCTACAGCATAATATAGTAACTAATTTAGTAATCAAATATTATGAGTCTTCCTCGTCGAACAATTTATACCTATATCTGGACTGCTACTATGTCGGTGCATGTTCCTATTAAACTGGTTTCAACTGCTTTACCTCAGTGTCGTTCCACCACATGTGAAGCCGGTAGTTCCTCAGCACCGACTCGTGTTCGTTCACGTGGTCCAGTGCCAGCTTCACACTCGGCATCACCCCTCGACCTACGGCAGTGTTCACGGAACATTGGACTATCCTTCAAACTGTAGCACTCAGCAGGTCGAGCTAAGGAAAGATCTCATAAAGGTCATTGGTATACATTAATAAAAGTAATACACATAAGCAAGTCCGAATAGTCGATTCGTCAGTATTTGCCGAAGAACAAAGCTGACCAGAAATACCTACTGCACATGTTTGGCTGAATTCAGCTCATGCCAATTGGGTGGTTTATTCCGGTTAATACCTTCAATTCGTCTTGACTTTTGCAGAACTTGTAGAAAATGATATTCCACTGCATTTAATCCGTTCTAGCGGCAGAAGGCCATGTCTTGACCATTCATATGCAATATATATTCGATATTACCGTCCGGTTGTGCAGTTAAATGTCGTCCCGCTTATGTGTATACAACAGCATCTCAGTTGTTTCTACCGCCAAATAATAGTTAAACATATTTTAGCTTGAAGGGTAATTATAGGTAGTGAAATTACTGTGTAATAATTAGACCACATTGAGCCTGACCATTATTCTAAGTCTATGTAGAAGCAAAGGCAATTTTAGCATTTAAGTATGTACTAATTAGATAGATACCAGTGTTAGAGTTCTCGACTCCCTTTCCGAACGGGAAGAAGCCGGCTATATAGACATCAGTCCTTCGATTTAAGATGGCGTCCAAATTCGGCTTCTGAGGACTACCCTCGCTGAAGCCCAGCACAAACAGAAGAACGATCAGCGGAGACATTGCGGCTTCTGAAAAGAGATGGAAACTATTATTTAGCGTACATTGATCCTCTATAATATGTGTACGCTTGGTAGAACAGTACACAAATAGCCATGGACATGCACTATACCGGAGAAATCGGAGATCTGGTCAATTTGACCAGAGACTGCTGACTTCATGAATCAGTCACTCAATCTTAACCTATTTAAGAAGCTGAGCAGCAGTTTTCGCATTCCGATGTTTATGAAGTCAGCAAACAAACATATACTGCCCGCTTGGTGATAAACCTCACCGCAGCCGATAGATACTCGTGTCATCAGAAAGATATCACTTGCGTGTCGCCAACCCCATGAACTGAAGATACAATGTCACATTTTCGTAGTAACTCCCTTTCTCACCCTTCAAACCCGAACACAGCAATGCGAACACTGCTATTTGGCGGTAGAAATAGGTGAAAGTAAGTTACGATAACAGACGACCTTTGTAAGAGGTTAACCTCTTTGTTTCAAAGGGCGAGAGGTAGTAGAGTTACTGGGTAATGTGTTATTCTCTATGGAGATTCTGGTAATACCAAAAGTCTTGAGCGTTTATAGACTTTATATTTTTGTTCAAGCAACCTATAAGTTATCAACCTATTTAATACGAATAGAATTGCAACCAAAATTCACTAGGTTTATTTTTAAATTAAACCGGTATAATATTCCATATTTTGTACCTACATAGGTTTATTTTAATGTATCATTGATTAGAAGTAGTCTTTAGAAGAACCAGTACAAAATTAAACAGTTCGCTGTAAATAAAAAGGTCTTCTCTTTTTCGCACTAAAATATACTTAAATTTTGAATGCAAAGGCTAAACTAGACCCGAATTAAGTTCTGAATTTATAAAGATATTAATAGAGACTAGAACGAAGCATGACCTGCCTTCACGTGATATCGCAATCCCAACTACATATAAAGAAGGATTTATTTCCCTTCACAGCACTTCTAAGATCTTCCAGAAATTCCCATTTTCATTACTGACCACTAATTACACACCACAACCCATGTTAGCACCTCAAACTGCACAAATCGAGCATTTTATCGAAATCAGCACAAAATTCACATTTTCAGCTTGAAACAGTTCGCCACTCTCTCACGGGGTCTGGAATATCATGTACGTAGTATGACGATAAAAATAAACTCTAATTCGCTTTAAATAGAACTCACAATCGCATGTTCGAGACTGTTCTGTAAAATACTAGGGCAGCGCAGAAAATTAAACCAATCCACGCGTTTTTCGGACGAAAATAAGCCGTAATTAATTGTAATAAGGTAAAAAATTTCGTATAGTTAGGTGGTGTTTAAGACTTTTCGCGTCGGGCCAGGTCAAGCAAACAAGCAAAATTAGGCTTTCATGCTGCAAATCGATAGAGGGTGGGCAACCCGGATAGAGTTGTATCTTTTTAGGGTAGAATGTCGATAACAAATAGGCACTATTCGGCGTCAAAATGCCTGGTGACGCATTTAGTAGTGAATCAAGGGTGACAGGTTAGGTTCAGTCCCCACCCAGGATATTATTTGTATAAGTGATGAATGTTAGTGTTTTTTCTGTGTCAAGTGTTACATAAATGTATTTAAGTATTATATTTGTGTTTCTCTGTAGTCTATGTGTAACATAAGTGCTTAAAGCGTATTATTCCGGAGTCAGATTGAAATGTGAGATGATGCGTGATTTAAAAAATACATTATATTTTCCGATTATATAAATTTTAGGGAAATATTATTAGAGACATTTTTGATGGAATATCAGCGGACACAAAACGTAGGTTTTGTGCCCGCTGAGAATTATCTTTGGCTAATTCAATCTATTTTAGGCGTATTAGTTTAAAATTCTAGAATATATTATATTATCGATAATCTTTTAACTAGACCTGCATCCTATAGCGATTTTTAAGTATAAGTTGGCTCAATATGGTTTTTTTTTCTGGATGACACATATGCAAATAATTATAGATATTGTTATTCAATTCATTGGTAATTACTGATATAAACTGCTTAGTTGAAATCATTTATTTATTATTTTTCAGAACAAAATTAAATTCGTAATATAAATTTGCTCTCGATAAAAAGTCTAATGTGCCTCACTATTGAGCTTTCTTTTACGCCTGCGCAGAAAATGGGGCGTTTCTTGCTCTAAAAAAATAAATGAAAAAATTACGGATGGCAAAGTTAGATACGTTTGCTTAGTTCTAAATGTTAATGTCATGTTAATGTCTTGAAATAAATAACTCCTGCCCACACATTCTATATACATAATGAAGGAAATAAGTTTTGCATTTTCTTTTTATCAGGTGATATATTTTTTTCTTAATTAGATGAACGTAGATCACGCTTATAGGAAATCGTAAAAAATGAATATTTAATTTTTTTACGTAATTACATTATTTTTAAAGTTAATAAAGAGAAACTGAAAATGTCCCTACTGCTAAGAAGAAAAAACAATATAATTAATTTATTGCACTGATTTGCAATTTCAAACCGTAAGCAGCTGTTATAGAGTATTTTGTTTGTAGTTTTTAAAACACAATGACACTTTACTAATCAAATTGCCATGGCAAATATTTTCGTTCCTTTTGAAGCAAGTTTGCTATTTTTTAATTGTTTTTAGTATTATAGAAAGTAACCAAAAATATTGAGTTTTAACGAAAAAATATAATTTTACATACAATATTAACACAATTTTAATTACGTTTCAAATTAGAAATTTGAATAAATACTTTTTGTTCAAAATTACGTTCCGTTACACGTTGTGTGGATGAAACTTCAAAAGCTCCACATAAGCGGTATGAGCTGACAACCCCAGATGCCAGAATACGTGGCCCCGAAGGTTTACGTGATTTGTGCCTCTTGTTTATATTTTTATTGCATTCTTTCGTTGTAAATTGCATTTGAAGCCGTGAGTATTTTAAGACTATATTAATTTCTAAATTCTTAAAAAATACTGTTTAGCTAAAACTTATAATATAGTGTAAAGGTAAATACAAAGTTACATGGCAGCTGTCAGATTTAGTATTACAAGATTTCCTTTTATTTTTCTATATTATATCAGTATTTTCTATTTTAATTGTCCATTACTGTGTATTGTATGGTATTTGAAGTGTATTTGACGTGAATTTAGGTTATACAACATTCAACTGTGATAGAATTATAAGTGAAACCATTGGTATGTTGTATCTTGTTTTACCTAATTATAACCAGATTTTTGGCGTGTAATGAGATTTAATGACTGTAAGTCAACGCAACAAAAAGTCATGATATGCTAATGTGGAAGCTGCGTTGTGTTGTCTACCAAAACAGTGTAATATATTAGTATGTTGTGTGTAGAGAGTGAAGCAAGTCCTTATCAATATTTGACACAGATATTTCCTTGTAAATTCTTGCAATGATTTGAATTTGAATGAAATGTGAGATCGTATTACTTTAAGTGGAATCTATGTGTGTGTAAATACATTTTTAGTATGTTTAAATATTTGTAAATATGTGGGTTAAGTAATGTGTTCTTGTTTTTTAAAAATCATCAATTCTTTTAATGTCATTTAATTAGTGACAATAATGACAATTGCTCAACTCTGCCTGTTTTGTACCTTTTCATAGGAAAACTAAAATTATTAAGATGTTAGTTTACGTTAAAGTGATTTTGATAGTTGATTTGCAAATAATTAAGTCCTAGTTGTGCATATTTTATTTTTAATGTGCAAAAGGTTAAATAAAATTCATGTTAACTCAATGCAATACAGCTGCATATATGCAGTCTATATTTAAACTATATTATGAGAGATATGCTGACATTTTTTTAAACAACCTACTTAAAAGTAGAGAAGGGTCTTGCTAAGAATGTGGTTTTGACTTCTACAGTGGAAAGCTTAAAATACATTTCTGGAACTAGTAGCTATAGTGTAACTAGTTCCAAAGAATAGCATATAGTGTGATATCGCAGGAATGAATTCTGTGATTGCTTCAAGTGTGTAATAAGCTCCTTGGTTCCTATATTCTCCTTCCCAAGACATGTATGTCCAAAAATGAAATAAATAAATTTTTGACTGCCACATCAGCCACATTCATACCTCTAGAGTTGCAGATTTCCATATTCTACCATAGCATTAGCAAGCTTTATGATGATGATGATGATATAATTATTTTAATTTAAATACATATAAGATATATTTTATATTGCCTTTTCAGGATAATTGGCTTCAGACAAGATGATGAATCCGCAGTATCTTCCACCAGGGCAAAATAATAACACTCCAAGCAACCCCCTTATGTTCCCTCCAACATCGCAAGATTTTAATGGGGTCCAGAACGCAAATGTTTACAGTCAAGTGCCTTTGAATGGTCCACAGCCCCCAAAGCCTTTTGATCAGAATGACATGTCACAGAAAATGCAAACTATGAACATAAACGGACCAGGATTCCCAAATATCCCAAGTTCACAGTTGCCACCTGGTCAGCTTACCCCTTCAAATTTTCCTCCTACTTCTAATTTTGGGGGAAATCAATTACCACCTGGGCAAAGGCCTCCAGGGCAGTTCCCTCCTGGTCATCCACCGGTTAGCGGGGCTCCAATGGCGCAACCAGTACCACAAAAACAACCCATGCCCCCATCTTCAGCACCTGGTCCACTCCCACCCCAGAACTTTGGGCAAATGCCACATCCAAGTCAGACTCCCCAATTCCCTGGACCCCCAATGAGCCAAGCTAGTCAGCAACCAATGGGACAACCACAAGGCCCACCTGGGTCAGGCCAATTGCCGCCACATTCGCAACCTAGTCTTCCACCGCAATCTGGACCAATGCCTAGACAGTCTGGTTTATCTACTGGACAACTTAAAGGCCCTGGCATGACAGGTCAGAGCCTGCAGCAGCCTGGTCTTCCACCACAAATGGCAATGCCTCAGCCCGGACAAGCTCCTATGACATTGCAACCGGGGCAGATGCCACCGAGATCCGAATCAAGTGGTTTTCCACCACAGTCTGGCCCAAGTCAACCCGGCTTGCCAGGGCAACCTGGTCAGCAAGGTCCACCTCAGCAATTAGGAATGCCATCACAACCCAGCAGGCAGCCGCAGTCATTGAACCAGCCACCTGGGTTACAACAGCAACCAGGCTTACCACCACAACCAGGCATGCCGCCTCAGACCGGAATGCAGCAACCAGGGATACTTTCACAACCAGGACTACCGCTCCAACCCGGAATGCCACCTCAACAAGGGTTAAACATGCCGCCACAACCAGGAATGCAGCACCCAGGGCTACCTCAGCAACCAAGGCTACCATCACAGACAGGAATGCAACAACCAGGATTGCCTCTACAACCAGCAATGCAACAACCAGGGTTACCCCTACAACCGGGCCTGCCACCACATCCAGTAATGCAGCAACCAGGGTTATCCCCACAACCGGCCATGCCACCACAGTCAGGAATGCAGCAACCAGGGTTACCACCGCAACCAGGCATGCCACTGCAGCCAGGAATGCCACAACCAGGGTTGCCTCCGCAACCTGGAATGCCACCACAATCCGGTATGCCGCAACAGCCAGGGATGCAGCAACCAGGGCTCCCTCCTCAACCGGGCATGCAACAAATGACCAACCAGTTCCCATCGATGCCTGGTCTTCCTCATATGCCGCCGCCCGCGTCGCAATACCCTGGAATGCCGCCCATGAATCAGCAACCTGGTTTCAATCAGGGTTATCAGCAGTCAGGATATCCACCGCAACCATTCCCTGGTCAGCAACCAAGCTATCCTGGTCAGCAGTTTCCTCCGGCTGGGCCCAAGCGGCTAGACCCTGATAATATGCCAAGTCCAGTAAGTATCATGAAGTATCTGTTACATTATGTTTATTCTGTTATTATTGTTATTTGTTGTATTCATCACATACTCTATATATATATATATATCATAAAGTAAAGTATAGTATAGTAAATATATGTTAAGATATTATATTTGTGACTCTTCTGTTGTCTGATCTCTGTAACAAGTGCTATATGCGACTCATCTCGGAGACATGTCGATGTATGAGATGTCGTGTAAATTTTATTTAAGAGTCATCCAGTTTATTTTGGGTGAAGAATATTGGTAAAGTAGTTGTTAATGCGGAGTAGAGCTTTGCCTAATAAACTGAGGTTCCTAATTATTTGGATAGCCCATACCGATCTCCGTTTTAGTCGTAATAAAAAGTTGTAGAACAACTAAGAATTAGCAGTATTCGTTTTTGTTCAATTATAATAATACTAGCTGTGCCCGCGACTTCGTCCGCGTGGAATAGTTTTTTTTCGGTACCATACCTATTTACTTCAAATTATATAAACTTTGAATGTCACGTTTATTTATATCGAATCAATGGCCTGAAAAATAAGTTTTAAGTTTCTAGCTCTAAAAATAGCGATCCATGCAAACAACTTTTCATCCCCCCTTGCAACCCCTTACAACCCTTATTTCGAGTTCAAAAATAGCCTATGTCCTTTCTTAAGGTCTAAAGATTGTCTATGGCAGATTTCATCAAAATCGGTTGAGAGGTTTAACCGGGAAAGCGTAACAGACAGACAGACAGACAGACAGACAGACAGACAGACAGACAGACAGACAGACAGAGTTACTTTCGCATTTATAATATTAGTAGGGATTATGAAGAGAAATGTTTAGTATCTATCATACTAATAATATACAGAAAAAAATGGGTATTTTTATTTATTAGTATTTATAGAAATTCTTTTACTAATAGAATCTACATTATTCTGAAGCATCATAGGCAAAAAATAACTGTACCTTCGTAACAAATGAAACTTCAAGACTGCAGGATTAATTTCAAAAACTCTTTGACCAATAGAAAATTACATATCAGCGAGTGATACAAAATAAGTATTTATCATATAAATGTTTATCCTGGAAGGGGCCGAACCCATGACCTTTGACGCATGAGACAGGATCACTATTATCTGCGCTATCGGGCCCGTCGATTAAATTAATCCATACTCTGATAGCCGTGGACTTCTGGCAAAGTAAAAAAGTACATCCCTCTATACTAGCTGTCGTAAGAGGCGACTGAGGTACCGGCACCTCATGGCGATATATTCGTCCAAAATACAACAGGCAGAGACGGGCAGCAGCATTTTCGTCGCAAAGTTATGCTTTGCGATTGCCAAAATGTCTCCTAGCGCAGCAATTATGGGCAAAAGTCCTCCTTGGGAAGGCCTATGTCCAACAGTAGCCTTTCTATGATGATAGTTTGTAAATGTAAATAAATCTCATCTACAGATCCAAGAGATGGCAGACGACCAGCTTAATCGAGGTGGCATCTTCGTCACCAACGACAAAGGCCTGGTCCCCCCACTAGTTACAACGGACTTCGTCGTCGACGACAAAGGAAACGCCAGTATGTCATTTTTATTAAAACCAGTGGTCAGAATTCGACCATAATTCTTGCCCAGTGGTCCAACTACCATATTTGCCGCCCGGTGGTCAAAATTCGATTATAATTCCTGGCCGATAGTTTAAATTCGACCTCGATTCGAATTATGGTCATAGTGTATGAATGTTTGCTTCGTTTAAGTATGTTGTGTTTTATTGCAATAGTAATGATGTATTGTCAATTTTAATTACATTAATGTATTACATACTAGTGTATCTATACTATACTAATATTATAAAGCGGAAAAGTTTGTTTGTTTAAACGCGCTAATCTCAGGATCTACTGGTCCGATTTGAATAATTCTTTTTTGTTGGATAGTCCATTTATAGAGGAAGGCTTTAGGCTATATAACATTACGCTGAGACCAATAGGAGCGAAGCGTCAGTGAGAAATGTTGCAAAAACGGGGAAAATTATTCACATTTGAGGTCTTTCGTCGCATGCGCTGCATAAACGGTTTAAGTTATTCACAAACTTTGTATGGTATTTTGGGAATACTTTTTAAAAAATCATTGAGTACGTGTTTTCAAAAAGGGGGGGGGGGGGGAATTTTTTTTTGGAAAAAATTTCAAAACCTAAAAAAAATTAGTCATCATCTTATCAGCCATTAAAATTCACTGCCTATAAGCCTCCCCAAGAACAGGGGATTTATTGCCCATAATTACCGCGCTGGGCAAGCGTGTTGTCAACCGCAGAGTGGATCACGATGGGGATGCTGCTGCCCTACTCCTCCCTGTCCGTTTGAGCTACACTGATTCGGTTGGATTTACCGCCATCTGTCGGTTCTGGTACCTTAGTCGCCTTTTACGTCACCTGATACAGGTGTGGAGGTATTGTACTTTACGATAATTATATTCAAACTATATTTTATAATTTTACTTCATGTTAGTAACCTGAGTTTTTGTGAAATACCCGTTTGAAGCCAGGGCGGGCCGCTAGCCGTCTATATATACTTGATATAATAGGCTATATATATGTGTATCTTTTGTTTCAGGTCCTAGATACATAAGAAGTTCAATGTACAGCGTCCCAGTCACCGCTGATTTGCTCAAACAGACTGCGATGCCTTTCTGCTTGGTTGTAAGTATCTTACACAGTGAATTGTACACACACATGCATATATCATCAAATTGATCTTAGACAACCTCTTTGGCCTATGTTTATCATCATTCAAGCCATTAGAAATCCACTGCTGGACATAGGCCTTTACAAGAAAGGAGGGTTTTTGCTTATAACTGCCGCGCTGGGCAAGCGTGTTGGCAAACGCAGAGCGCAGCTTTAGCTACCAGGATGCTGCTGCTCATCCCCGCCCTGTGCATTTGAGCTGCACTGTAGAGATATACCGCCATCTGTCGGTTCCGGTGCGTTAGTCGCCTCTTACGACACCTTGTGCAGTGTGAGGTACTATTCTACCCTTCCGATAGCTCACGGCAAATCGTAGGGAGTTGAGTCCTATGTCTATAAGACTCAACAACCTATAAGATATGACCAAGCGGCTAAATCTTCTTGACCTAACATTCTTCTTTAAATTTACACGACCACAAATACGCTCTTCACCAGTATCGGAGTTGTTTTACATCTAAATTCTCATCCGCTGAACTCTTTTAGGCGGGATCTCTACTGCATCGAGAGATAGGCTGTTCAACATTTGTAGTAGATGTCTGAATGTTAATTTCGTAGTCAAAGTCAAATATCTCTTTATCTATATAGGCGTATAACCGGCACTTTCAAATCCTCAAAACAACAAAAAATATATCCACGAGTATAGATTCGCTTATTACAAATTTTACACAAATGACCGGTGACCCTGACAACCTTATGGTGTTTAAACAATTTAGTGTCAATTTAGTGTACTTTAATACTAATCTCCACGGCTCCAGGCGGGTCTTGTAACTAAGTTTAAAGCAAGAAAAATTGATGTTTATAAGAATTCGAATGACACCTACCGGTTGGTATTATTGGAACTCACACCGGCGTCGGCGCGAGTGATACCCTTGTGATATCGCGGGGTGACGCTCACTACCCCGGGGGCAGGTGGCGCCGATGGCGGAGACCGTGGGCGCGGAGCTGGAGCCGCCGCTGCTGGACTTCGCGGCGCTCACCAACTCGGCCGGCGCGGGCCCCGTGCGCTGCGGCCGCTGCAAAGCGTACATGTGCCCCAACATGAAGTTCATCGACGCGGGCCGGCACTTCAAGTGCGCCTTCTGCAAAGCCACCACTGAGGGTGAGTGGGGCGTCTTTTATCATATTCATTGTCTTCATCAGAATCCTCACCACATTAATCATCATCATCATATCAGCCTGTGAACGTCCACTATTGGACGTAGGCCTCCTTAAAAGTAGCGAATTTTCGAGTAACGAGGGCGCAGTATCCCGACGTGGATCATGCTGCCCATTCCTGTCTAGCGTATATTTAAGGTTTTAAGTTAGTTTAAACTTGAGTTTTACAATTTCAAAATACACGAATCATTCTGAACGTCAATCCGCCATTGAAACAAATGATGCTCTCCTACGAGCCTATCGTCTTCCATTCAAAGATTTTTAAATTTTAAATATTTAAATGACATTTCATAAAATACCTTTTCACCGTGGATCCCGGTAGATATTACTACTAGAAGTAGACCACACGCAAATGCCGTCAGCATTGGTACCTCACTCACCTATTTCTACCGCCAAACAGCAGTGTTTGCATTCCTCGCAAACTCTGCGGGAGCGATGAAGCTAAACGCGCGCCTGCACATACTGCTGTGAAATCGGGAAATCGCTGGAATTGTTTAAATTAAATAATACAAAGTTGGGGGAAAGAGGGGGGATTGTGAGATCCCTTATTAATGCTGCTGTAAAATCGGGCAAAGGACCGCTTCTTTTGCCCTATTTCACAACAGCATGAATAAGGGACATCGCCCCCCTCCCCCCTCATCTGGTGGCGCTGCAATTGCGTCTGAGCACTCCAGCTTTAAGTTTTCTGAAATAACAGGTGTTTGAATCGCTGTTCCAGTTTGAAGGGTAGTTGAAGCAGTAAAATTGCTGGGTTCTGTGTCATCCCCAAGTGACGAGATTGGCGACGCGCTTGTGTTTTCTTCGTTATGATACAAGCGTCTATAGGCTGCGGTGACGGTGCTTAATATCTCGTGTGCTTGTCTGTCGACTTAGTCATAAGAAAAAATATGGTTGATTGCCACCAGTCCCGATGGAGTATACGCAATACGTGAACAGCATGCAGCAGTATGGACGCGTGCCCGCTGAGACGGCACTCGGAGCGTACGAGATCGTCGCCACCAAGGAATATTGCAGGGTAAGCAACACGGCTAGATTTCACTACTTAGTATACATCAACGTCGCTTTCTGTCCCTAAATATCGACAGGCCCGATGGTAGGTACAGATGGTTGTGATCCTATCTTGTACACCAAAGGTCGTGGGTTCGATTCCCGCCCAGGACAAATATTTATGTGATGATGTTGGTCTTTGTTCTGTGTCTGGGTGTTAAATATATGCATTTAAGTAGTATATTAGTGATCCCTCTGTTGTCTGACGTCCGTAATACATGCTTTAAGCTTATTAGAATTTATATTGTACTAGCTGTGCCCGCGACTTCGTCCAACTTTTCATTTCCCCTTTCGATCAACAACCCTTATTTAGAATTAAAAATTAGCCCATGTCCTTTCTCAAGGTCTAAAAATTGTCTATGCCAAATTTCATTAAAATCGGTTGAGAGGTTTTAGCGGAAAAGCGTAACTAACAGACAGACAGAGTTACTTTTGCATTTATAATATTAGTAGGAATTATTATATTATTTATATATTTTTATATTATTATTATGTTAAATATTCTACTCCAGTATTGTAACCTAATTTACTAAAAAATTGGGGTAACCCAATTTTTATCCTCATTGCACCCGGGTATAGCCGGGGCCAGGATCATCAAGACCTACGCCTTCGGGCCCGTCGAAACCGTATTTACGTATTTAGTTATTGTCATGATGATTTACTATATTGTTCCAGAACAACACGCTACCCAACCCGCCGGCGATTGTGTTCGTCATAGATGTTTCTTACAATGCAGTTAAGAGTGGATTGGTGGACGTCGTTTGCGGCAACATTATGAGCTTTATCGAGGTGATTATACTCTACTGTTAAGCAATGAAATTACCGGGTAATCTGCGGTAACGCCGTCATTACCGGGTAACTTTTCTAACTTCTTCAGGCTCAAGTATATTTTATATAAATAGGCTCATACTGGCATCATATAGTCGTGTGGTACCGGTGGAGACATATCTCTCCCTGTACCAGGTGTCATAAGAAATGACTGAGGTACCGAGCTGACATGCGGTATATCTCGGAAGTGCATACAGCAAGGCGGCGATGAGCAGCAGCACTCACCTCCCGAAGTTACCATAATAATGGGCAAAATTTCTTTAATAGAGGGGGGCTTGTGTTCAGCGGTAGACTTTCTGCGACTGCTGTGACGAAAGCCTATGCTTACAATGCAGCCATTCCCACGAGATCTGAAGAGCCACCTAATATGGGGTCGTGAATTTAGGTAACTAAATTCTAACTCCGTCTGATGATTGATCGCTTCATTGTGTCTACAGGCGATGCCCAAGGACCCGCACACCGGCCAGAGTTGGACCCGCGTTGGGTTCATCACCTACAGTTCCACCGTTCACTTCTACAACATCAAGGTTAGTCGCATGTCGATATTGTTTTAAAGGGTGGCCGAAAGACAGACTAGTCTGATACCGCCGTTTTACTCGCCGCTCGTCATTTACAATCTGTTACATGTGATATAGCTCTCGAAAAATATTTATGCACACACACACACACACACATTTCTAGAAATATGACTCCAATATATAGTATAAATCAAATTCACTTCTCTCTGTCTGTCCCTATATAATAAAAAATAAGTTGTATTTTCATGTATGTATTTATAGGTATATAATTTTATTATTACATACATACATCACGTCTGTGTCCCATCGGGGCTAGCAGAGACTATGGATCTCCACTTGCTATGATCTTGGCAAACCTCTCTCGCTTCCCTTACGCGCATTATTTAAATAGACAGTGACAATAGAGAAAGGAATGTTGAGATGGTTTGGACTTGTAGAAAGGATGGATGAAAGTAGAATGACTGTGCAAATACATAGAAGAAAGTGAATGGAAAAGTTGGTATAGGACGATCTAGGCGAACATAGCTTAACCAGATGGAAGAGGTATTAAAGAAGGGCCAGGTCAGAAGTACCAAGAATAATCGAGCGTGTATGAAAGGTCTAATGTGAGTAATGCCAAAATCGTAAAAAGTGGAGATCCATGGATTTATGTATGTATATATAGTATTAGTATTTGAAGTACTTTATTTCATTTTTATAAAATAGTAGTACACATCGAAATGCCCTGTCACATTGTCTTGGTTATGTCCATCCAAAGGTTGCCTGGAAGAGATCGCTCTGAACGACAATGTGTTCGTATTTATTACTATTTAAAAGTTTTATTTATCTTTATGTAATTTTCTATGTACCTTCATAAAGAGTATATTATTATTATTATTAGATTTCAATTTTAAATAACTAAAATTCACGGGCTTAGGTCAAATGAACTTCAGGATTATGATGGGGGGAAGGAGTATCGAGAGATATAGTCTTGTAAGAACTTTCGGACAATACGGAAGGTGTTAAGAATTGCCGATTTCTGCATAGTGATGTAAATGCTTTCTGGTAGGTCAAGGGTTCGCAAGGCATCAAGTAGGTGCTTAGGAATGACACCAGTGCTTGAAAGCACCAGCGGTACAATGTACAAAGTGTACATACATTCGTATTCTATATTTCTTCCTTTAGTTCTGTGTATGTATGTATTTTTTCTGTGATAGTTTTATTTAGGTTGTAAGTGTTAGGGCAAGCTATGTCTATAAAATATACTGTATTATTTGTCTTATCAACTAGAGTAAAGTCTGGTCTATTGTTACGTACAGTTCGGTCAGTCAGAATGGCTATATCATAATACATCTTATAACTGGCGGTTTTCAGCATTGGTTTTGGGCTATATTGTATTGTAATTGTGTATTGTACACGTGTGAATGTTTGTGTGTATGTTTGTTACCCTTATCAAGCGTGTCGCCAACCCTGTGATTTGAAGAACAAATAATATGTCACATTTAACCCGTAATTCCATTGCCTCACACAACCTTAAAATGGGAACACAGCAATGAACACTGCTGTTTGGCGGTAGAAATAGGTGAGAGTGAGGTACCAACGTAGGCGAACTTTGTAAGAGGTCTACCTCTTGTATCTTAAACTGTCTCACCTTGCATGTGTGTAGCTGTTGGGTTTCCATCAAATCAACAATAATAATAAGTTTCGACAACATCTCATACAATGACCTGACTCCGTGATAAGTCGCTTAAAGCACTTGTCTTACGGACGCCAGACAACAGAGGAATCACAAATATACTACTTAAACACATATATTTAACACCCAGAACGAACACATATATCATTATATAAATTTTGGCTCTGGGTGGGAATCGAACTCACGATCCTTGGCGCACAACATAGGAACACTACCAACTGCGCCATCAGACCCGTCAAAACCAATACACATTTCCGTTAATATTACACATTAACAAACTTAAATGAAGTAAACATTAATTGTCCAAGTGTGTAATGTTTCTCACAGTAATTTACTTTAAACTAGAAAATTAAAGAAAATCTTAGCTGTCTTAATTAGCCGTGGAGGACCGGCGGAGTAGAATAACACTATCCTCTGTACCTGGTGTCGTAAGCCGAGGTACCAGAACCAACAGGTGGTATATCCACCTAACACTGTAGATCAAATGCAACAGGACGGGAATGGCCACCAAGTTTACCCAGCTTGGCAATTACGGGCAATGTCCCTCTTTCTTGAGGAGATTTGTGTCCAGCATTAGCGGTTGGCTGATATTTTGATGATGATATTTCTTATAGGGTTCCCTAGCCCAGCCCCAGATGCTCTCAGTAGGAGACGTGGGAGACATGTTCGTGCCACTCCTCGAAGGGTTCCTGGTGCGACCCGAAGACAGCGGACCTGTATTGCAACAGTTGTTGCAGCAGCTGCCCGCCATGTTCCATGAAAATAAAGAGACGGAGACTATTCTGCTGCCTGCAGTTCAGGTACAACACCAGAATATTTTTGTTTTTATTAATACATCTCTCATCTGAAATAAGTCGCTAAAAATACTTGTGTTAGTGCTCAACTACTCATTTAACATCCAGATAAAGAACAAACACAACTATATAAATGTTTGTTCGCGTGGTACCGGAAGAGTAGAATAGAAGAGAAGGTATAGGAGAAGAAGGTATTCCAAGGTATTCTCCTCTACCAGGTGTGGTAAGAGGTGACTAAGGTACCAAACCGATCGATGGCAGTATATCCATCGAAAACAGTAGCTCAAATGGGCAGGACGGGTATAGGCAGCAGCATCCCCCGTCGCGAAAGCTGCGTTCTGCGATTGCCAATACGCTTACTTAGCGCGGCAATTATGGGCGAAATTCCCGCTTTTTCAGGGAGGCCTGTGTGCAGCATTGGACTTCCCATGGGTGTAATGATGATGACCCTATGACGACAAGTAGCCTATACACGCTCATCTCATCACAAGGATATCACTAGTGCTTCAACCTTGTGTCTTGAAGATATTTTGTCAAACTACCTAGTAATTTCACTGACTGACTCTCTCATCATCCAAACCGGAACACTGCGTTTGGCGTTAGAAAGTGTGAGGTATCAACGCAGACAAACTCTACGGTCTACCTCTGGTAAAATAAAATAATTTGCTTCAAAAGAATCCTGTTTATGCACTTCCGATTCAACCGGTTTTTTGAAATGTGTCTTCGCTCGCAGGCTGGTCTTGAGGCTCTGAAGGCTGCAGACACGTCCGGCCAACTTCTAGTATTTCACACCAGCCTTCCGACGTACAACGCGCCTGGTAAACTGAACAACCGCGAAGACAGGAAGCTGCTAGGCACTGACAAAGAGAAGCAGATCCTGGGTGAGTTCGCTGTGTACATGATTTACGTCTTTTGCCTACCATTAGGGTAAGGATACATCGAGGTAATTGAGGCGTTTTTGTAGATCATTAAATAGTATTATACATGAATTACTTGAGCGTCAGCTTTTTGGAATTCGATCAGTGGCTCCAGAAGTTGTTCTGTTCCTGAGGGGATATTCGAAATCCCGAGGGAACTCATAGCCTATGTTACTCGTTAAGAATGCAGCATTATACAACGCTACCTAATCTAAAATTTGAGTTGTAATAGGGTTGTTTCCTAGTATTCACTCAATTAAAAGTAGATAAGTACACCGAAAGTTCACAAAACTAGAAACACGATAAGCTATATTTTATTATTTATAACTAACCACATAATTTTTTAATAATTTATGAAATTTAAGTTTATCGCCTATTACGTCACGCCATTTAAAACGGCGAGTGGCGCCGATTAGAGACTGATGACGTCACTTTACATTTGATAGTGACAAGTATTTGACATTGACAGGTACCTAACCTGAAACCTGAGGATACATGAGTTGTTTTGTTTACTTCGTATTTAATATATAAGTTTGTTAATTTTGTATTTGAGCGATAGACAGTTAATAAAAAATTATGGAGAAAGGATTTATGAAAGCTGATAGTTTATTTTATTAAGTTTTTTGAAACATCAACAAGTGTTTTCCAACGCTGACACAAACATAACCTCAAACCTTTGCCTCAAACTCGTATTAACACAAACTTTACGTTTGACATTGACACTTCATTGCACCGTTTCATTTTACCGCATTCAAAGCTCTGAACATTTAAGATATTTTATTTTTGTGCTCATTAAAAGAAACAAAATAGTGATACTCAAATGTTTAAATATATGTTTTTTGTATCTTTATTATAAAAATACATTAATAAAATTTTAAAATCAATTGGTCAGTATATTGGTGTGCGTTAAAATGTAAAGGAACATAATGTATAGTGACGTCACAGTCACGTGACCGAGCGTTTTTTGGCCATTTTTTAAGAAAAATAGAAAAAAATTAAATACATAAAAAGTAAAGAGATTTATGACGAAAAATGATAGGGAGGATGATCCTGAAATTATTTAGAAGCTATTTAAATAGTTTTGCGAAAATTGGCAACAAGCCTTTTGTTTTTGTTGTTTGAAGAAATATGAGACCGATTGAAAAAAAAACACTTTCGCTACCAGCACAAATGTCTGTATAACGTTTGGGACACTACTGAATGCACTATCAATTATTTATGACTAATTACTGATGTTTAATAAACGACGTGGGCCATATTCCCGTCATTCTGATGCCGTACGACTCGGTCGTCAGCATCATAGTCACAAGACCGACGACCACTGGAGGTCACTTCAAACGGGGAACACAATGAGCGGCGTTGACGTGTGACGGGGTCGGGTGACGTGCCGCGTGACGTGCCGCGTGACGTGCCGCGTGACGTGCCGTGTGCCGTGCCGCGTGCCGTGCCGTGTGTCGTGCCGCGTGCCGTGCCGCGAGCCGTGCCGTGTGCCGTGCCGCGTGCCGTGCCGCGAGCCGTGCCG
>JACJUM010005600.1:10630596-10665589 GCA_020976665.1 Heortia vitessoides | reverse complement strand
GCCGCGCCGCGCGGCGTGTCGTGACGCGAAGTGGTGCGTAGCGCCGCAGACGACGGCGTACAACGAGCTGGGGCAGGCGTGCGCGGCGGCCGGCGTGTGCGTGGAGCTGTTCGTGTGCAACAACGCGTACGTGGACGCCGCCACCATCGGCCAGCTGCCGCGCCTCACCGGCGGCCAGACGCACAAGTACACCTACTTCACGGTCAGTCCTGCGGGCGCTCCCGGGCCGGCTGCGGAGCCCGGCTTTTCTTATCGTGCAAATCGACGAAGATAACACCTCCTTGGTGATATTTTTGTATGATTTTTAATGATTGTCGACTGGTCGCCTATACGCGTACAAATCGGCACAAGGATATCACTAGCGCGTTGCTAACCTTGCGACTTAAAGATGGTGTCACATTGTCCAGAATTTTCTGCCTTTCTCACTCTTCAAACCAATAATGTTTGGCGGTAGATATTAGTGAGAGTGCGGTAGCAATACAGCCAGCCTTTCTGTGACAAAAACTCTTGTAATTAGTTATAAATACAGTGGAAACTCTTTTTATTTGGCCGTTGGCAATATGGATTCGCGGTTATCTGGACTGATGCCATTGAATGATTTGAAAGACACAGCTTAAAATTAAATAAAATATTTTATTTAATTATTACCAAACTTAGTTAGTTAGTAGTAGTAGTGGGCAGGGAATTTGGTACGCAGAACCGATGGCCGATGGAGTCGTAAGGTTCTGGAATGGAGACCACGTACCGGCAAGTGCAGCGTAGGGCGTCCACCTGCAAGATGGACAGACGATCTGACTAAAACCACAGGATCACGCTGGACACTGGCCGCATACAACCGGTCCTATTAGGGATTACTTGAGGAGGCCTATGTCTAGCTGTGGACATGGCTGATATGATGGTGGTGATTACCAAAATAATTTTCTACGTATTATTAATTATTTTAATATAAAGAAATATTATTATGTATTAGTATGTACATTATTTCTATCCAAAAGTTGCCTGTAAGAAATTGCATTTAGCGATAAGGCCGCCTCTTATACCTACTATTTTATCTTTTGGTGATGTTCTTGTGTTGCTTATATTGGTGTATAATAAAGAATATATTATTATTATATATGTAAATAAGTACATGAAGAATGTTGGAAAAAACATTCCTTAATTGACAGTGATGTTTGATTAGAATTTATTTTTTTATATAAAATGACCTGAAAACTGTCAAAAATGCACAGTCAAATGACAGCATTGAACATCACAGCATTGAACTCAATGTCACGCGCTTAAAGATTAATGTTGTCCAACTTGCACGAAGATAGTTTTATGCAGGCTGGATTGTTGGACTTTATATACATACGATACGATTATCCTCAAGTCTTACGAGCTTTGGAAGTGTCGGGTGTATCGTGGGGAGTGGGTCGCAGGCGGAGATGGATGGCGAGCGGCTGGCGGAGGACGTGCGGCGCGTGGTATCACGGCCCACGGCGCACGACGCCGTCATGCGCGTGCGCACCAGCTCCGGCGTGCGCGCCACCGACTTCTACGGCCACCTCTTCATGTCCAACACCACCGACGTGGAGCTGGCCGCCATCGGTGAGCCACACTTTCCACCTTACTACCCACCATTTTTAATTACGACTTCGTGTTTGTTCCTCTTTTCTAGAACCAATCGACCATGAAGGACCGCGAAATAAAAAATTTCTGTAAATTTAATACGAATGAATGGGTTACTCGTCAGATGTCTTCTTTACGCTGATGATCAAGTACTGTTAGCATCGTTAACTGAGATCGTAACGATTTTCTAAAGGAAAGCTATTAAAGTAAATGTAAGTAAAACGTAAGAGTTGGTGGTTGAAAAGGAGGAAAGTGTGATATATTGTGAAATTGTGATCGATGACGTGAAAGTTGAACAAGTGAAATAGTGTTCTCTAGAAAGTGTTTTTACAAAGAAGGAAGTGAAAGAAAGAAAAAGATATTTAACGGAGAGTGAAAGCTGGAAATACGGTCAATTTAGCCTTACATGCTTTTATGTGCAGCCAAAATGTGTCAAAAAGGCTACGACTGGCTGTTCATAGAGGTGTGTTGGTTCCAGCACTGACATATGGTAGTGAATGTTGGGTATGGCAGAAGACGCGAGTAGAATATATGTTAAGATGAGAGCACTTCGAAGTATGTATGGTGGGAGTTTGAGAGATTGATTATGAGTGATGTGTTATGATAATGTGATAGCTACAGAGAAAGGAATGTTGAGATGTTTTGTACATGTACAGAGCATGGGTGAAAGTAGAATGACTGCACAAATATATAGAGCGGAAGTGAATAAAAGAGTTGGTATAGAACGACCGAGGCGGACATATCTTACCCAGGTAGAAGAGGAATCAAAGATCGGCCAGGTCAGAAGTACCAAGAATAAACGAACGTATATGAAAGGACTAATGCGAGTAAGGGAAGCGAGAGAGGTATACCAAGATCGTAGATATATAGTCTGCCTACTGTGTTGAGCACAGGCGTAATGTATGTTATTATGCATTGAATTATGTTGGTATTGTATATTTTTTCCCATAGTCTGCCTACCCCGATGGAACACAAGCATGATGCATGTATATATCGTCGTATAAGTTCTAACACCGCGTAAGTCAAAATGTTGACACTTTGTACAATTGGTAAAACATTGCTCACGTTTCATAAAATCATTTTAAAACTAATTGCTTGTGCATTTAGTTGGTGCAAAATAGATTTCGTTTAAACAATACACGGTATAAAACGTTTACTGCATGCAGCGTTAGAAATGTAATATCGTGTTATCATTGGGCTTAATTATAAAGTTACCAACTCTGACATACGCGGTGTTAGAACTTAGAACTTATGCGACGATATGTTATATGTATGTATGTATGTATGTTTATGTATGTAAGGTATTTCTTCACGTATTAATATCTTAATTTATTAAACAATAGATGCAGACAAAGCGATAGGCATCGAAATCAAACACGACGACAAACTGACCGGCGAAGACGGAGTCTACATCCAGGCGGCTCTTCTCTACACGCACCGATCGGGCCAGCGTCGGCTTCGCATCCTCAACCTGGCCCTGAACGTGGCCCATCAACTCGCTGACGCCTACCGCAGCATGGAGCTGGACACCTGCATCAACTTCCTTACCAAGCAAGGTAGACTATCTCTAACGTTGAGATGTCTGCAGATCCTCAACCTTACGTTGAACATGGCCAACCTGGTTATGGGTTCAGTATGTTAGATAGCTTTTTGATATGCATATTCTTTAGTATTATAAAACGCTATCTGTCGGCTATCGGTTGCAGTACCTCATTCGCCTCTTACGACACCTGGTACATAAAGGACCATAATGCAAAATGCGAATGTCCTATTGAGCAATTCTTTTGTTTGTGTCTTTCGTTACGGCTTATATAACTAACGATTATACCTACTTTAAAGAAATTTTTAATAACAGATAGTTAATGTGATAAGGTGTAGCTAAGGTTTAATTAATGAGGTAGACCTCTTACTAAGGTTTAATTAATGGGGTAGACCTCTTACTAAGGTTGTCTGCATTGGTACCTCACTCTCATCTTATTCTACCGTCAAATAGTAGTGTTACCATTGCTGTATTGTTTTATTGCGTCTGTTCCTCGTCCAACCGAAACATAGTATTTGGCGATACAAATAGGTGAGATTGACCAATGCGGACGACCTCAGTATGCGGTCTTCGTTCGTTTGGAAACCTGGTGTAAAAAAAATAACTCCATCAAAAAGTCGCCGATCTCGTTTAGACCTCCTAAATACTATAGTATCAGGCCACGTATACGGGCCGGTTGGCGCAGACGGTAGCGATCCTATCTCGTGCGCCAAAGGTCGCGGGTTCGATCCCCACCCAGAGCAAATATTTAGATGAAACTTCGTATCTGTTCTGTGTCTGGGTGTTATGTCCTCTCAAAACAAGTCTTTTAAGCTATTTTGGAGGCAGCAAACGTCCCAGAAGTAGCGTGAGCGTGAACCGTTAAAACAACGTGGCGCCCCCCCGCAGCCGTGTGGGCGCTGCGCGAGTCGCAGGCGCGCGGCGTGCGCGAGGGCCTGTCGTCGCGCTGCGCGCGCTCGCTCACGGCCTACCGCCGCCACTGCGCCTCGCCCTCCTCCGCGGGCCAGCTCGTGCTGCCGGAGTCCATGAAGCTGCTGCCGCTCTACACCAGCTGCCTGCTGCGGTCTGACGCGCTGGCCGGAGGTTACTGATCCTAAATCATTCCGTGTGCGAGTATACCGCCCCGGGACGGCCGCTAGACCCCGAGGGCACTAGCCCACCCCAGGATGTTGGGCTGCCGACTCGAGATGTTGTACATTACATATCTACGTTGAGTGTCGACCCGTTGTGGCGAGTCAGGAGTCAGAACTTGAAATTTACCCTAGATCCGCCAATGAGTAGTTCACATTCCAACTAGGTATATCGCTGTTGGCCGATTCTTGAACTTCGTCATCATATCAGCCATGTCGTAGTCCTTCAAGCGTAAATAGAATAACAACTGTCGAATTTTCTATTTTTAATTATTATAATAATTTCTTTTTCTTAATCTTTATTTATATGTGAAACCTTGGTAATATCATCATATCAACTATTGGAAGTCCACTGCTGGACATAGGCATCTCCAGCAAAGAGGGAATCTTACCCATGATTCCCGCGCTGGGTGATCGCGGCAATCACGGGCAACGGCTTCTTGGTGGGAAAGCTGCTACCCGCTCTGTACATTTGAGTTACGCAATGCTATTTCAAATGAATGTACCGCCATATACCGGCTTCAATCAAATCAAATTAAAATAATCTTTATTGAAGTGAAGATTATGAGCACTTTCGAATGGGCAAAATTAAACAATTATACACGCTGGTTTTTTCTTGGTACCTCAGACCGGGCCCTTCTTTAATACGTCTTCTACCTGGTTAAGATATGTTCGCCTCGGTCGTCCTATACTGTTCTATATATTTGTGCAGTCATTCTACTTTTACCCATGCTCTGTACATGTCCAAACCATCTCAACATTTCTTTCTCTATTGCTGTCACATTATCTTAACACACTGTTCTTTAATCTATCTCTCAAACTCCCACCATACATACTTCGAAGTGCTCTCATCTTAACATATATTCTACTCGCGTCTTCTGCCATACCCAACATTCACTACCATATGTCAGTGCTAGAACCAACACACCTCTATGAACAACCAGTCACGCCCTTTTTACTACACATCGGCTCTTTATGAACTAGTTTAGTACAGAATTGAGCCGCCAGCTGGCGCCACCGTCTTCGCCTCGTGATGAAGTATATCTGTCAGGTCCGGACATGACGTGCGACGACCGGTCATGCGCGATGTACCGCGCGCTGACGGCGGATGTGGGTCTGTCGTGTGTGTACACGTACCCGCGCCTGCTACCGCTGCATGTACTACCGCAACAGGAGCCGCGCCCGCTGCGTGCCTCCGTCGACAAGATGGCCGATACTGGCGTCTATCTGCTGGGTGAGTCTCATACCTTTTGCGGACAATTACATTATAAAACTTTAATTCAAATTGTATGTAAACTTTAAAAAAGAAATTATTGCTTTTTGCGATATTACACATTATATGGTAGTATTTTCATGATTTAATAGAACTATTTATAAGTTATTTTACAGCTACTATAAAATGAGAGTCAACTAGCCAATTATGTGTTAAGATATTGTGTTGTATTTAAACGTGATCTGGTATCACTATTAAAACCTCCCATTTATTCTTCAGAATTACAATCCTAAACTGTTGTCCATATCCAGTACAAAACTCTTAACAAAAATACGTGAATTCGATTGTTTTACATTAGGTGTATCAAATTTCATACATGATTCTTTTTTATTTAGTGACAAATTGTTATCGTTAATCTTGATATGGTTAATTATGATATGATTTTATTTACGTTGCTATAGAGGACCCGTTTGTGTTTTGTTGATCATATGTAAACAGTTCTATATCGCTACTGTTACTTGTACTAGTAAGACAATTTAATGTTGACAAGAAACAGAAAAGGACCTGGCATTGGGCCTTGCGGTACCCAAAGTCAGGATCCAGGGTATCGATTTCGATTCACGTGTAGACTTGAAGAAAGAGTATTTCTAGAGACAATCTATGAATTCTATATTGTATTGTAGATAAGGATTCTCTAATCAGATAGTAGTGTAACTTTCTGACCAATATACACACAATCAAATGCCTTGAATAAATCACTGGAGATGTCTATTACTACTATACGAATCCTCCCATAAATGTTTGGCATTTCTTTATCGAGCAATTCTTAGTAAAACCAAATTCTTTGTTGAGAAGTTATAATTTAAAATCATTTAAAAATACATGCAACAGCATATATATTTTTCAAATACGTTACTAAAAATGGATAGTGCAAAAATCGATCCAACATTGGTAACGTCAAAAGGGTCAAAAGTACTACCAGATTTAAATTGAAGAGTAATTATTTTAATTTTATATGATCTGGTAGGTATTTTATAGTATCTGGTTAACCTTAATTTATTTCCATATCTTAGTTTGAGAGTTATCAAACATGCTTAAATTTTAAATATATGCTAAATACAGGTACATGAACTTAATTAAATAGACAAGTGTGATAAATCTAAGATCTGATTGTAGGCACTGGTGTCTCTCTAAAATGTCTCAATTCAGTTGCAAATTAGAATCCGGATAATATTAACTTGTCGCAAATTTTAAGTTTTAACTCACTTGTCTGTATGTGTTAGAGCTACCAAGTCACAGATTAATAAGTTACATTTAGCTTTAACAGAATTCGTATTAAATCTCAGAAACTGACTGTCACTTTTTAATTATGAACAAACTAAAGATATTCTGTGGATTTAGATATCTATTTTCCTTTACATTCACTGATTGTGACAACCGGAGTTCAATATTTGCTATTTAAAATTTATGCGCATTCTGTTTATTTATATCTATCTATATATTGAACATGACGGAAGACGCAGGCACAGCTGCCGACGACTACTTCTGTATGTATGAGATGTCGAACAAACATTATTGTTACGAGTGAATAAGTATTAGCGTTCTCTTCGATCGCCCGACGCGGCGTCGACACGAGGCGCGTCCACCGGCTCAGAAGATCAAAGAGGTAACGCGGTCCCTCCCGCAGAGAACGGTGTGCACATGCTGATGTGGGTGGGGTCGCAGGCCAACCCCGACTGGATCCGCGACGTGTTCGGCGTGGCCGGGCCGCAGCACGTGGACACGGCGGTGGGCGAGCTGCCCGCGCGGGACGCGGCGGCCGCGCGCGCCGTGCGCGGGCTGCTGCGGCGCGCGCGCGCCCTGCGCCGCCGCGCCATGCGGGTGAGTCGCGCGACGCACTCTGCACTCTGCACTCTGCACTCTGCACTCTGCACTGCATACACTCAACCCTACAACAAATCTGTGCTATGAGTAGTCCTTTGCTCTTTATTTTGTACGCTACTTGCACTCGGCCATCAGTTCATGCCGCACTAAGTGCTCTGCACGAAGCACACATACACACACTGTGCACTATGAGCATTAGGAGTTGAGGGCACACAGTTCCGCTGTGTGCAATCAGCATTGTATGAATATTACACCATGTGCACGCCGCAAAAAGTGCAATTTGCACCAAGTGCAGCCTGTTCAAGGTGCACTATACACTGAGTGCATTCTGCACTAAGCCACTCTGCACATCTCTTTAGTAAGTGCACTATCTGCACTTCCGATAATGACAAATTTACAGCAAAGCATTGAAGATATTTCTTTAATAACATTTCCTTAGTTGATAACATAACATTTCCGGTGCTTAAAAATACATTTATGGCACTTTTTTCATGTCCCACATGCCACGATACACATCCCACACTTAAGTGACACTTATTTGGCCGGATGGGAAATATAATCAGTCTGGAACGTCAGAATCATCACGCATCGTACATATGTTACTTTTTGCCTTATATATAGCATGAGATATATAGTTGTAGCTGCTGCATGAAATGCATGAATGTCCTATTGTCTTATGTCAGGTCAACACTAGTTATATGTCCATTTCAAATGAGTACATGAAGAATGTCAATCGACAGAAATGTATTATATATATTTTTGGTGCTAAATATTCTAGCTAATTATCCAGTATAATTTGACTCAAGAGGAAATGTGTAGTAAATATATATGTATATACTTCACAATAATTACCTTGTTCCCAGCGTGATCTCTTACAAACTACTGATATCGGTACGATATCGATACGATATCGATATCGCCTCGTGTCGCAATGATATCGTATCGGTACGATATCATTGCGACGCTATTGCGATCTCGATACAATTTTGCTGCGATATGATTGCTCTCGATCCTAATAAATCCAAATAAACCATTGTCTAATTCTGCCACCTTGCTTCTTTAAGCAAGGTTAAACCTGAGAGTTACTTAATGCGTTTTTTAAATTTTGGAAGCCAACAATAGCCTCGAGCATTTGATCGTGTATTCAATTTAAGAAGTCAATTATTTATTGTTATTAATTAATCGTTATTGTCAGTTTTATTCAAATTCAATTATTGTTCAGTTTTTTTTATCATCATACCAGCCATTGAAAATCTACTGCCGTAAGGCCTCTCCAAGAAAGGCCTCACGGCACCCGTTTTACCAATTAGGGGGTGAATTTTCACATATCCTTACCTAGTGCTACGTTCTAACTCCTGCGCAAAATTCTTTTAGTTTCTAACCCTTATATTTTAGATTCTGCGTAGATATTTCAGTCAGTCAAGTTCTCCTTTTTTATATACAGGTCTTCTATGTAACGATAAATAGCGCATTATTATTATACGCGTAATATTTGTGATAATTTTCTCTCCAATGCCGTTACCGTAGCAATACCTTAATCCAATGCCCACACGCACAAAAGAAAAAGTGTCGCACGCAGTACATTACTTGCTATACATCTTTTTTACAAACAAGCGTATACACCCCTTGATAGTATGCGTTACCAAATCCTATAAACGCTCGTGATATCACTAGGATATCACTAGCGCGTTGCTATCCTTGTAATTAATTTGACTGCGTCTCTCACCCTTCATACCGGAACACGGCAATACGAACACCGCTATTTGGCGGTAGAAGTAGGTGAGAGTGAGGTACCAATGCAGACGACCTTTTATATCTTGTAATTACTTATTTTTTTTTATTCGGAAAACATTAACATTACATTAACCAGTTCGACGACCTGAAGAGCGGTTTCTTCTAAAAATGATGCACAATATCAAATGCTCGAAGAGTTACCTCTCAGGTTTATCGACGCCACGCATGTAAAATAAGTTCACAAAGCTTTACCAAGCACACCACGCCACCAGCTTTCTGGTAAATTCCCAACTAGAATTTCAACTCATTGTCAACGATATAAAGCCCAAAATAACAGAACAGCAGTTTGAGACCAGCCCTGTTAAGGTTTTAAGTGCACCGAGGCTTATCCGCTCGGGGGTTGTAGTTGGAGGTAGTGCATCAGTACGACAAGCGCGAGGGCCTGGTCCGGAGACAGCTGGTGGAAGACGGCGGCCTGGACGGATCCCCACCCTACACGCAGTACCTGCTCAATCTGCACGAGACAGTCCTGAAGATGCTGTAGGTCTAAGGCGGTTTCGCTCGGATCTTTTGGGGAATAGCTTGGCTTTTTATTTTTGTTTTGAATTCATACAAAGTGAAAACGAGGGTACAGTTCTTTCTGCTGTTTTCTAGCTATAAGGTTCGTGTATGTGACTGAAAACAGGAAACAGGAATTTTTTTAATTAACTACCAGAGGTAGGATATACACTAATTTGAAGGTTGAGACAGAGGCAGTATAACTGGATAATGCCAATACGCCTGCCCAGCGATTATCATAGGCAAATCTCCCTCTTTCTCGGGGAAGAACGATTGTTATATCCAGCAGTGGACGATCGACGCCTGCTGATACTTTTTAGTTAGACCAGGTCGACACAAGCATATAACCCGCGTGATAGTAACCGTCAGCAGCCTATAGACGCATGTAATATCAAGAATATCACTAACGCGTAGCCAACATTATGACTTGAAGATATAATGCCACATTACCTATTAAATTTATTGCCTCTCTCACTCTTTAGTGCTATTTGGCGGTAAAAATAGGTGAGAGTGGGGTTCAGGCGACCTTTGTTTGAGGTCTACCTCGTGTTGATAGTGATATGTCCTTAGGTCACACGCCCTTGTGTCTTGGTGGTGACCCGAGCGTGTATAGGATACGGCTGGCTTAGGAATGTTAGGAAAACCCGATGCTATAGTTGTGGGAAGAAATAAATAATAATAAATTCTCACATCACATACATTGACCTGACTTCGTGGTAAGTTAAAGCACTTGTGTTACGGACGCCAGGCAACAGAGGAATCACAAATATACTACTTAAATACATATATTTAACAACCATTTTGGGTGGGAATCGTACTCACGACCCTCGGCGCACAACCTAGGATCACTACCATCTGCGCGGTCGGGCCCGTCATATAGATCATAATCATTATTACCAATAGAGCATCTGTAAATAAGTCTCATGGCTGCCGCACTGGACAGGCGTGATGGCAACCTCAAAGCGAAGCAAGATCGCGACGGGAATGCTGCTGCCCATCCCCACTTTTTTGTATTTAATTTGCGCTGTCTCGGGTGACTTTACCACCTTCTGTCGGTTCTAGTACCTCAGTCGTCTCTTTTAGCACCTGGTACAGGGGCGGTACGATTTAACCTATGCCTCGCAGGTAGGCAGGTAGATGTGGTCTGTAACATTGCAGCTTGTGGATGGGTGTTAAGAAAATAAAGTAGTATATCATCATCGACTTGGTTTATAACATGCTGCCTGACTTTCACAGCTGTTAAAAGGTTTCAAACGAATGCTTAGTGGATATAATTAATATGAATGTAAGTCATTTTCTTGACAGACGATAGGCTTTTTGGCGCATTCTATAGTGTTCATCATTTTCACGACCAACATTTATGTGATAAATATTTGTGTTTGTGCTCTGTCTGGGTGGTTTATGTCTATTAAAGTTTGTAATTTATGATTCCTCTGTTGCCTGATATCCGTAATACAAATTAGTTTTATTTTAAATTAGTTTAGGGAGTCAGGTCTGCGCATGTTGTGTGTAAATAAATAAACCATTCGGATCCAGCCATTTTTCGTGAAATCGTGGCAGACATGCATTTGTAATACACAAGGATGTTTCGATATAGTAACTTGTCACGTTCCATGCTCAACTACATATATCGACTGTTAGAAATTCAATTGGCGTAAGGGATATGTAAGCAAAGAAAAATGTATTTTTCTATTTCTAACTTTGGTTAATAGTTTCAAGTAAAATAGGATGCAATTTCCATGATATTTGTTAAAAAACAGTTTGAAAATATTTAAAAATACCTTGTCAAATTTAAAGCCATGCCGAATGGTATGTATTTATTTTCCTTTTTGTATTTTCTGTCAAGCTGCACATTGTTCTTTATGACAATTGAATTTATAACCGTCTGATGTATGTAATATTACAATAAAAATGTATGACTAGACAAATCGTGAATATGTAACATACAAAGTTAGGTACATCCGCAATTGTAATATTAATCGGAATTTTATCAATTACAAGTTGGCAAGAGTTCACGATATTGTACCATTTGTTATCACTAATTTATTGGAGGGTTTCCCAGCTAGTCACGCTGCTATCAAAACATGTTAATAGCTTTATTTTGTTTCAGCTGTGTGTGTGTGTGTGTGTCTCTGTCTGTTTATTGCTTTGTCCATGTGTGTGCGTGTATTTGCGTATTTTGTTATTAATAATGTATACCTTGCTTTTGAACTGTGTGATACGGTGCCTGAGATGTTTCTAACAGACTTTTTTTGTATTGGCGATTTATTTTTTTGTAATAGAGGATAAAAATATGTACAAACAGGTTTTATGTAACTATTAAGAAGTATTTATTGAACGCGTACAAGATTAGAAATACAATATTATTAATATTATACATATTATACCTTTCACGTGGAAGGGTCCCTTCCACGGGACGGGTACCGCAGGTTTTTTTTTATATGTGTTCGATTTGCCCGATGGCGCAGATAAAAGTGATCCTATCTTATGCGCCAAGGGTCATGGGTTCCATTCCCGCCCAGGGCAGATATATATATATATATATATATGTATCTGAGTGTTGAATATATGTATGTAATAAATATAATACATATTGGTGTGCTTTAAGCGATTTACCACGGAGCCAGAGCGATATATGAGATGTTGTGGTAATTTAATATTTACTAAACGGTACATTGCTCTCATCCTGCAGCCTATTCTTCTATGTATCTTGAGAGATATAATTTTACTTATTTACATGTTTGTTGCAGTTGACGATCATGAGGCAGCACGACAAATTGGAGGCGGTACTTCGGCACTTCCTAGTCGAAGACCGCGGCGTCGACGGTAGCGCGTCATACGTCGACTACCTATGTCATCTCCACAAGGAGATTCGGGCACTTCTATAGCACTGACTAACTGACTGAAGGCACATACGTTTTCTTAAAACACATGTAACATTTTTGAAGACACTGAATCTCTTCTGCGGCAGCTCTATGTCGACTACCTCTACCGTCTCCATCAAACCTACATTTTAATTAGTTCTTTAGGTTACACGAGAGGTATTGTAAATGCAGTACTTAACTCACGTAACAATTAGGTAAAGTCAAAAATAATTTTCTGTCTGTTTTAAAGATTACGCGTTCTGCTTTTGCTGCAGTTTTTGCTGTTGTAATATAGCAGAATCGTTTTGCCTCAACACACTTTTAGTTTAATGATGTAAAATTGGTTCATTGAGACAATTATTTTTTCAAGAATTGGTAACTGTTTTAGCAGATAACATGTATTATGATTTATAGTCCAGTCCTATAAATTGTCAGCTATATATAGCACTACACGGAATATTTGCTAAACTGCTGAGTGCTAAACCTTATCACGAGAACAGGTCCTCACAACTATTGAAAGTCTACGTAAGTTTCTATCTGATTTAAATGCTAGGTTATTTTTGTTAACTGCAGTGAAGCAATTCACAATTTGCTATAACTAATACCCACTCTGCTATAACCCATACCAACTCTGCTATAACTCATTCCTACTCTGCTATAGCGATGCAAGTAGGATGACAGTTGTCTTGCCATTCTTGTACTACATACTCAACTTTTATATCCGTTCGATCCAGAATGTGTTACATGCGTTTTATGGAATATACTGATAAATGTTAGGCCGTTTACTCACTGAGATCATTCGATGTAACAATCTGAGATTAGAATTCAGGCAGAACGTTAATTCGCCTTTCTCGCTGGCTTACGACGGATGCGTCCAGTATGTGCGCGGTCTAGACAGTCTGCCAAAATTCTTAAACTAGACATACTAGACGCATACTTTAAAAGGAAGATCTAGTTTTGAGTTGATATAGACATTTTTTTTAATGGAATCATCATTAGTTTGAATATAAGAATGTTTGTTTTACGTGGTTGATGTGTTTTATATGGAATTAATCACAATGACAGCTTTTGTATTTGAACCTTGCGAGTCAAACCTTTCGAACCAAAGTGACTTAGACTGTTTTTTTTTTCATTTTTGTCTATGCTTCCGCAACAAAGTGTACGTCATCGTGCATCGTGTATCAGATCATATTTACTACAAAAATGTCCCAGCAGTCAAGCGGGACTAGAACCTGCTTCTTACCCATGCCGGGGGACTGCACTGCCGTTGTGGTACCAAGACCTTAGCAGACTGATAAGCCGTATAATCAAATCGGTAAGGTAGTACCTTACCGATTTTATTACACGGCTTATCAGTCTATCTCGTATTATAACTATGCTGGCCGCAGTCAGGTGCATGGAAAACTAGTTGTGATATTGGTACCTATATATCTATAGTTGGGGGCATTTGTGCGCTTTTCTAAAAACATTGTATTTGACTTAGTCACTTTAGTTCTGAGCTCCAATTTCGATTAGGATGAAAATAATCACACGAGCAATTTCTCTTAGAATTAATTGCTTGTTCAATAGTCCATAGGGCCGGCCGGTAGAACTGGTCCTATTGAAAATTTTATAGAACCGGTTGTATAACACCTGCATCCGGGACATATACGTGTTTTGAAAGAAGAAATGTCTTTTTTGAATTGTTATCGTTCACATATTCTTTAAAACTTATTATAAGTCTCTTATTTTGTCAACAAGTTTCAAATCTGTGTTTTTTAATTCCACTAATTAAAGTAAGAGCTAAAAGCTACATTATATTGGAGAAATTCGAGTGGTGCATTTCGTAATATTTTGGTAGTTTTTGTTTATGGCAACATTCAACATTGAATGATTGATGCAAGTGATTTTTTTTTCAGTGAACATACTGCGGTCACTGCTTCCACGGTATAGTTGCCATATCAAAAAAATACCAATAGATTAGTAGTTTAATATTGACGCAATTAAACATTAAACGAATATATATTATACATTGTGAATAAGTGTCTTACACCGTAATCATTTTAAATATTTACTATTCGATCGAGAAACTGTGAAGAGATTTCTTTCTTATGATAAAGAATATAGTACTTCAAAATAATATTGTATATGTATAATTTACTATCAGTAATTATAAGGTTTCGACTATAATTGTGTAAATAAATATATTGGCATTATTATTTTCATTTTGGTCGTTTTATTTCCACCGTCGCCATATAAGACTTGAGGTCTTAGAGATTTCTAATAGTACCGGTTGTATGCGGCCCACATCCGCCGCGATCCGGTTCTAGCCAGATCGTCTGTCTATCTTGTCCATTGGCGTTGTCACTACACTGTCAATACACTCAAGGTGGATTGAGTGATATACTCTGTATATACTATTAATAAAATAGTAGGTACAAGAGGCGGCCTTATCACTAAATGCAATTTTTTAGAGGCAACTTTTGGATAGAAATAATGTAGTGTAGAGTGAAATTAAACAGGACTATTATGTCTTGATGTTTCTTTGGTATTATATTGATCGTTATACAAAAAGACGGACACATTTCCACATATGTATAGGTAATATATACTTATATAAGGGTGTCCCTTATTTTTCAAAGTTTAAATTTTTGACGCATTGGCCTTACTTTTTTTCATTTGCACATAAAACACTAGAAAACAAATTTTTACCTCATTTGAAGCGCGGTACACGGTAAAACAATAAATTGTTCTGACATTGCAGATTGTTTTCTTTTCTTCTGATCTAATATAAACAAATTAAATGATATATATAACACAAATAAAATAAATTACACATACAAAAGTTAGTCAGTGTTCGCATTTCTTTGTTCCGCATCGAAGGGAGGCAGTAAAATTGCTTGGTGATGTGACAATATTTTAAAGTCAAAAGGTTGGAGAAGGAGTAATGTATTTGTCTATCAGCTGTTAATAGTATTAAAAAAAGTTGATCTTTGCTGCTATCGCTATGTATATTTTGATGTAAAAAAATTTGCATCGGATTTTAATGCGGATTTTCTAATAGATAAAATGTGATTCAAGAGGAGGAAGATTTGTATGTTTATTTTATAAACGCGTAATAAAGACAGAAAGCTGATATAAAAATCACTGATAACTTTAAAATTTTCTAGCGCGATGTATTCTACTAGTACTATGCCGTGAGGTACCGGCACAGTAGAATAGTACCTCCCACTGCAAGTGTAAGAGGTGACTAATGTATGTTTTGCAAAAAAATATAAAATTTAATCTATACCAGGTGCATGACAGCGCGAAGCGATACGAGCTCGAAATATTAAATATAAAAATGTCGTGTCACGGATTTTGTCCGCGATGAACTTCTTAACCATTAAATTGACTTATATAATATTATTGTATAATCAATTAAGAGATAGCAATATTTACCTCGATTTATAAAACACAATATTTTTTAATGATTAAAATATTATATAGATAAGACGGGATTTTGTTCACCTGCTTCACTACGCTCATCTTTACTTACTAATTATTTTATGATACCGCCTTGTGATTAAATGATTACCGGTCAAGTAGAACAGTACCTCTCCCTGAACCCGTTGTCGTAATAGGCGACTAAGGTACCAGAACCACCCAATAGCGGTATATCCATCTGAAATAGTGCAGCTCAAACGCATATTGATGGGCAACAGCATTCGAGCGCGGTAATTATTAGCGAAATTCCTTTCCCTTAAAACAAATTTTGTCGCAGATGAAGACATTGAAGCAGAGAAATGAAATTTGTAACACAATTTTTGCAATAACAACTTGTTTATCTTTGTGAATAAAAATGGATGTAAGCGAAAGCCTCGAGAATGAAATTAACTAATTGGGCTCTTTTTTTTTCTTACTTACCTGAAGGCTCACGAAAAGTTTTGATAAAGAGAACAATAGTGATAGTGTAATTAATAAATAACTTCTGTGCTTGACGGTTATTGTTTTAGCTTATATTTAAACTTCTCAGGAAAAAACAACACTTCTTTTTGATGACGTAAAATGTCAAAACAATATAAATAAAAACAAATAAAAAAAAAACGAATACTTAAAGAAAAAATGTTCTCTGACAATCTAATTTTTTTTGACCCGGTCGACAAACTAGCATAGGTATAGTCGGCATGATAGTGAGCGGCACAGCAGCTAGCGAGTTGTCTTGAAGATACTATGATCATCATTATCATACCAGCAATTGGAAGTCCACTGCTCAACATAGGCCTCCCTAAGAAAGGGGGACTTTCGTCCATAATTGCCGAGCTGGGTAAGCTTGTTGGCAATCGCAGAGCGCAGCTGTCGCGACTGGGATGTGGTCCGCCCTGCTCTGTGCATTGGATGCTCTGCCCTGCTCTGGTCATTCAAACCGAAACACAGCATTGCGATCACTGCTATTTAGCAGTAGAAATAAATGAGAGCGAGGAGCGATGCAGACGATCTATGTGTGAGGTCTACCTCATGTATGTGTGTGCTGTACCTCATGTATGTATGAGGTATATCCCATATATATATGTATGAGATCTACCTCATCTATTAATGATTAGCGGTAGAAATAAGTGAGAATGAGGACCGATGCAGACGACCTTTATGTGAGGTCTACCGAATGTATTTATTAGGTCTACCTCATATATGTATAATGTAGATATTTAAGTTTTCACTCCTGTCGGCACTCCGGTAGTAACACTGGTTTTTTAAGTATCTTCGCCCCTTGAGACAGTCTTATCTACGGATATAGGTACGAGTAATAAACACGACTTAGATACCTTAACAGTATTTACTGTAATATCAACATACCTACAGATTACGTTCACGCATAATTGTGATAGCATAAGCGCGGCAATGATAGGAAAATCACCAAGCAGTGGACTTCCAAAGGCTGTTATGATGCTGATATATTGATGTCAACGTGTTTGTTTGCGGTAAACTTGTGGAAAAACTCTGTGGAAACCACAGATGGCGGCATATCCATCCGAAGCAATATAACTCAAAAGCAACAGGGCTGGAATGGGCAGCAGCATTCCCGTTGCGAACCTACGCTGTGCGACTACCATCACGCTTGTCCAGCGCGGTAATTATGGGCAAAATTTGCCCTATTTTACGGCCGATATAATAAAGATAGGGCAACGTCTGCCGCGTTAGATGTTTTTATATATTTTTGATGGATGCTACAGTAGGTAGTGATCCTATCTCGTACGAAATGCATCATCATCCTAACAGCCGTTGAAAGTCCACTGCTGGACGTTGGCCTCCTCAAGTAAGGGGGAATTTTGCCCATAATTGCCACGCTAGGCAAGCTTGTTGGCAATGGCAGGGCGCAGCTTTCGTGACGGGGATGCTGCTGCCCATTCCCGCCCTGTGTATTTGAGCTGCGTTGTCTTGGATGGTTATACTGCCATCTGTCGGTTCTGGTGCCTCTTGCGACACTTGGTACAGGTACTTTTCTACTCTGCCGATACCTTACGGCTAAGTTAATAATAAATATATGTAAATGTTGACATAATGTCGGACTGCGCGCGCAGTAGTGACTCATAGGAAATTCCCAGAAGTCACGAGTGCGAGTGCACCGAAACTTACCAACTCCGTATTTATTGTTACAAGTCTAAATTTATCTGGATATGTTTGTGTAACGTTGTGCTGGCGAATTGTGGTTAGAGCTTACTTTAGAATTAGATATATATATATAAAAGGAGAACCTGACTGACTGACATATCAACACGGAGCCTTAACTTTAAGAATTAACACCTTTAATTTTTGCACAACCTTTTGTAACGTAGGCAGCACTGTGAATGGATTTTTGCGAATCCACCCTCTAAGGAGCAAAACGGGCTTACAAAGTTTGTATAAAAATTTGCTATTTTTAAAGGTATATATGGAAAACTTTCATATGAACGCAGGGCCTAATCTAAGGGTCAGAAACCTGAAATTGTACACAGGTGTTCTGTTTAAAACGTAAGGGAGCACTAAGAAAGGGGGGATACACCGTCCAAAGTGGTTAAAAGGGGGGGTGCAAAATTAGTATGAAACTGTGCTGTTTTTGAAATTATTCGAATGAAATTCAGAATAACCATCATTAAAATCCCTTAAGGGTTACTAATTTTGCAATGAAAGTTATCTGATTTTTAAAGTTATTTCAATATAACATCAATCTAGGATCAACAACACGAGTATAAATAATACTAAATTTATTTATATTGTACATTTTAACGCGAGTAAAACCGCAGGGCGTGTCTCGTGGACTTGTAAATATTTATCCTGAGTGGGATCGCACTCTCGACCTTCGGCGCGCAAGACACGATCAACACCACCTAAACCATCCACCACCGTGTTTGTGGCAAATAAATTAATTAGAACAAAGCTGGATGGTTGAAATCATAAATATTGAGTGACGCATACAGAGACTTCATGTAAATACGTAGAACGCCGGCAAACGTAAACACATATGGAACCATTCAAAGTAAATAAGGCTATGAGTTATACATATAACACTTAGCTTTGCAAAAACATTTTCTAACTTTATAACCCTATTTCTGATGACAACACGGACTTATTTCGTTGTCAGGTCGATGTAAGAGATTTCACACCATATGTAGTTTGCTCCAACTTGAGAGATATTAAATTCCCACAACATCTCATACGTTGACCTGACTCCGTGGTAAGTCGCTTAAAGCACTTGTATTACGGACGCCAGACAACAAAAGAATCACAAATATACTACTTAAATACATATATTTTACACCCATACACAGTGCAAACACAAATATCATTATATAAATATTTGCTCTGGGTGGGAATCGAACCCACGACCCCTGGTGCACAAGACAGGATCACTACCATCTGCGCCATGCGAGATTTTGTGTGAATTATTAATTATTATTAATAATCCCCGTGAATATATGGAGATATTGTAATATGATAACTATGTCACTTGCTAACAAAGTAATTTTCTATTCATAAAAAAGTTATTGAAACGAGTTCAGTAGATTTCACGGGCGCGATAATATTCTCTGAAACGTTCCAATATCCACCTCGTTTATCTTGTACTTCTGCAACAAGGACTCTCCACCTTCCTCCGAAGTTAAACATATACCACTTTTTCTACGTATGTGGAGTTTAACGTTTGAATGCTACGTGATATAACCGGCTAATGGTGTTATCAGGTAACTTTATATTCAATTATTATAATGTATCTTTGTCTGTCTGTTTACCGCTCATACAGAGTGCTTATTATTATGTTCTGTAAATACAATGACACATATTTGTACAAAATGGCTGCTCCTTATTTTATTACAATTTAGTTTATTATTGTTTGAAAATTATTCATCATACCAGCCATTAAAAAGTCAACTGCTGGACATATGCTTCTCCAAGAAAAGTTTTATGCCCATAATTGTCGCGCTGGGTAAGCGTGTTGGCGATCACAGAACGCAACTTGCGTGACGGGGATGCTGCTGCCCATCTCCGCCCTGTTTATTTGAGCTGCGCTGTTACGGATGGATATACCGCCATCTGTCGGTTCTAGTACCTTATTGGTCTCTTACGACACCTGGTGAAGTGGAAGGTACTATTCTACTCGGCCGGTACCTCGCACCTGAAAATGATTGTTGATTAATTTGAATGATGGTAAGTACTATTTGAATGATGCTATAAATAAGTTAGCGAGGCTGTTTATTTTATTTAAAATAAATTAACTCTACAAATTAGACAACAAGCTTAAAACACTTGTGTTACGGATACCAGACACAGGAATTTTAAATATTATGCATGAACCTGCGACCCGCCCGGGCTTGGGACAGGTGCAATGGGGATTAAAAATGGTTATTATATACCCTTTTGACTCCTTACAACCCTTATTTCGAATTATAAAATAGCCCATGTCCTTTCTCAGTGTCTAAAGATTGTCTATGTCAAATTTCATCAAAATCGGTTGAGAGGTTTAAGCGGAAAAGCGTGACAGACAGGCAGACAGACAGAGTTACTTTCGCATTTATAATATTAGTAGAGATTTAGAGATAGACATATACCATAAACCATCGCAGAGATTTTATTAGCAATACATTATTTTGATTTATCTTGTCGAATTCATCCAGCGTTGCAATTTAATCGCAAAAAAAATGTGTTTATTTAGGACATCACACTGGAGACCCCTAAACTTATATTACCAGCGTGTCTCTGATACATTACGCATGTATTGTGCATATAATCCTTCCCTTTGAATCACACTGTCTATTAAAAAATCCTCCTCTAAATTAGTAGCGTAGTTTAGTTTTAGTTTGACGGGTCCGATGCCACCGACGGTATACGGTTTGATTCCCACCCGGGACAAATATTTTTATGATGATATTTGTGTTTGTCCTGTGTCTGGGTGAAAAAATACTTATTTAAATATTATATTTGTGATGCCTTTATTATCTGATGTCCGTAACACAAATGCTCCAAGCTTACCACGGACTGTTTTATGCAATTTTGTGTATAATACAACCATGTATTTAACACTCGGGCAAAGAACGAAAACGAATATTTGTCCTTCGTCGTGGTTCGAAACCCGAAAAGAATACAACAAAATTAAATTATACATACAGTCAAAACCGGATATAGCGTCATTGAAGGGACCGTATATTTCCGACGTTATATCCGATAGCTGCTATAAGCAATACATAGCAAAAGTAGTTAATTTATCATAAGTTCATATACATATATCTAATATAAATTAAAATATTGTTCTTTTTAACAGAAATGTCAAAAAAATAAATAACAATGTTAATTAAGAAATAATTGAAGATACAAGATGTACTTATATTGCACTATAGGTAAGACTAATTCAGTTTTTAAAGTAATCAGTCAATTATTTTTTTTAAGCCCACTCTCAAATATGTATTTTACATTTCATACTGGTTGTTAAAGGTATAAAATTTTTGCAAACCTGTTATAGCGCTGAGAGCCTCGAAAATAGTTTTTGACCGAAACTGTGAGCGCACTAAACAATAAATTTGCAAGGTCAAATAGCCGGGAAGTGGTACGAATAGGGTGGGAGAAAGAGCGTAGGTAAAAATACTACTTCAATGCTTAGTAATAAGATCTAAGATCATTCGTATTGTTTTGTTTTGGTGAAACTAAATGCGGTTGGTCGTTATAGTCGATGAATATTAATAACTTTTCGTCGTTACAAGCGATACGCCGCTATATATATAAACATCTTTGGAATATAGCGGCGTAATTGCGCTAGCTACAGAGACTTCCCAATGTTCTTCTGCAAGCACGTAAAACGTCGCGCCTCCACAATTAAAATCATAAATGAGTTTCGTGTACATTTAAGGTAAATGCATAGCGACCTAAAGAGTGTCGCTACTCGTGGGTACCGCGCCTCTTCCGATATTTGGTACAAAGGGGCAGCGTCGGACTGGCCATACAGTCGAGGTGGCATTTGCCAGCCGGGCCCCAGCCAGCGCGGGCCCCCCCCGGGCCTGGGTTGCGGGGCATGCGGCAAACGCAGCACATGGGGCCCGCGCAGCGTGCCCCCTGTGCTACGGTTGCTGCAGATTTTTAATTTTTTTCTTATAACTTCTGCAACAGAAGTTATAAGCAAAAAAAAAATCCTTTTTGCTTATAAGTTCTTTAATTTTTAATTTAGGGAAAAAGTTACATATAAAAGGGCACGCTGCAAGGGCTCCCTGTGCTACGGTTGCTGCAGATTTTTTATTTTTTGCTTATAACTTCTGCAACAGAAGTTATAAACAGAAAATAAAAACATCCTTTTTGGTTATAACTTCTTTAATTTTTAATTTAGAGAAAAAAGTTACACAGAAGGGCACGCTGCGAGGGCCCTGTGTGCTACGGTTGCTGCTGATTTTTTTTATTTTTTGAAAAAATAAAAAAAATCCTTTTTGCTTATAACTTCTTTAATTTTTAATTTAGGGGAATAAGTTATATAAACATATTTATAGGCAAAACAATTTGCTATAAATTATGACTTAAAACGAATTTTTTTTAAGACGCATAGTTTCCGAGATATCGTGAAAAAAGTGTTTTGCGACCGGCGGACAAGGTTGGCGACCCTACAAATACTTGAGGTTAAGCTTCTATTGACCCCCACACATGTCCCAAAAATAAAATTGCGTCCTCTAATAAATGCAATACTCGGTCATAAATTGTAACATTTCAATGGGCTATAATTGCCGGATAATGATGGGAGTTTTATTTCGCATTCCTTTATGTACACGGCATCACATCAAGTTACCCTGATCTGTCAAATTTCTGCAATCAAATTTCAACCGTATCTTGGTACCATAGAATTTAAAATCAAGTGGGATATTTTGACAGATTTGAGTAGGTTGATGTGACGAAGATTTAATGAAAGATGCCGCTTGTTTGGACCCGAAAAACTTCAATAAAATCAAATAAAATGGGATTCCTAATGACGCACTAAAGTCTATCGCATCAATTGCAAATGTCGATCGAGAGGTGCTGTCAAAAGAACTGGAATCTTTTACAAATAATTTTAATGAACTGTCTAAAACACTTTGGGATGAGCACATTTCTCCTAGGCAGCATAAGCAAGATTCAGATTCACAAGGCGACGAAGAAAACGACGAAGATGTTTTAGACTTAGACCAGGCAGCAAAGGACGCTATATGTGTTTTTCCAGAAGTGGTTTGGACGTCTGTCAAAGTTGCATACCATGTGCATGTAAACTTTTATCACAGTATAACATGCATATCAGCACGTACAGCACCTTATATGTTGCATATTGTGTAATTCTCACAATTTCATTCACGCAAGTGACTTGTGAGAGACGATTTTCAGCATTGAAGCGCATTAAAACGAGACTTCGTTCTCTACTGGGGCAAGAACTGTTGGATTCGTTGATTATATTAAATACAGAATCGGATCTAATCAAGGATGACGAAAACAGCAGCTTTTACGATCGAGTCATTAACTGCTTAGCTGAAAGTTCTCCTCTTTTAAAAAAAATGCTGATTGGCTAGATTTATATATTATTTGTTTTAAATAAATACCTACGTATTATTTTACTTTATTTTTGGTATTGTAAATAATTTTTTTATAGTTTGTTTATCTCAATTTGTGTATTTTTCTTTAGTATCCCATCATCATGATCTAGTTCTCGGGCCCCGGGATTGTGATCAGCCACCCGGGCCCTGCCGGCCCAGTCCGACCCTGCAAAGGGGTACTATTCTCCGCCTTGGGCACACCACGGCCGTAGTTATATAAGTTAGGGTACTTATTATAAGCTAGCGGTAGTGAAAGAAAAGAGCAACTACCGAGTTTCTAGCCGGTCTTTTCTCGGTAGAATCTGCCTTCCGAACCGGCGGTACAGTCCTAGTGTTATTTTAGATTTTGTATATTGCTACTTGGTATTAAATATTGGAAATGACCTGGAGTTTTTTTTTATAGATTGAGATCACAAACTATACTGCCAGGCATTCGTAACACAAGTGTTTCGTGCTTATATTCATTATACAAGCAATAGTCCTGGAGAGGAACACTAACGAATGCATCATCGGGCCTGTCTATTGATTCTTATTCACAACAATAATTTGTATCCAGAACTCAGACATTGGTGATAAGCAAAATTGGTATTAAATGTATCGCGACAAGACACATTTTGCCTGCACTCTCATTCATTCATACCTACCTGCCGTGAGGTAGGTACCAGAACCAACAGATGGCGGTAGCTGCGCTCTGCGATTACCTCAGGGGTCTGGTATGATGATGATGGTGATGAATGCTGCCATTCTGTAATACCCTTGGTGTTGCGAGTCACGTCAAAAGAAAGCTGGCGCCTGCAGTGGTACATTTGAAATGAAAAATGGAAATATATCAGTCAGAAGCATGGATTGGAGTGTTTATCTATTTATGATAGGCGAGAGGTACCTATTCATCGTTTAAATCATCGTTCTCGCGATTAGTAATGTCGATTTGGCTCGGAGTAAACTAAACAATGACTCAGACGTACCCGCCCGAGTGCGGAGTGCATAGCAATTGGTTGCACCTACCACGACGGTGACGTTAGATTTTACTCTAAGGAACATTTGATTTTTTATTAGCCGTCCGGATAGTGATCGTCACCGCAGCCGATAGACGTAATGTCACAAGGATATCACTAGCGCGTTGCCAATTTATTCAGAGGTATTATGTGGCATTACCCGGTAATTTCACTGCCTCTTTGACCCATTAAACCGGAACACAGCAATGCGCGAATACTACTAATTGGCGGATGAAATAGGTGAGCGAGAGGTACTAACGCAGTCGACCTTTGTATGAGGTCTACCGCATGTAAATGTTTAAACTATTTATACCTTCGCGATAAATGAGCGAACGTGTAAATAGTGTCCGACGTTGGACATACACCTGTCCTCCGCTTGATATAAACCGTCCCAAGAGATTACGATTATAGAAGACTAGCTGTGCCCGCGACTTCGTCCGCGTGGAATAGTTTTTTGGGTACCATACCTATTTACTTCAAATTATATAAACTTTGAATGTCACGTTTATTTATATCGAATCAATGGCCTGAAAAATAAGTTTTAAGTTTCTAGCTCTAAAAATAGCGATCCATGCAAACAACTTTTCATCCCCCCTTGCAACCCCTTACAACCCTTATTTCGAGTTCAAAAATAGCCTATGTCCTTTCTTAAGGTCTAAAGATTGTCTATGCCAGATTTCATCAAAATCGGTTGAGAGGTTTAACCGGGAAAGCGTAACAGACAGACAGACAAACAGACAGACAGACAGAGTTACTTTCGCATTTATAATATTAGTAGGGATTATTAGGCGATCCTTGTCACGCTAAAGTGACGTAGTGGATGCTGCTGGCCATCTCCTCCCTGTTGCATTTGATCGAGTAGTTCCGGCTCCACATTTGCTTCTTGGGACATGTGGTGCAAAGTAGGCCCTACTCATTTTGCACCTTATAGCGAATTACTACATTATTTGTTTTGTATTATTATATAATTTATTTATTATTTCATACATTTTATATTATTATATTACAATTAGTTTACTCTGGATACGAGAGCGACTTGTCATAAAATCTTATATCATATAAGTATAATCACAAACAAGCCATAAATATGTACGTGCGATAAAAAGCAACACTCCAGCGCATGTGTACTCACACATGCACACCTACTCGTATCGATACGTGTCAGTTCTGTATGAACGCCCGTCGGCGACGGTGGCTCTGTCTTGGCTCGTCGCGTAGTTCAGTTCAGTTTATAAACACAAATTAATCGACAGTGGAGTGTCCTCAGGTAAGTTGTCACTTGTTGTCCACAATATCTATGTGTCTGATTGTCACGATCTTTATTAACGGACAGTGAGACTGCTATCTGCAATCGCAGCGCTTGTTGTTTTTGCGATAGCTAGTAAAGGTTCTAATGCGATAGTAAAGTAAAAGTTCTAATGATCACCATATATTATGATATACGCTGATGTATTTAATTTTAATAGTGGTTGATCCATTTACTATTACCGCATTTTATGTGAACCTATTTACTTAAAAGAAAGGGCTCATCATCTTTATCACAGCCATTGGTAGTCCATTGCTGGAAATAGGCTTCCCCAGGGATTAGGAAATTTTACCCGTAATTGCCGCGCTGGGCAAGCGTGTTGGTAATTGCAGAGCGAAGATTTCGTGATAGGAATGCTGCTGCCCATTTCCAACGTGTAGACTCGACTCCGAGATGAGTCGCTTGTGCGACGGACATCAGAAAACAGAGGAATCGCATATATAATACTTAATTGAGAACCAGGCATAGAATTCGCTTTGGGTGGGGATCGAACCAACGACCCGTGCCGCACAAGATCACTACCGTCTGCGCCACCGGCTCGACAAGAACAAGTAATGTATTTGGATTTAATATTTTCCAAAATTCTAACATTGTGTAGACTAAAGTAATTTCTCACGCGTACTAAAACGCGCTGATCGATGTCGGTGTGCATTCGAGCTATGTTGTTTCGGGTGGGTATTCCGCCGTCTTATTGTTCTGGTAACAAAGTCGTCTTATCGTCATCTACGTTACAGGGGGAGGTACTGTTCTCCTTTGCCGGTACCTCAATTAAATAATGTCAATAATAAGATGTTAAGTAACCCAGCTGACTACAAAATGCTTAGTGATGAGTTCGGAAAAGGTTTAGGAGAAGTCTGGAATAACCGGCCAGCAAATGGACCCTTCCTTATATTAACTTAGTTGTAACTTGACACCGGCAGAAAACACCACAAGATTTTATTTTTCGTATAATGGACGTGTATCTTCTGTCATTTCAGCTGCACGGATGAAGTTGTGATGTCGAACAAAGAAAAATTGTTCGGTTGCCTACGCTTAGTTCAAGGAGCCAGGTACCAATCCCCGAGCCAGGCGCGACGCAACAACACCAACACCGACCTGCTGCTCAACCTAATCTTCGAGTTGGGAAGTCGACCGCTGGAGCTCACAGCTGCCGAGAGAAGAGAAGCGGGCCAGCTACTCGCAGGCGCAATCAAGCCCATTCAGATCCTGGTAGAAAGAATCGGTTTCAAATACAGGACTTGCCTGGACGCCGGTACGCTCCGGAAGCGTTCAGCGCTGCAGTTTCTCAGAGACAATTACGGAACACTCCCCGTCGGGACAGGAACCCTGAACGACGAGCTGAAGCGCGCCAATTTTAGGGAGACCGTTTTCATCTTAGACCGCATCATACGCGACTGGCGCGACGAGTCCGACTCCGACGAGCCTCAGTCCTACCGCGCGGCGTCCGTAAACACCGCTGGGATACCGGACAGCCACAGCTGGTGGACTGCTTGAATTATAGTGATTTAACAATCACTCGCATAATTTTTGGATGAATCTAATACTAGACTATTCTGTCGTCAAAAAAATTTAGTGCAATGAAGGGTGGTTTTGGTGGAGGTGGGTGGGGGTTAGCAGGAGTAGGTGCTGCTTTCGTTGCAGCGAGAGTGGTTTTGTCGACTGTCGAAGCAATGAATAACTTCCGAGGTGGCTGGGGCGGTGAAGGTGGCTCGGGTTCGGGTGGTGGTGGGGGTGGATCTTCATCTTCTAGTAACAGACCCTCGTCAAGTAATGCTCGGCAAACTAGCACTAATACTCCCCCCGATACATCAGAATCGAGTCAGCCCCCGCAGCCCCCACAGGGTAATAGAAATCCCGGAAGCGGACATAAAGTGCAGCAAAATACAAACCCGGAATTAGAAGATTTTCTTGCAATATTTGGTGTATCGAACTTAAATGACATACTCATAAACGGAAAGTATTTATTCCGTGAGATAACACAGCCGGGCAACAAGTCTCGGCGGGATACCCTAAAGAGTCTTCTCAAAAAGTTAAAGAAAAACGGTGTCTTCCAAGAAGTGATTAGGATGGTAGCAGAAGAAATCATGGTTTTGATGGAACCAGGTGAGATCACATTTATCAATTTTGTAAACTTGTGTGAGTTTGCCGCACGGTACATCTCAGAGCGAGCTGCCAGGCTCAATGAAGTTCGTCAAGACCGAGCTGGTGGAGGCCAGTCGTCGGAACGGTACGAACAGCGGCAAGAAACTGCCATCACGCAGGTTGAGCAAGAAATAAGGGACTCAGGGTTCAGGGATTTGACCACAGAAGAATTGATGCGGCCGGGTGGCTACTATGGCGCCGTCACCATTATAAGGCGGTTGAAAACTGAAATCCAGCTTTTCCAGAACAGGACGCCAAATTTCCACAACGAACTCGCGGCCTGGACTCACTACTTTAAGCACAGGGTAGTTCCTGGTACTGGAGAGGTGCTGACAGTCACCGCGTACATGGAGTTAATCTACTCCAACATGGACAGAATTAGAACTTTGCCGCAGTACAGTGAACTTACGGCGAATCCTCCAACGCGACAACGCCTCGCCTACGATATTGTAATCAGGCGGTTCGGAATGAGGAGGTTCAGGATTATTTTGAAAATACAGGACAAGAAGCTGGTGGTAGCGTCTGGGCACGTTTTAGATGACCCGATAAAGGACGATCAAGACGGAGAGGAGTACATTGATGCTGACCAAGGGAACCCAAAAAATACAAAGGTTCAAAGAAATTAACAAGTAATAGCCACTACTATACGCTAATATAGAGCTAACGCCTTTCACGGCCTTCGCCACCGTTAGAACACCTCCATCAGAAATCGGTTATTATTAAAGACTACCACAGTCTTACCAGTACCACCAGCTTTACTTAAAGGTTTTGTTCAGTTGCGTCGCGTAAGGAACACGCTATTTCGAAACCTGTGTGGCGCAGGTTTTTTGTAGGTAGGTACTAAGTCGGTAGATCGTCGGTAGATAGTACTAAGTAAAATCTGTAATTTCTGTATATTTCTGTATAATTTCTGTAAATTTAAATGAGTTGTAGTTTGGTAAATTCATAGCATTGGCTAGCAAGTTTCATAATTCTCTTCAAAAAGGTAATACATACATTCATATGTTATCTGAACGTCACCCTTGTGAGGGACTATACTCCATACTAGGATCAACTCCGTGTAACGGAACGCCCGGCCCTCCCCGCCGATCTACAAAATAAAGTATATTCCGTAAAAAATCAATTAATGAATTAATTAGCTACCTGTGTACCCTTAATATCTACAAACGATGTCAAGAGGTGACTAATCACCTAATTATGTAAAACTGCTAATAATAATAATAGTAATCCTGTGTACATTTTGGCTTATTATTAGAATTTAATAAAATAACATGACAAATTTTTCGTTTATGACTGTAAGTAATTTTTCTATACCTTCGTGATCAATGTTTAGCTACCATTGCAATAGCAGGAATTCAGTTTATGAAGGCTACTGTGCAATATCCACCCAATAACAGTAGAATCGGTGCGAGGAATGTATTTTAAAGCAGCGTATATGATGAGTTTGGATAACACGAGTAACTTCTGTATTCTTGTTTTAAAAAGTTGAAAGCTGGAAAAGGCGTTGTGCGTCAGCTGTGTCATAAAAGGCGAGCACCTGATTAGTGAAGAAAGCGGTCCCGACACAGGTGCTCGAAGATACGCGTATCATTATTATGAAAATTATTATATATTATTGTTACTATTTCCATTGTGACTCAAACACTACCACGCTCCGCTTCTAACGTACATGCTGCAATTCAAACATCCTCGGAATACAGCGGCGTAATTGCGCTAGCTACAGACTTCCCAATGTTCTTCTGCAAGCACATAAAACGTCGCGCCTCCACAATTAAAATCATAAATGAGTTTCGTGTACATTTTAGGTAAATGCATAGCGACCTCAAGAGTGTCGCTACTCGTGGGTACCTCGCCTCTTCCGATATTTGGTGCAAAGGGGTACTATTCTCCGCCTTGTGCACACCACGGCCGTAGTTATATAAGTTAGGGTACTTATTATAAGCTAGCGGTAGTGAACGAAAAGAGCAACTACCGAGTTTCTTGCCGGTCTCTTCTCGGTAGAATCTGCCTTCCGAACCGGCGGTACAGTCCTAGTGATATTTTAGATTTTGTATAATGTTACTTGGTATTAAATATTGGAAATAAACAGGTGATTTTTTATTTTATAAATATATATGTAAATGTATACTATCTGTCTCGGCAAACTTTATTCTGTAACTAGCTGACCCGGTTAACTTCGTACCGCCTAACAGTTAATGAATGTCGTGTTACCTTTTAGTTGAACTAATTTAGACTTTGATGAACGTAATACAATGATACAACATAACAATAATATAGATAGAAACATAATATTATTTTATTATAATGAATGATGATGAATACATACATAATGAGAATAAAAACTAAAAAAAATCATAATAATATATCGATTATCCTTCAATTTTAGGTTAAAAATAAACTCATGCGTTGCTTCTGAAAACAAAGAAACGACAATTAAAGTCTATTCTTCCACCAATTAATCTTATTTATCTATTTTAATTAACAAATCTATCATAATAAATCTCTTTTACAATGCTATTTTTTCCATAACCTCTCAACTGACCATTGACCTCAGACCAAGGATCCCCAGACTCTAGCGCTTGTCAGTTGTCAATGTCATTTCCAAAATTCAAAATTAAAGAAATATTATTTCTTTACATCTTCCCCCCGTGGGGAAGAAAATTCACTCGTGGATTTTCTTTAGGTCTCTTCCATGTCTTCTCTTATGTCTTCATTCCCGTTTCTTCTTCTTCTTTTATCTGTACTGGAATAAATTTTGAAACATGAAATAGATTTGACTCCGATTTTCTATGTCCTGTATCAATCTCGTAAATAGTATTTGTTCTTTTATTTATTATTTTATATGGTCCTATTCTTAGTTGATCTAGTTTCTTTCTATTTAGCTTATTCCCGTTTTCAACATAAACCATATCTCCTTCATTAAATTCTCTATCTTTTCTATTTTTGTCATAACGCATTTTGTTATAGTCATGTGATTTCAAAGTATTATTAAACACTGTTTCTTTATCTCTCATCCAGACACTTTTTGACACTTTGGTAAGATTGTAACATCTGTTCCATATAATAAGTAGGCTGGTGAGAAACCATTTACCGAATGATTGGTCTGATTGTAACTCTCTACACATTCATGTGCCATTGTTGTCCATGCTCTTTTTCGTTCATCTTCATAAATTTTGCATCTTATCTTGTTTACAAGTGTTTGATTTAGTCTTTGATTTAGACCGTTAGAAAAAGGTGCATTAACGGCTGTAAATATTATTGTTATTTGTTTGTCATTAAGAAATTTCTTAAATTCTGTGGAGTTTATACCCGAGTACTGGTCGGTGAGGAGTATCCCAATTTCATCTGGTTCGGTAACCTTGTTTACCAGCTTTATAAAATCATGTGACTCTGGGTTTTAGATGTAATAATAAATGCATATCTCGTGAAGTGATCGACTAAAAGATGTAGATATTTCTTCGTTGATCTTGATCCACCAAAACCAGCAATTGTGTCTATTGATACTATTTCAAAAGGTTTTCTCGCCGGTCCTAAGTGTGACATTAATCCATATTTGTGCTGTCCTCTTGTTTTATTCTTTATGCAAACTTCACAGTTTCTACAAACATCTTTTATATTCTTCGTTAAATTGTTTGTCACATACAGAGAACTAATACTCTTTAGCATTTGTCCAACTCTAATATGACACAGGTCTTTATGTACTTGTTGTATAAGTTTATTTATTTCGTTCCTTTTATTTTCATCTAAGTGGTCAACTTTTATTTTAAAGTCTTCTTCCTTAATATGTTCATTGAAATTAATTTCATACACTTTTCCTAATCTGGTATCCTCGTTTTTGTCTTCATTTATCTCTTCCTCTTTTTCCCCAGTTGACCTTATATTGTTTTGTAGTAAGTATTGTTTTTGACTTATTTTTAAGTTCTCATTTTGTACAAGCTTGTATTTCTTTATTATATCCAGTCCTATTAGGAAATCATATCTAAAATTTGGCTCATCCATGATATATACGTCTACATTTTCTTCTAAATCAAAAATCTTTATCTTTAGGTTTGTCGAACCACTTGTCTTTTTAACACCATTAATTGTTACTAAATTCTCTTCGTTTTGACCAATTATTTTTGATCTTATTTTTAGTAATTTTGAATTGATGAGAGAAACATTGGAACCTGTATCATATACTCCATCAATTTCCATTTCCTTATTTAATAGTAGTTTGATCTTAATTAATGGTGTCACTATTAGTTTTTTTGTTCCGTTTCATTTAACTCTGCCTCAATCACTGAATTATTTACATGTCTGATAAATTTTCTATTCAACACGTCATCCTCCTTAAGCTTGAACCAGCATGCAGATTCCGGATGATAGCGGACGCCTTTATTCAATTTTTCACACGTTTTACATGGAGTCCGCTCTTCAATTCTGGTATTTATCTTCTGATTGTCATATTTTCTATAGGGTCCATTTTTATATTTTTTTACTAACTGTTCATACTTTGTCACCTCATTGAATAAGTCAACTGTATCCTTCATCTCTTCTCTATTTATCTTCTCTAGTACCGATGCTGGCAATCCTGCCGCAATGAGATCCACTAGTGTACCTGTGTCTATTGTTCTCCTCATATCCAATATAAGTTTCTCCTTTTTTATGGCATAGTCCACTAATGAACCCTCCCGATGTTTAAATGACAGTGCATAACTCACTTGATTCCAGCCTTGTTTGACAAATGTGTCACAAAACTTTCCCTTCCATTCTGTCCAGTCTGAATCTAGGGTCAATTTGATAACCATTGAACCGTACCAATTAACACAGTTTTTGTCCATGAATCGTCGGAGGATCTCAATTTTTTTCTCATCTTCCGTAATGTCAAAACGAGCACACTCCTTTTCAAACATTTCAATCCATTGACTTGCGTTCGGGTTTTTACTTGTAAATTTGTCAATCACAAACTTCTCTGCAATATATTTTAAATTTTGTTTTTTTATTTCTTGTGTGCTTTCAATTAGTTTCGAAAATATTTTTTCCAATGACTGTGTATCAGCTACTTGTCCTCCAGATGTTACTTTTTGTTCAATTTCTTCCAGATATTGCTCTCCGAATTGTAAATATATTATTTCTTTACATATATTTGCAAGAATTTAGGCTGTGCATTTTCAATAGGTTGTAATGATCCAATGCGATGGCAAATCTGGTCTTGAATCTGTTAATTCAAAGCCATAGAGTAAGATTTACAAACGCTTTTTTTTCAAATAATAACAAACGATTTTTATTTCAGAGACAGATACAGAAATCTAAAAAACTACATTTCAAGCAAGTTTCCGAATCTGATCTTCGAGGACGCGGCATTGTTATTAATGCACTCGCACAAAACCACATAAAATAACCAAATATAATGACAGTGCCTAAACTTTCGAGACATACCTAGATAATATTTTTTTTGATAACCTCCTGTAGGTTATCAAAAAATAATATTAGATAAAACATAAAAAGATATTTAAATAAGTAAATTATAAAAAGAGATTTACACTTTTGTAAACCTGTAGAATAAATCTGAGGTATTATTTTCGGAAATATTTTTTTTTATTATTAAATTATTTACACAAAATAATTTTTAAAACAAACATATATAGCAGTACCTGAACGTTGGAGATATTTTACAAAATATAAATTTCTGAACGCCCAAATGAATAGTTGTTACAGCATTTGACAGGATCGAACAACAAATGTTTGACATGTAATAAAGAAATGAGCATTTATGGAAATGATAAAGTATTTATTACACATATCGTGTCTTAATTGTTTTATATGTATTCTGCTATTCGGGGCGGAGACAAATCATACGAATCAATATCCATGAAAATTGGTTCAGCACATCTCGAGTTAGAGGAGTTGTAACAAACCCGTGTTTGTATATATATATATATTCGGCTTTTTCGACGTCTGTGAACGCGACGGCGGCGGGCGCGGGCGCGGGCGCGGGAGCGGGCGCAGACGTAGCGGTACGATTGAGGGCGGGCATGTTCGCCGTCTTGTCTGACTTGAGGTCCGCCCCACTGGGAATTCCGCACTTCGTTAATGCGCGCCATTACAGCGTACTGAAGGGAGCGCATGTGAAGGAGGGTTTTCCTCGGTGCGGTAGACGGCGTAGGCCCGCATAACGGCTTTTTTATCTCTAATGAGTTCCTTGACATCCTCGGGCAAGATCAGACGATGATTTCTCATCGCCGGAACCTGCTTGGACGCACCCCTGACGGTGTCCGTCAAGTGACTCGTTAGAGCTTTGATCGCGGTGTCTGTATCCTGTCTTGTTTTGATCGTTTCCGGGATAGATTTCAGTAGGGGAGCGTCGGTAGCTGCGAGTGTTGAAGCAAACCGGGGCAACCTGTTGAAGCCCGCCCTCCCTCCTCAAGGGTTGGGCAGTTCAGAAGGGACCGGGGTCCACGAGGCCTTGGGGGGACCCCTAGTCACGCCTGGTCTGCTGCACTCGCGTTAGGTGGCCTGCGTTTGGCCCTAGTTACATACCCTACGTGTCTGAATAAGACCCGGAGGACCTAGAGAACACGCCGCCATCACCCGGTAACTCGCTGCTCCGTAGTGGCCTAGGCTTAGGAACTCATCCCCTGGCGGGGGACTTACCCAAATAAAGTACACTATAAGACAAATAGGTACACACCACGACCCCACACAACACATCGCTGGGTGCACTCCCACACCCGGCGAAATGGCAAATATGGATTCCGGGCTCGCGTACTTTATAAAGGCCGCCCACCCGGAATTGTACGCGCAGTACCTGCGCCAGCGCGCCGCACTTCCTCCACTCGGAGCCTTCAGCCCCGGCCGGAATCGCGTCGTCACCGGCATCACCGCCGTCGTCAGCGGGAGCCTCGCCTTAAGTACCAATAATCACACGTTCACGTACCACACGTTCCTGTTATGCCACAGGAATTTTTCCCATGAATCCTGCAGTATTTACAGAAGACGATTTTGTTGCTGTGGAT
>JACJUM010005600.1:10606739-10620596 GCA_020976665.1 Heortia vitessoides | reverse complement strand
GCCGGTGATCGGACGGGTTAATGCTTGTTTCACTTGTCTACAGAGGCAGTACCAGCGCACAAAGTTATTTTGGTTGCAACGAAAGTGACTTTGAAAAAGAAAACTATCACTGCCAAACCACACATTTGACTACCTTGGTAACTAGCAACCTTTAAGTCGTATGTGGTTTTTCTGCAAAATAATAAGCATAATACGCTTTAGTCCATGTTGCACTGTTGATGACCGGTTTTATTAATACGGTTACCAGATATACTAATGTTAAATGTAGTATATACTCACTCCAGCACTTGGTATATTTTCTCAGACTCCCCGTTTAAAATTAGAGGCCTTAATGGAATTTGTTCTTTTGGTTGACCATTAGCACTGAAAAAAATATTGCTATGCATCACTTCCTTCCGCAAATACGCAATGTGGTTTCTGAATGTCACCTATTTTTGTTTTCATACTCACAGATTAGGAGTTAATGGTAGAGGTGCCATTCCATATTCCCGTTGCATCATCGAGCTTAGATGATTACCAACACCTTCTATAAAGTTTCAATAAACATTAAAGTAAACTAAAATAAGCAAGGAACAATAAAAGTATACCTAATAAAAATATTTTTAACACTTTTAAGGAATCGTATGATACTCTAGGAGTTATGTGCAATTAATCCAAGGCTTTCGATTGTGTGCACCATGAAACATTGATTAGGAAATTACGTCACTATGGTGTTACAGGTTCAGCTACAGACATATTAGTCATATTTAAAAAATAGAGTGCAAAGAATTTAAATTTTAACGGAAAGTGATCATTGGGATCACTAGTTTCAATATACTACAGGGCTCTATCCTTGGACCATTCCTGTCCCTCGTCTTCATAAATGATCAATATAATCACACATACACATATTATCATGATGGCTATGAGAAAGTGATTGAAAGTATGGTAATGATGAAATCAATAAGAATGGTATTAATGTTTTCAATATATGTTTGGGATGGAGACTTTTTGGGACCAATACGTTATTTTGTCATACGAAGATCCACATGTATACGTGGGGAAGAGAGAATTCAAAAAGTATGATAGACTTTGTGATAGTATGATATGCACAAAGAGAAGGTTGTGGAAATAAGGGTGTGTCGCGGGCCGAGTATTGACACAAACCACTTTCATGTAGTCTGGCGTTGGAGTGGTCTGTTAAAGCGCTGGTGACATCGCTCCCAACAGCCCACAACTGTACTAAAGAGAGTGAAAGTAGAAAGATTGCAAAAATAAGAATAAATATAATATATAAGGATATTAAAAAAAAACTGGAATGCCTGAAAAGAGCCACAAAGATCTAATAGAATACGATACGATAGATGATGATAGAAAAGCAGGAAAGTATGACAAACTGTGATATTGTAAACGATGACATGAAAGTAGAACAAGTGAAAGAGTTTTGGTAAGTGTTTTTACGAGAGATGGGAAGTATGAAGAAAAGAGAGACGGAGAGTGAAAGCTGGAAATGGTGTTAATAGCGCCTTAAATGCTTTTATGTGCAGCCAAAATGTGTCAAAAAGAGCATGACTGGCTGTTCATAGAGGTGTGTTGGTTCCAACACTGACATACAGTAGTGAATGTTGGGTATAGCAGAAGAAACACGCAAGTACAATAAACGCAGATAAAGAGATAGATTAAAGTTAAGATTAAAACAGTGTAATAACAGATCGTGTGGTGAAAAATTGATGGAGAGAAAAGAATGTTGAGAAGGTATGGACATGTAGAAAGAATGGATAAAAGTAGAATGATTGCACAAATATATAGAGTGGAAGTAAAAAGAAAGGAAGAGTAGGTATAGGACGATCAAGGCAAACATATCTTAACCACTTGATTCTTCTTTCTAGAAGAGGTATTATATAAGGGCCAGGTTAGTAGTACAATGAATAAACGAGCGTGTATGAAAGGATTAATGCGAGTAAGGGAAGCAAGAGAGAAACGCCAAGATCGTAACAAGTGGATATCCATAGTGTCTGCCTACCCCGATGGGACACAGGCGTGATGTATGTGTGTAGGTGATATATCACTCTTATTTAAAATTAAAAAAAAAAACAAAGAATATCTGAATATGTAGGCAATGCTATCCAGATTTAGTGAAATGGTTTAGGCAAATAACATATACAGAGTTTCTATCGACTTCGTCCAACCTCTGAGTTGAGTATTTAAAAAAAAATTACCTGCAGGTGGGTCGCCATGTTTTCGATGCCTATGAAAGTGCCTGTTAGGTCCATGTCTGCGTATGCTTGACCAGACTCCGCCAAATAGCGAATGATTTCTCTGTTGACAAGATTTAAACATTTTCTTTTAAGAAAACTAAAAAATAACATTTTGGCGCTAAGTATTGGAACTAAGGTCCTTATCGCGCGTTGCGATATAGGGCTCGATGGAAAAATTAAGACCAGTTGTAACGATTCATTTTTGCTATAGTTGTAAGCCGTGCGCCGTGCGCGTGTTGCTCAGTATCTCTCTCTCTCACACAGAAAGCAAGCCAGTTATTTTCCTTTCTTATTCCTATTTAGCATTGAACAGTGTGATGTAAAAAAAAATACAATTCCTTGACTAATTAATCGAAAGCAACTTCGTTACACCTAGCTGTTGCCGTAATGAGGTTCGTACCGTTCCTATATAATCTTGTGTTTGATGCCTATAAGATATTTTATTGCTTTTATCTGGGAATATTTTTCTAGCAACACCCAATTCCCATGGAAATTCAAAAAATTCTGAATTTTTTATTCTTTTAGTCTACATAATATAAGTTTTCCTCTTTCAAATATAACAAATGATAATTATACTGGCATCATATAGCTCGTTGAAGTAATAGTTGCAACCAGTAGAATTCGAAACACAAAGTTTTTTTCATTTAAGACAATGGTTTGATAGCGCCGACGTAGGTATGGGTTCCAATAATACCTACCATTAGGTGTTTTTTAGAAGCCCTATCACCATCAGTTTTTCTTGCAGTTTCTTTTCTGGTAGCGCAATGAACCCGCCGTAAACTTAGCTATAAGACTCGTCTGGTGCCGGCAGACTAGTAATCAAGTAGGACACTCGAAGACTTATTTGTTTAAATAACTCTTATAACACTGGTTGTCAGGGTCTACGGTCATTTGTGTAAAATTGTAAGCAAATCTATAGATAGATACTTTCGAATCGTCAAAACAATTGACGATTTGAAAGTATCTATCGTAGGCTTATTTAAATGAAAATATATTTGATTTTGACTTTAAAACGAATTATTGTTGGGTGAGTTGTAAATCTCTCAGTTATAAGTTTAAGTTATGAAAATAACAATAATCTATTATTCCTTGTAATCCAGAAGTTATGTTGCTTTTTACATCAGCATAAAACACATCCGTTAAAAATGAAAAGAGAATACAATACTCACTCTGTGCATAGGTATATCGCATTCAGTAATGATCTCATCCAAGTTTCCGGATATGGCCCTTTTGAGTTCTGGGCCCGCCTCATGGAGAGTTCTTAGTCCAGCCTGAAGAGTCATCTGATGAGTCTGCTCGTCATTTTGCCTCATTTCTTGCTCCTTTCGCTTTTTGAACCTTATGATTTAGACATTTAAATTTAATTTTATTCCATCCATTCAACTATTTTAGACAGATAAAAGAGAATTCTCGACAGTAGGTGCAACTATGACTCTAAACTAGAATATTTAAGTGGTAAACTTAACAACTGGTCTAACCTTCGAAGCATTTAGCTATTAAAAAGTGTCTAGTGATTTTAAATTTCTAATAATCGAAAGAAAAATTTAATCTAGGCATTTTATCATTGACTGTTTTAAAGCATAATGTTTTAAAAAATAACAAAACCTCTTTAAGGCGTCGTAGTGATACAACCTAATATGAATAACGTAAGATCTAAAACTAAATTATTTCAGGTACATAATATCACAAAACCACAACACGTAAAAATCACAAAAAGGGGATGAAGAGTATAACACTCCAATTTAATATTTGGATATTTCAAAGTTTACAAAACATGTGCATGCCTGCTGGAAGCGAATACAATCTGTAATAGTAGGAATAAAAAATGGTATTTCCAAAGCTATGATAATAGTAATAATAAATTATTTTATTTAATCTCTTCAGGGAAACCATGCATGGAGTGTTTCAAAAATCAGCTGAATATCGATACATGAATGGTTAACAATAAAATTTTTCTATGTTTATTAAAATCTATATCACATTGGATCATGGCACTTCTTATTATTAAACACTATAAAAGGGTACATTCTGTTGTCCAATAAAACATACGTATCGTTGCGTTACTTACGCGTGATTCCTATGAAACAAAAATATCTAAGTCAATTTTAACTGAACAAACAGAAAAATACAAATAAAGCAAGATGAATAACATTAAATCATTGGGTCATTTTAAATTAGGCGAATAATATATTTTTGGTATTTGTTCGTAGCAGGTTTTAGTCCTGTTGTAAGAAATATACAAAATGCAATCATTCCAGAAATAGTTCCTACGCATAAAGTAACCCTGATCAAAAATTACTTGGAAGAAATGCACAAATCGTAAGAAAATAAAGAAGTAATCATAAACACAGATAATAAAAAAGAGAAAGGCGTACCTTCTGAAATAATCTTGTATGAGGAAGGTGGCGTAAAATTTGCCAACTGTGATCTCGTTGGGGTCCCCTGGTGGAGGCACTACCTGATCGAGGAGTTTCGGTGATGTCCTCTTCCATATTTTCTTAATGACAGCCCTTAGTTCTGTGTTGCAATCGTCAATATTGCCTGTCAAGTTATAGATAGAATCAATTGATTAATCAGATGAAAGCTGCTCACTTTATTAGCAATTAGTTATTGCCCGCGACTTCGTTTGCACATAATTAATTTTTCACACTACACACTGTACACTTATTACAGCTTTTATCTTTATGTTCACTATAATGTATTAAAATTGATTACGGTAAGTTGTGACGGCGTAACATACAGCCGGCGGTGATGCAAATTACAGATTGCTAAAATTTCCATATGGAGTTGTACGAATTAAGTATAATCGGGTGAGAGTGGACTAGAGAAGTTATTTATATTCCATTATTTCTATCCAAAGGTTGCCTGTAAGAAATTGCATTTATCGAAAAGGCCGCCTCTTGTACCTACTATTCCATGTTTTTGTGATGTTCTTGTGTTGTTTTTGTTGGTGTACAATAAAGAGAATATTATTATTAAAATAAAGAAAACTATAAACAATCATATCTATTCATATATGTAAATTTTAGCATATGTATTACTTTGCTGTATGAGCTATATTATTGTAAAGTTTCATTAAAATTCATTTGATAGTATTTGCACGAAAGAGTAATAGACATACATTCTCACAATCTTTCGCGTTTTTAGTTTTTAGAATCGAGTTGTTGATCTAATATACAACAGCTATTGGATACCGGCAGAGTAGAATAGTACTACCTCTTGAACCGGATGTCCTAACTGTCGACTGACATGGTGGAACCGACAGATAGCATATAATAACTTCCTTGCCCATATGGACGAAGATTACCCATTTCTTGTAGAAGCCTATGGTCAATTGTCGTTTAATGATGATGATAATGATAATGGAAGGACAGTTTCATTAATGAAATATCATCATCCTCAGCAAAATAATAATTCTGTTATTCGAACAAAGTGTGTGAACATTAGGATTCAAATAGTCATTTCTAGTAAATGACCTATCTAATAATGCCAAGAGTAACAGTACCTCCCCCTGTACTCGGTTTCGTAAAGGTAGGTATTGAGGTACCAGAACCGACGGATGGCGGTATATTCATCCAAAACAGTGCAGCTTAAATAACATAGCTTAATTAACAGGGCGGGGATGGGCAGCAACATCCCCACCGCGAAAGCTGTGCTCTGCGATAGACATCACGCATGTCCACGGCAATTTTGGGCAAAATTCCCCCTTTCTTGGGAAGGCCTATGTCCAGCAGTGGACTTCCAATGGCTGGAATGATGAAATGACCCATGAAATTTCACTATATAAAATGTATATGTACGAGTAAGAAGGATAATTTTTGTATAATAAGTTTTAAATAGTTTAAAATTACGAGAATAACATGAGTTAATGTTAAATAAATATCTAGCATGTGATTAAGAAATGTGTGCAAAACTATCTTACCTGACAAACCTTGTACAACTTGTCTGAACTACAAATGTTTATAATTAAAAAAATATTGCTCTATATTCTAAAGTTAGATCAAACTGTATACAGTATGCAAAAAGTTTTGGGTTCATTAGTTTATTAGTTTATCCCGGACAAACACACTGACACGAAATATTTATATGTAAAGATAATGATAACCTTCTGTTTTGATTTTGAGCGATGTTCTGACGACAGCGAACAGAGTTGCGTTGAAGAGTACCGTACCGTCGGAGTTCAGAGGCATATTCATGGATACAAGTCTTTTACACGCCACTCGATGTGGGCACAGCTTGCCGAAACCTGGAAAGATTTGGTTCAATCCGGTTTAAACCAGTTTTAACCGACGACCTAAGATCTGTAGTTAGTTACGGTAGTTACAATACAATTTTTCCATTGTAATGATAAACATTTGTCTGGTTGTTAATTGAATCTAGTTTTGTATTAAAATCGTAATTCCCCTATAGTCTGATGTCCGTATCCGAACGTATGAAAGTATATAAATATCTCATCCATTGACCCGAATTCGTGGTAAGTCGCTCTAAGTATTTGTATTAAGGGCGCCAAACAACAGAGGATCGCAAATATAGTACTTTAATACATATATTTAACGGCTAGACACAGAACAAAAACAAATATCATCATATATTTATATATTTGCCCATCCAGGGCAATATGTATTTTTAATAACTTATTGACAATTGAACCCACGACCCTTTGCCCACAAGATAGTATGCACATGTGCGGTAAATGTACTTACCTAATGGTGGACTAATTTTTCTTAACAGAGTAACTACATCTAAATGTTTAATTCTACCCTTGGCATCTGGGTCGTACTCGCTCCATAACCTAAAACAAAATATGATTGTAACACTGAATTACGATAACAATAAAATACTTGTAAATAAAACAAATTTACCTTATAAATTCATCCAAATGGTGTGGTCCCAATATAGACCAGTCTCTAGTCAAATAGTCAAAATTATCCATAATGACAGCGACAAACAAATTTATAATCTGTAATAATACCAAAAAAAATAGTTAATATGCTGACAAATTGAATATAGCCAGTGATGCTTCAATACCACGTATGTAGCATTAGTGGATTAGGTCCAAGATTCAGCATTTTTAATAAAATGTTGGACCTTATTTACAACCGCTACTTACGCGGTTTTGAATATCTCTGATATATTTATCATGTAGTAATGAAATGTGAAAGGAACAATGAAAAAGAGGACTCTTTGTCGTCTATGATTTTTTGGATATCTATATATATAAAAATTAATTCCCATTTCTCTTAGTTACGCCATCACGCGTGAACGGCTGGACCGATAACATTATTTTATTTTTGTTATTTGTAATTGTCAAGAGATGGTTTATCAAGATGAATTGTCAAGATACTTAACAAATATACAGTGCTAGCTGTCTTAACGATGACAATTTCATTTGAATTGGTATATTTTTATATTCATATTCATTATTTTTTTTCATCAATATATTTATTTTTCAGACGAACATCTGTCAGGTCAGCGAGCCAACTGTATATATATATATATATAGACTAGCTGTAAATGTACAAATGGCGGACTTAATGCCAGGTCTTAATGCCATTTTCTCCCAGTCAACCATTACACAAAACAGAAATAATATATATATATAGTGGTGCAGACAATATATATATATAAAATAGATGAACGTGGCATACATATTTGTATAAATAAACGCAACAATAAGCTGACTGACTGACATCAACGCTGGGCCTTAACTATAAGGATTAGTAACTTGAACTTTTGCACAAGGATTCTTTTTATAACGTATGGGAGCAAAAGGGGGTGTCTACTAAAAAAGGTTTTTGAATATTCACCCCCTAAGGGGGTAAAACAGGGAAAATTATCACGGATGAAATCGCGAAATGCTCCTAGTTTTGTGCAAACTTTAAGAAACAGGTTTGATGTAGACATTGAACAGAACATTCTGAAAACAATTGTAATAACGCTAACTCTGAAGCCACCAGTGCACATGTGTAATTTACTAGACTTCATTTGTTCGAAGCTTTTATTTTTAAGGCATATCCTAAAGATAAAAGCTCCGGACCATACAAAAGACAAAAACAAAACTGTCAACGACATTAGATCTATAAGATTTTTCATAAAACTTTAAAAGATATATGCCAAATGAAATAAGAACAAATAATACCAAAAATGAACATAGAACGTAGAAAGATATGAAATAGGGGAACGCGAGCACGCTGCCGCACGTGCCACCACCGTCTTCCCCTTCTTCATTGTAATTCTTGTCACACTTTACACCAGGCTCTGGTGACACTGCCATCATGATGTCTTGCCACGCCTCACCTGTGCCAGACAATCATATTAACCTGATGATGATTCGATAGTTTCAATATTTATCCACATAAGGTAGACTTCATACAAAGGTCGCCTGCATTGGTACCTCACTCTCACTTATTTCTACCGCCAAAAAGCAGTGTTCGCATTGCTGTGTTCCGATTGAAGGGTGAGAGAGGCTGTATTATTACTAAGTATTCTGACAGAATATCTTCAAGTTTATAAAACATCTTTATCTAAGGGAGAAAAAGCACGCGAGTAGAATAAATGCTGTTGAATTGAGAGCATCTTGAAGTATGTATGGTGTGAGTTGAGAGTTAGTATAAAGAATAGATTGATGTGGTGCAAAAGATGATGTGGTTACAACAATAGATAAAGGAATGTTAAGATGGTTTGGACATGTAGAAAGAATAGATGAAAGTAGAATGATTCCCCAAAATATTAAGCGGAAGTGAACGGTAGGGTAGACATAGGACAACCAAGGTGAACATATCTTAACCAGGTAGAACAGGTATACCAAGAATAAAAGAACGTGAATGAAAGGACTAATGTGAGTAAGGGAAGCAAGAGAGGTATACCAAGATTGTAACAAGTAGAGAATCATACTTTCTGCCTACCCCGATGGGACACAGGCGTGATGTATGTCTGTATGTATCTTCAAGTTAGCAAGCATTAGTGATATCCTTGTAGTAAGCGTCACTGTCGCCTATAGACACTCGTTACACACAAGTGTCTATAGGCGATGACACTTACTATCACGCGGGCTTTATGCTCGATTATCAACCTAATATAATAAAAAAAACTATATTTTAGAAATAAATAAAATTTTAAGCTATTTGACCTGCGGTTAGAATGAATTTCAGAAAGCTTTATGACATTAAATACCTAAAGAGTACACTATTAGTGGAATTGTAATCATGGCTGACGTGTGGTATCAGAAGAGTAGAATAGTACCACTCCCTATACCAGGTATCATACTGAGGCAACCGAGAACAATACAGCGAGGTAAAATTGGGCAGCAGCATCCCCCCTTTCCAGAGTATTAGTTTTGGCTAAAAACTCTTTGATCTTATTGAACACCTCTCAAACTCATATGATAATGATGATAGTAGTATAACGTCAATACTTGACAAAAACTGGTGACTGCATTACGTTCACATTAATATTTCGTCATTATTGAGTTATAGTAATGCCGTGGGGTATTGGCAGGGTGGAATAGTAACTCCCTTTGTACCGTAAAAGGCGACAGAGAGACCGAAACGGACGGATGGCGGTATATCGTGTATAAGAATCGAAACTGTGTCAGTCAAATGCACAGGGTGGGACTGGGCAGCCGCATCCCCAGCGCGGCAATTATGGACAAAATCTGTCCAACAGTGGAGTCCTAAGGGCTGATATGACGATGGCGATTGAGTGATAAAATATAGACGTGTGGTGTCTATGTACTTCACTACTTCTGGGGTACACGACAGGTTCGTTTGTGGAATGCACTCCCGCTTAATATTAGATGCAAGCAGCCCCTGCCTCTGTTTAACGACTGGTGAAGAATGACTTTCTATCATATAATTATATTTCCTTATATAAAATCTATTGACATTATGTATATTTGACATATTCATATATTTTTATATCTATCTTATTTACACCTCGTAGTACTTTTTAGTTTTATTCACTCTTTCCATCCAAAGTTTGCCTGGAAGAAATCGCTATTTGCGCTAAGGCCGACCACTTTATGATTACTGGTTTTGCTCATGTATTTTTATGTTTGGTGTACAATAAAGTTTATTATTATTACGTCCACGATGTTAACAGGTATAATTTTGTCAGAAATTACTATAGTGACTCGATTAAAAAATGTAGTTGAAGATGAAATTTTTAGGAACAATATGGCTCAGGCGTACTGTCAAACATTGTAAGAGCGAGCTGATGAAGAAGTTACTGAATCAGAAAAGAAGCATGCCGTCCGCTCGTGCCCATCACAAAGATATCACTAGCGTGTCGACCGATATCAACCTTGTGACATGAAGATGTTATATCACATTTACCTAGTATTTTCACTGCTTCTCTCACCCTTGAAACCTATAAATATAAGATACCACTACTAAAAAAATCTCAAGTCAATTATCATCAAAGTCGTCACTTACCCGTAGCGGATCGAAACAACACTAAGATGGCCTGAGGGAAAGTTTGGAAGTGATTGTTTCTTGTTATAGACGTGTCATCATCTATAGCAATTTTGCCGAACACCTGAAACATTTTAAACGTAAGAAATAAGAGAAGTACTGAATATTATATTAATGAAATATTTACTTAAAAAAAATTAACAGATTTCTCGCAGGAATCGAACCCGCATCTTTCCTTCTTCCACCTATGTAAATACTATATTAATGTAAAGCAGACAGAATGGTCCTTTTTAATATAGGTTTTACAAACTTAAAAGAACCCGTCCCACACATTGAAAATTAGCAGCTGTTAACAATAAGGATATTTTGTATTTTGTAGTCTACGCTGATTCTTCAATAAGCCGAGAAGTCAAGTCAACGTTTAAGATGTTCTGTAAATATATTATTACTTATTACAACAATAAAGTTTTTGGCTTTGCAAGCCATTTTTGTTCAAAGTTAAAACTTGTGTAACAAACTTTATTCTATACCATTTCTGATATCAAAACCTGAATAGAAGTTTTATATATTATGTTAAGTGAATTTGTTTTATATTATTTATTATTAGTGCTTAATTAAGAATGAATGTGGAAGATGCAAGGGAAATATGTTATGATCCATGTAATAACTGCTTATCAGTGAGAAATATACGCATGCAATCCACAAACCTGCATTCCAACCACAGCGTAAATGAAGAACAGCATCAAAATGAGCAGAGCCACGTAAGGCAACGCCTGGAAGGATTTGATGAATGTCCACAGCAAAGTCCGGATGCCTTCGCCCCTCGAGAGTAGCTTCACCAGCCGCATCACGCGGAACAGCCGGAAGAAGTTGATTGAAGGTATTGAGCTTTCCTACAGATTTGTTACAAAATACTCAGTATTCTGTGGTACCGGCAGAATATAATAGTATCTCCTCTGTAATAGGTGTCGTAAGAGGCGACTGAGATACCAGAACCGACAGATGGCGGTATATCCATCCGGAACAGTGCAGCTCAAATGCACAGGGTGGGGATGGATAGCAGTATCCTCGTCGCGATAGTTGCGTCCTGCGATTGCCAACACGCTTACCCGGCGCAGTAATGACGGGCAAAATACCTCCTTGCTTGGACATAGGTCCAGCAGTGGACTTTTAATGGCTCGGATGACGATGATGAGATTTCATTATTATTTATTTCTCAAGTTTAATATTTTCAAGGACATATGCGCTTACTTATTATAACATTCTTGAAATTTTATTTTTGTTATGATAGAAAGTCAGCAAACAAGCATACGGTCCGCTTGATGAAAGTCGTGACCGCAGCCTATAGACACTCGTGTTATCACAAAGATATCACTAGCAAGTCGCCAACTTTATGATTTGAAGATACAATGTCACATTTGATTAGTAATTTCATTGCCTCTATGACCCTTCAAACCAGAATACAGCAATGCGAACACTGCTATTTAGCGATAGAAATAGGTGAGAGTGAATGTAGACGATCTTTGTAAGAGATGTTAAAGAATACCGTGGGGTACCGGCAGAGTGGTATCTTCCTCTGTGCCATGAGTCGTATGAGGCGACTGAGGTACCCGAACTGACTGATGGAATATCTATCCAAAACAGCGTAGGTCAGAAGCGACAACAAGGGAATTGGCAGGAGCATTTTCATCTGGCTACGCTCTGTGATTGCCATCACGCCTGTCTAGCGCGCAATCAAAGGTAAATTCCCCTATTGTTGGGAAGGCCTAGAATATCCCGCAGTGGATGAATGAGGCTACGATAATGATATCTCTTGAAAATATTATGTCCGCTAAAAACATGTTTACTGTGTTGATTTCTTTAAAGTTTAAAGTCGTTGAAATAGGTTTTTAATTCAAGATTAGATTCTTAGTTTTCGTAAGTACTAAAACTACTTCTTCTACGTCTGTCATGTCAATGATGAAATTCCATCTTTAAAATACCTCCCTGATGACATGTTCTTCTCTAATAACTTCCAATCGTAATGTTTCTGTTTTTAGCTTTGATTACTTTTGATATCATATCATTTAGAATTTCGAAGTATACATACCTTACAATATAAGACTAGATTTTATTTGTAACTTTGTATAATTATACATTTCATCTAAAAGGAATTGCGTGCTGCTTTACTAAAACGCACTAATGAAATAAATGTATTCTTATTAAACTGAAAACTAATTTTGAAAAGAAAATGCCGATGCTTTTTTACATTTGTAGTAAGAGTATTATATATTCCTTTGCAAAATAAATACAATAGTCGCTTAAACGTGTATTACAATTAAAGTTTTGTTCAAATATAAAACATACAAAGCAGCTATATCTTTATCAATGTTGGATATACCCTTCATACTTCTAGCATGTTTACATAAACAAGCCGATATTTGCTCTGTGATAGTCTAGTGTTAAAACATGTGGCTTTAAAGCGTGTAACTCACCTTAACAACGTGAGCTCTTGGCATCCCACTTCCCTGAAACGAACAGTTTCTTCTTCAATCTGATTCCAGTCATCTCCATTACAATTTAAAGGTGAGAATGCTTTAGCAAGTACTGTTATTACAACATCAATCTTGCCCATGCTCGGGACAGGAACTATATGCATTCTGAAATAGCTATGCCAATCTTGAACCAACTCATCAATTTGTATATTGATGCACATTGATGCATCCTAACCTCAATAGTTTACAATAGCTATTTCAAAATGATATAGTACAAAGTGACAGTGATTTTCTAATTGAAGTGTATAAAAATGTTCAATTTGCGACCGGTGGAAAAGTTTACCTGATTCTTGAGTTCGTTCACTTGGGACACGACGATATCAATGATGCTGCCCAACACGATGATGAAGTCGAATGTGTTCCAGGCGTCACCGAAATAATTCTGGATATTACATAATTTATTATTAACACAACAATTTTAATGCAGTTTTGAAATTTTGAAATTAACGTAAATAATAATAAATAAATATATTCACACAAAATCTCATATATTGACCTGACGCCGTGATAAGTTGCTGAAAACACTTGTGTTACAGATAACAGAGGAATCTCAAATATTATGCTTAAATACATTTATTAAACACCCAGACACAGAACGAATTCAAATATCATCGTATAAATATTTGATCGAACCCACGACCTTTAGATCATCACTACCAATTGTATCAGTGCCAC
>JACJUM010005600.1:10532155-10606729 GCA_020976665.1 Heortia vitessoides | reverse complement strand
CGAACCCACGACCTTTAGATCATCACTACCAATTGTATCAGTGCCACATTAATTGTGACCATATTTACCTAATCGCATATATTATTATTTCGCATAGTTATTCAGAAAGTAAAACTGAAAAAAGAAAACTGTTTAAAACATGTTGTCTATTTAATCTAATAATAATATAATTTTAATATTTTGAGTTGTTACTATTTAGTTTTGATGTACTCGTAGTTCATGTAACAAACAATTTGGATATATATAATACAATAATACGGAGTTTATCTATACCACCATATGTATTCTCTTCTTCTAAAACTACAATCTTCCTCTAAAAGTCACTATACTAAGCACCTGTCGCATCACAAGAAATTTTTCTTTCTCTTTCAGTATCTCCGGTATATTTTCCACTGATACTTAAATTTATCCATGTCCTACTTTAGTTGCGATCGACACCCTCTTAAGAGGAGCAAAAATAATAAAATAAACAGATAATAATCATATAATTGGAGAAAAAAAAATTACCTTAAACCTAAAGGCAGCCAGTTTGAATATGAACTCCAAAGCAAACACTGCGGTAAAGATCATGTTAAGCATATCGAGGGCTTTGCTGTACTCCGGCGGTTGGTTGTGATACTTCATGGCAAGGGTGATGGTGTTGATCATGATGAGCACGAAGATGGCGTACTCGAAGGGCTGCGAGGTCACAAACCACCACACCTTGTATTGGATACGGTGCTTCGGAATGTACCTTGGCAAATGGTAGGCATAGTTACTCAATATTGTCTTATGTTAAAATATGCATATAAAGTGTATACGCTCTACATTAATTTAAATTTTTTTTCAGAACAATATACATTGTGTGGATAACATCCAAATGCTATGCACACAAAATTAAAAATTTTGGTATATCTATGTAAAAAAAGATTTCATTTATTTTACATAGATATACCAAAAAAATTGTTGATGTTGGCTGGGCTGTTTATGATGGGGCTTTTACGAGCAGATGGTTGAATTTACAAGATATAACTTAGGTTACTATTTTTATTTTTAATATATTTTTTTAACTCCCACAACATTACATAATCTGATTATGTGATAAGTCGCTCAAAGCCCTTGTGTTACGGGCATCAGACAACAGAGGAATCACAAAAATACTACTTAAATATACATTTAACATCCAGACACAGAACAAACACAAATATCATCATATAAATATTTGTCCTGGGTGGTGATCGAACCCACGACGTTTGGCGCACGAGACAGGATCACTACCATCTGCGCCTTCATGCCCGTCGGAATTATTTTTACGGGATTTAGAATTAAGCGGGTGATACAGGACGGTACTAGTATAGAATAAGTTACAACATACCTTCTAATCGGCTTCGCTTTCAAAGCAAATTCTATACAATTTCTCTGATTTTTATCTAGCTCACAATTCTTATACTCTTGTTCCCCCTCATTTTGGAATGTCACTATGACGAAACCGACGAATATATTAACCTGAAACATTATTTGATTTTTAATGCTCAAGGTTAATAAATAACTTAAGTTCATACACCTATATTTATAGTCGCAATTCCCAATATCCATACACACATGAACATCTGTACATCCACATTAGTTCACAAAAATTACTAGAACATAAGACAGAAAGTTTAGATAGACAGCAAAATTAGACAGACACAATATAGTAGTACCTCCCTCTGTACTAGGTGTCGTAAGAGGCGAATAAGGTACCATATCCGTCAGATGGCGATATATCCATCCGAGACAGTGTAGTTTAAATGCATGCACGCTTGCCCAGCGCGGCTATTGTGAACAAAATTCCCCCTTTTTTGGGGAAGCCTATGTCCAGCAGTGGACTTCCTATAACTGATATACATCATGATACACTAAATATACCTAGGATAGAAAAGAGCGGAATTAATAAACGTGAATATAAACAAAAAGTAATTGTCACATTTTCAAATCAACGTCACAATACTATTTTAATGGCTTACCATAAAGAAGGCAATTATGATTATGTAAATAATATAGTATGCTGCAACAATTGGACGGAAATTAGTTATGGGTCCACGATCCTCTGCATTCGAGTCTATGGACACGTACAACAACCTGTAAAACGGTAGAATTACTCAGCGAACGGTCCCAACGCAGTCAGCGGTGCTTACAATAAAGCCGTCAAGGTGTACCTTGACGGGCACATACCCTGGCCATCCTTCAAACGTGGAAACTGTGAACAGCGTAAGCATGCCTTTCATCACATTATCAAAATGGAAGTCATTTCTTTTCCATTCTCTATCTTTCACTACATAATTCCGGTTCTCAAATACCAAATATGTCCCCCTGAAATGGAAATTTAATTTGGTAAAAGTCATTCGTTATTTATTTTTGTTTTTAATAAATTTCCGCAACATCCTATGTATAAACCTGATTTCGTGATAAGTCGTTTAAAGTGCTTATGTTACGGACATCAGACCACAGAGAAATTTAACACCCTGATACAGAACAAACATAAATATCATCATTTAAATATTAGTCATTGGTTGAGATCGAACCCACCTTTGGAGACAGGATCGCTACTACCTGCGCCATCGGCCCTAATTACAATTTAATACAAAAGGTACTCACTGGCATTCGTCCTCTGTCATTTTCGAAATATCATTACACTTAAAAAATTTACCCTGAAACAAATCTTTCAAGTTAATAGATCATATGGTTCAACAATATTTGAAATGTTAAGCCAAAGAATAATTGTACCATGCCATAAAGTAATATCTACAATTATACGTATGCTTTAGGAGAAGATACGAATCTCACTTTTAGTCTACCGCTACAGACATCTATATATACTCATTTCTCATGATATCCATTTACATTTTGTCAATAAAACAGAAGCTTCTAAATTTTGCAGCTGTAGTTTTCATATAAAAATAATTGCAATGCAAATACATAAAACACGGAAGCGAGAACTTTGTTGAATTTCAATATTTATGCTGTTATGTTTACAAGGTTATTTTAATTTTGTAGTGCCATATATATACTGTACATGCAACACCCACTATCAGTTTTACAATATTATTACAATAAAAATGAGAAAATCTTCATGCTTTATTGTGAGACCTTTCCATTGTTGGTTTTATAAATAGATTTTCGTTGTACGTTCGCAACAATCTTTACATATATATATATTTCGCGTACTAGTGATTGTCCGCGATTAACTTACAAACTACTGACCCACTTGAGATATAATATTAGTATAAGTCAATTTATTGTTGTAATATTTTTTCATAATGAATATACAAGCAGTAACGATATATACATACATCGAGGCAGATAAGGTTTGTAAAGTAAGTGACCTATATTTAGTCACATATTTGTGACAAAAGAGAGTCTACTAAAGACATTTGTGTGAAAAGATCTCACATAAATATTAAGGTCAAGAATCCGTCGCCAGCACTGTTGAGAAGCTTACCTTGAATAACTGTACACCGACGACAGCAAACATAAATTGTAATAAATACGTAACTAGCATTATATTCCCTATTGTCTTAATCGCTACTATCACACATTTCACCACATACTACATAAACCAAGGTTAGTTGCCAGGATATACATTACCAGGGGAAGGACAGTCCAGATCAGTCCGGTATCGCGCAGCGGCGGAACATAGGGACAAGCAAACCATTTTAATCATAGGATTCGTACCGAAGGTCATTAGGGGTCCTCTATATTAGTCACGTTTGGGGAAATTCACCGGTTAGACCTACGGGTAGATATATAAACGCCAAGGTAGGGGGGGGTGGTTACATTTCAACTATCCTATGGCTTGAGGCATGTATTCTACACCTTTGGGTTGATGTTAATCATGCTAAACGGATTCGGACGACACTAAAACAATAATCCTATACAAAACTAAAGGGTCTAAAGGTTAATTTATGTCTACTACTGAAGTCTCATGGCATGCTTATACAGCTTATCGCATGTCCCTTCAAACTTTAATTGATTGAACAATACCGCTCAAGCAAAACATTGAGTGTAAAAATATATTGGTTTAAGCGTACAAAGCTTTTTTAACTCATTCGCTTCGTTAACAGAAGCACTTGAGAAATATATAGCACAAACACAGGTATGCAAAAGACCCTTTGGTAAACATAAAATATAACAATCATGAGAAATGAGTGATGGGAGAAGGTGAACACACAGAGGGTGACAGTAAAAAAATAATAAAATTACCCAAAGGTGTAATTGGATAAGTTTTAGTAGAGTGTTTTGGAAGGGATCACTGTGTATAATATATGGTAAACGACACTCCTCGCTGTGTAGTCATTCGTGATGTTTGAAGAGGAACAAAATGAGATATTGACATTGGTGGTATATTTTCAACAGATAGCGATAAAAGTGCCCCCTACCTTGAACATTTGCACTCCCATGACTGCAAACATGAATTGTAGCAACGACGTGACCAACAAAATGTTCCCGATAGTTTTGATCGCAACGATCACGCACTGAACTACGTGCTACAATCATGGAAAAATCATCAATAACTGTTTCTTTATAATATCAAAGGCAAATAAAACCATATTCTCTATTCTAAGTACAGAGTTGATTTTGTATGGAATGTTTTCTAAACAACAATATAGAACTATGAGTAACGCAAACAATGTCGTATCGAGTAAATTTCTGATGTACCCAGTGGTTGACATCGATACTAACCTTAAGGCCTTTGGCCCTGTTGATGGCTCTCAGCGGTCTGAGCACCCTGAACACTCGCAATATTTTCACCACAGATATGCTACCAGACCTGAAAACATACAAAATGTTATAGCTGACGATAGGTTTAACAACTTCAGGCGAACCGGGAAGCTAGAGCTTTCGCCCCACTGGATGGGGGGGGGGAGGGTGACATATAGTTTCTCTTCAATATCTGTATTCTCTTAAGATAACAAAAAAACATTTAGGAAACAGTATTCTGTGTACACCAAAATCCGTGGAGTTTCCACTAAAAATAAAGATCATACGGCATCTATCCTTCCTCCTCCCCTTAATCAATTGACGATCCTGATCCATTGGGATCAGGGCCTGAACGAACAGAAGAGACGTACTTAAAACACATGGAGATGAGTGAGACGCAGACCACGAGCATGTCCAGCACGTTGAAGGCGGAGCGCAGGAAGGCGCCCGGGTGCAACACCAGGCCATACGTCACCAGCTTCAGGAACAGCTCCAACGTGAAGATGCCCGTGAAGAACACGTCGAATTGACTCAGTAACTAATAATAATAATAAATAAATTCACATCATATCTTCTGTTAGACATAATAAGACAACAGAGGAATTACAAATATAATAAATATTGTCAATACGCATACAGCTATTATACTAGCGGCCCGTCCCGGCTTTGCACGGGTAGATATAAATAGGTATATTTAAGTAATAAGCATACTAATTAAAACGACCATGAATCCTTAATTTGAAAAAAAAATGTATGCTAATCTTAAAGCCTCCCTGTACATTAGTACGTTGGATTTTCAGGAGATTCTTGGCACTTCTGCATACGCTAATAGATATTCCAATATAATCTTAATTGGAGATATAAACATTAACATTAACCCTAATTCTGTCAATAAACAAGCATTAGAATATCTGAACCTATTAGCAACATTCGGGCTTACTCCCACACATCACTTGCCAACGCGTATTGATAGTTGCTTGGACCACACAATAGTTAAAACATCCTACCCCTTTAACACATATGTGATACAAAGTAGTATCACGGATCATTACCCAGTTTTACATGCCATAAATAAGAAACCTAAACAAATAAACCAACCCATTACAATCCCAAACATCAATTACTGCCAAATAACATGTGATCTAAAGGAAGTAAATTTGGCACCAATCTTCCAAACGAATGATCCTGAACAGGCTATCAACAATTTAATCACTATAATAAGCAAGATTATAGCACAAAATACGGAATATAAAACTTATTCTAAACGCAATACTCCATAGAAACCATGGATAACAAATGGTTTGTTAAGATGTGTAAAACACAAAGATAAACTGCATTCAAAGTTAAAGAAATCACCAGACAATGAAATTTTTAAGATAACTTACAATAGATACCGAAATTATCTTACTAAAATCATAAAAAAAGCTAAAATTTGTTATGCAAAAGTACAACTTGAATTGGCTAGCTCTACTAGTGTCAAAAAAACTTGGGAAGTCATAAATAAAATAACACGTTACAAAACAGCAGAACATAGTAACTCCGCCCTCTTGAAACTTAATAATGACCCAAAGAAATCTGTAGATGACATAAACAAGTACTTCTGTGAAGTAGGAAAGACACTGGCAGATAAAATAGAAGAACAATTACGATCACAAAATACTGCTCCCTTAATAAAATCTAAAACCGAAAATTCTCTTGTATTACTGAACACTGATTGCAAAGAGCTTGAAGGAATTATAAACTTCTCAAATCCAATTGTGCTCCTGGTTGGGATAACATTTCTAACAAAATAGTAATGGATAACGCATCGATATTGGTCCCACTGATTACGCATATAAACAATATATGTTTTGCATCCTCTGTTATACCAGCAGCACTTAAACTTTCAGATTTATACCAATACACAAAACAGGTGACCTTAAAACTCTTCAAAATTACCGACTAATATCTCTAATAAATTCCTTATCTAAAATTGTAGAAAAACTGATTAATAAAAGGCTTTTTAAATATCTTAAGGACAAAAATCATCTCTCACCAAATCATTTTGGTTTTCGGGGAGGAAGATCGACTAGTGATGCGGTGCCGGAGCTCACTAATTTCTTGATCAGTGAACTGAATTATGGAAAAAAATGTATTGGGATATTCCTTGACCTTGCAAAAGCTTTCGATACCGTATCCATTTCTCTTCTGCTTCGGAGACTTGAGTTTATCGACGTAAGAGGGGAACAACTCAATCATTTCAAAGTTATCTGAGCCATAGACAACAAACAGTTAAAATAAGTAGCTTTATTAGTGAACCTTGTGAAGTAAAATATGGAGTACCTCAAGGGAGTGTGTTGGGACCTACGTTATTTGTCATCTTCATTAACGACATAATTTATACTACCCTGAAAAATGGTAAAATAATTACATTTGCAGATGATACTGCTCTAGTGTTTAGTGGTAGTGACTGGAAAGATGTCACTGCGAATGCCCAAATTGGCTTTACTGACATACAACAAAAATTAAATGGAAGCCTACTAACTTTAAATGCAGATAAAACAAAATTTTTAACTTTTTCGATTACTAAAAAAACTAAACCACCTACAAATTCTTTACATCTCTTCGCCCACCGGATAAATTGTAAATTTAAAAATAGTACTTGTGATTGTCCAAAATTAGAAAAAGTCCAAAATAAAAAATCTGTGCTCAAAGTTATGTACATTCTACCCTTTAAATACCCTACCTCAAGACTCTATATACATAGCAAAGTTTTAACAGTGAGACAATTGTACTACTAAGAACTTATTCTCAAACAGCATAAACTATGTAAACCTGAAAATAAACTAACTCATAGTAGACGAAGGTATGTGGATTTCCAAAATATACATCAGCCATGTCGTACACGGTTCGCACAGCGATTACTAAATTTTACAGTACAATTTATTTATAATAAAATTAACCAAGAAATAGATATTCATAACATGAATAAATACACTTAAAAACAACAGTAAGGGAATGGCTTTTGACATTGGACTACAACAAGACATAGGAATTGCTAACAATATTATGCTAGACTGGACTATATTTATTGTTACTATTATTGTTTGTGTATACTGTATATACTAGCTTAGCTTCATATTCTGTGTATTTATGTAATGTGTGCGTAAATAATGTGTTGTATTAAAAAAACCTTGTATTACATTAGACCATATACACACATATCCACACCTACATGCACACTACAGAGCATAGGTGCCTACAAGAACAGGCTAGACCTAGTTTAGGTAACTAAGTATCAAAATGTATTTTAGTTTAAATTTCTTTTTGATGTTGAATAAAGTTATTATTATTATTATTATAGTCGGTTCTGGTACTAAGTGAGGTACTATTATTTTGCCGATACTACACGGCAATACTTTTGACGAAATATTTTGGTCTATCTCTTCGGGTTCAGCGAGCGTTTGCAACGTAAGCGTGAAAAATCGCTTATTTACAACATTAAAATGGATACCATGAAAATTTTATCAGTACTTTTTTACTACACATAAACCTTCTAGCTCACTATATCCATTCAAAAGCCGCCTTAAATCCATTGTATTATTTTAAAGATCTAAGCATACTTTGGGCCATAAAGACGACTATATGTGACTTTGTTTATACTAGTAGTAGTAGTGATATGACATCCAAATTGAAACAAGATGCGAGCACTCGATTGTAGCGATACTCGATCGGAGTGTAAGGTACCCGTTCAGACAACATTTGTAATATTCGCATAAGATTTTAAAGCGATTATAGTAAAAAGAAACGTAAAGTAGTGTACTTCAAAAATTTCCAAAATCCATTAATATAAAACTCATAACAATGAAGATCACTGTTAAGAAGTCAGTCATTGATCTACAGAAGGAACAGAGTAGGAGACAGCACAGGACCCTGTTGGACACCAGCATTCACAGGCCTGGAAAGAAAGCTAGCAACCCACGCCCACAGTGGAAGCAAGCCCGCAAGATGAACTTAAAAATTCTATTATAAATAAAAATAATGTTTAAATCTCTTATATCGCATGACATTCAACAGGCAGTAATGTTTATTTCATGTAATGGGCTTTTACAAAACATTTAATGTGTTTCTAGTGCATATTGTATAAAAGCATTACTCACTTTTTCTCTATATTAACTTTAACTGTGTCAAATTTCTAGTTTATCGGTTAGCGCAATTTCCATTAAAAGGGGTTCATATTTCTCACGTGTCTTTGTTGTAAATAATTATGTTGTACGTGTGTATATCGCTGAACTCCTAAAAGGCTGAACCGATCCGAAGGATTTTTTTTGTGTAGGTTCGGATGGTTTATATTTAATCTGCCCGGCCGATGGCGCTGCAGTCGGTATCTAGGTTATTTATTAGGACAACGTCTTTCGGGTCTGCTAGTTTTTATATATTAACTAGCTATCTCGGCAAACGTCGTTCTGCCATCTAAATGCTATCAAATGTTAATATTACTAAAACAACTTTTTAAAAATACGGGTTGGTGATAGAAGGGTGAAAATATAAGGCTGTATGTTTTATGACACATTATAAAAAAAATTTAGAAAATGATTAAAAATAATCATCAAAATATCACTAAGGGATAAGAAAAATAAATAGTCTAGCCCTGTCACTTCTCCTTCCTATTTTAGACTTTGGATTAAAATTTTGCAAAACATCTTGCTGTATTTTATTTTAAAATTAAAACTGTTTTTTCCATGTATTTTTATTTTTAGTGTACAATAAAGTATTTATTGTTATTATTATAGAACCCGATTCTCAGACTTCATACTTAGAGAATACGCAATCGGTTAAGCCGTTTTTGGGGAGTATGGTAAGTAACACTGTGATGTGAGTTGTGTATATTAGATAAAATACAGTGACAGCTATACGACTCTGGAATGAGCTTCCGTTAAATATTAAGCAATCCCTAAACAAATTTATCCTAAAACGCTTTCTCCGAACTTTATTTACTGATGCTGCTCCTCTAACTTTATAACCCTAATTCTGATGTACGCAATTTTATATTTTTTTGTACATCATATGTATTTATTGCGTTTATTTATACAAATATGTATGTAACATTATTTATTTTGGATATACAAAATTGTATGCACCACTGTATTTACATATTTTCTAATCTATAAATTAAATTGTAATGGTTGACTGGGAGATAATGCCAACTGGCATTAAGTCCGCCATTTGTACATTTTGTAATATTTTGTGCGATAAAGTTTAATTAATAAATAAATAAATTTCAAATATTTACCTTATTTCTAAAGCCTTTCTGTACAGCATCAAGAGGGTCCTCAGCAGCCAACATGGCCGACGAGAGCATGATACACACCAGGATGATGTTACCAAACGTCGACGACGCCGACATCTTGTAGCACAACACGCGAAACCTACGGTTTATCTTCCGTCAGAAACAATTTTTGTGCAGCGTTATAAACAAATATATTTTTTTAATAACATGAAGCACTCGAAAGTTACTTACATGCTCGATAAATTACAGACATTGGTATAAACAAACCAAGTAATATTACACAAAATGAAATGAAGCTTCACGAACGACACCAATATTTAAATCTTTGTACAACCGAATGTAATATAAAAGTGACAAAAAATTGTAATACATAAGCAAATCACACATCGCATATAAATTAACAAATAATCGATTTAGAAGCGCATGCAAGTGGAAACAAATACATAGATCATAAGAAGTAAACAATGTACCTATGACATGCACACATGCTTGAATCGCCTATGAGTAACTAAAGAGTCTAAATAGTTCTATGAACTAAGAGATTTTATCATGCTTTGATATCTAGGGGGACAATCTATTCAGCAAACAGCCTGATTTCTAATTTTGGGGGGGGTACCCAGTTTTCTCATTGTTGAAATTTTGATCCGGGCTACAGATACATCACGACACTCGTGCACAATTCAGACGGTGCCAGACGGTATGCATGGGACAGTCACAGAGTTATGAGTGGGATGTGTTGCGGGTTCAACTTCACAATGCCAATTGATGGTACAATGAGTCACGGGTACCAAGATGGACCACAAATCACCTGTTCGTCGGTGAGAATATGAAGAAACTACTAGCATTTGGTATTGGTGGCGTCTGATTTGGCATATTCAGTTCGGAAACCCGCCGCGGCCTGGCGGTTACCAGTGTGCCCTCCTCTTCGGACTGACCGCCATCTTTGTGAGATAAAAACATATGGCGACAGTGTTTTTGTTCTATATCATTAATTTACCACTACACTATAATTAAGTCACGTGACATCGCGCGGTCGCAACCATGCCTACTTCAGCTATTACCTGAGAATCCTGCGCTACCTAAACTCATACCTATTCTACGTCATAATTGTCGTGACCCTCATAATAATAGTATAAAAATAATAATAGAAAAAAAGGCAAACATAGATAAAGTGTGGTTAGCTAAGAAAGGTGTGAGAACAATAATATTAATTACATAATTCGAAAATATTAAAGTTGAGAAAGACGATAGGCGTAAAATAATGATTACTCGTTTCGGATTGAAACATCGCAATAGTGAAACAGACGGTGCTGTTCCAGACGACAGAGACAATCGAAAACAAGTTCTAAATTAAAGTAATTTACGAAAAAAACATCTAGTCAAATCATTAAGCTGGAGTGTGATCGTCGTTCCTGCCCTAACCTGTTTGTTTTGGAAAAAATGAAGAAGGACGAAGCGTCGGGGATGGGTTTCTTAGTGTCGTGAATATCGACTTCGGAGAGGCGCCGGGGCCGCGCCGAGGATGTGGTGGGCTTTCGTTTGAGACGCGGCTCTTCGTCCATGTCTGTGTTCACTATTTCCATTTGATTAGCTATCTTGGTCGCTTTAGGAATATCGGTTATATCGTTGATTACTTCTCCGACGTGCGATGTAGCAACTATTGAGGTTATAAACCAAAACAAGGTACAGTAAAGTGAATACAAAAAATTCGTTTATTTACACGTGAAACACTTGCGTTTCCATTTCGCCTGTTAACTTTTCTGATTTATTACAACGAGAATTTCGTTAAGGGCATATTTATTTTTTTAATAAATCTTATAGCTAATTATTAATCAATTGTTCCTCTTTAGTTGTTATTGAAACATTAAAAAGAGTGTTTTTAATTACCACGAATTTATACCATACATATCAAAAATAAACATAACTCACGTACTTATTCCGAAACATACCTATATGATTTCTTTGGTGGCTTTCCATCATTTCCTGATCTTCACCTCTTTCTTGTTCTTCCTCAATCCTTTCCCCACCGTCTTCTTCTTCACCGACTTCTTCAGGCTCCACATCCTCTATTTCTTCCGCTTGCTCACCCTCCGACCCGGTTTCCTCGTATTCTCTTTCAGAACTTTACAAAAGTGGCAATATAAATGCTTTCGTATACTGAAGAAGCAGTTTTTTGCAACTAGTTTACAATTTGATGCGAGTATTACATTTTAATCAATTTAATTATTAATTGTGGAGCAACCGTGTATCACAAAAGACTGCAGATCCATTGGGCTACACCAAATGACATTGGTTTTAGTAAGCATTGATATATATATTTTTTTCTGGAGGTTGTAGTGAAGAGATCGCCTGGTGCGGGTGATGACGCTAACTCAAGGGCCCATACCAACAGTGACCATTTGACTGATGGTCATAACATAAAGTTAGGCTGCTCATTTGACATGTAAATCTTTTGTTCTATTGGAAATCCTTCGGGGAGGCTATGTCCAGCAGTTGACGTCCTACAAGCCGTATATATAATACACTACGTCTTATACAATGTCTGACTCCGAGATAATTGAGGCACAGATATCAGATAACAGAGAAATTACAAATATTCTCACAATTCCCACATACATTGACTGACTCCAAGATAAGTCGCTCAATGCGTTTTTGTTACGGATATTAGACACCAGAGGAATCACAAATATAATAGTTAAATACAAATATTTAACACCCAAACACAGAACAAACACAAATATCATTATATAAATATTTGTCCTGGGCGGGGTTGGAGCCCACGACCTCTGGTTCATAAGATAGGATCATTATTATCTGCGCCTTCGGACCCGTCAATATAATTTTTAAATAATTATATATCAGCAAAACGCAAATATTTGTCATGTAAATGTTCCCTGGGTGGGTATAGAACCTACGACTTCTGGCGCATAAGACTGGTATATAACCAAATACGCCATCGGGCCATTTCCATGAGTGATGTGCCAGAACCGGTACGCACTTATCTGTGGTGTACGCATCGTCGTCGTGTATGTATTCATCGTCGGTGTCTGCGGCCGCGACCTCCACCGCGCCGACGCTGCCTCCCTCTTTTTCTATTTCCGGTGCCTAAAACATTGCTGGCAATAAGAAAATGCTACCCAACATTGCTATCCACCGGTAGTTCACGTAACATAAATTGATTTTACAATAAAATCGCAATCAAGAACATCCTTGCCTTTGTATAAATTCAAGGAATATGTTAAAAAAAAATAATAATAGTACCTACAGTGGAGAGTTAAAGCAGTCCGAATAGTTGTAATAGTTCTAACATCAACCGGTATAATACCCAAGTCCTTGAAGAAAGGTGTGGACATATTGCGAATTCATTTCAATATCATCAAACAGTTGCAGAAAATAGTGAACCTTAACACATGTCGCATAACCCGAAATTATTTATGTACCTCACGAATTACAGACTTGTAAAATAAATACTTCCACGCTTGGTCTATAACCCGCCCGAAAGTAAGACACCTCATTCAATGAGAGAATATTAAATAAAAAAATAATAATTATAATAGTACTCTCTATTGTACAAAAAAAAAATACATTATCAGGAATAATAAAAAGTGACCAGATCTAACATAATAGGCGACCTTATCGGTCAGAGCGGTGTTTTCCAGGCAACTATTCGACGACATATAAGATATGGAAAAAAAGCTCATACATTGAAGATTAAGTCAACGATAAAATTGCTTGGGATTGAAGTGCTTTAACCACTAGAATTAAGACAATGGTTTGTTAGCGCTGACGTCGCCTGGGGTTTTATTAACGCCAACTACTACATAGGTGGTATTGGTAGAACCTTTATTAACATCTGTTTTTCTAACAGGTTTCTTTCTGAAGGGTCACGAAATGACCCTCCAGTAAACTTAGTTTTAAGATTCGTCTTGTATTGACAGACTAGTTGAAGGTGGGGCTAATGAAATTTTCTATGTTAGATGACTTTTTTGATCCGTCGGATCGTCTGTATTATATTTAAATATGCATAAGATCAATGGTACCTCCGAAAGAAGAATAGTACCTCCTCCAAACCGGGGGTCGTAAGAAGCGTCTGAGGTGCCGGAACCAACAGATATATCGGTATATGCGGTATATCCCCCCTTTTCTTGGGGAGACCTATGTCCAGCAGTGGGCTTTCAATGGCTGGTATGATGACATTGCAAACGTTGGCTGGCTTGAACCCATGATAAATCGGAGTATTGTACAGTATTAAACACAGTAAAAATGTCTACGGAAAAGTCGATGGTGGTATATGTCCATTGTTAGGGATAACACACAATAATACTTTTTTGTTTTCATGAAACCCGTTCGATGTCAGGGTGGGTCGAAAAATGGTGTCCATAGTTGCCGCGCTGGGCAAGCGTGTTGGCAATCACAGAGCGTAGCTTTAGCAACCGGGATTTGACTGCCCATCCCCGCCTTGAGCATTTAAGCTACACTGTTTCGGATGGATATACCGCCATCTGTCGGTTCCGGCAGTTTAATCGCTTGCAATGAAAAAAAAATATGTTCATTTTCGACATCACACTAGAAACTTTTAAAATTGTCAGTATTTCTCGACTAAATAACGCATGTATAACGCATATAAAGATTTCTTTTGATTCACTCTATCCATTCAGAAAACCGCATCAAAATCTGTTGCATAAAAATCTAAGCACATGTCCCTACAGCCCATAGCGAAAAGCTTTACTTTAAACAGCGAGTATGTAGGGACAAGCGAACACGACAGACGTTGTTCTGTAAGACAGTACAATATATGTTTATCACAAAAAAATATCATCATACCAGCTATTAAAAGTCCACTGCTAGACGCAAGCCTTTCCAAGAAAGTAGCTTTTTTGCCCATAATTACCACGCTGTGCAAGCGTGTTGGCAATTGCAGAGCGCAGCTTTTGCGACTAGAATGCTACTGCCTATCCCCACCCTGTGCATTTGAGCTGCAATGTTTTGGATGGATATACCGCCATCCGTCGGTTCTGGTACCTTAGGGACCTCTTACGACACCTGGTGCATTAGAAGGTACTATTCTACTCCGCCGGTACCTCACGGCAAGAAAATATATTGCGACTATAAATTGAGATTTCCTAAACTGTTGGGCCATAGAAATACAGATAATGATCATACATCATTTTCTGCCACAAAAGTGATGTTAAGAAACAACACTTACCCCTTCTTCTTTCTCGATGTTGGTCAATGATTCGGCATCAGCCAAGTTGTCAACAGCGATAGCCAAGAACACATTCAGCAGAATATCTGGATGTACATAGTCAAGGATACTAACACATGTTGTAGACCTAAATTGGTACCTCATCTTTATTACAGAAAGTTTTTTCCATATGCTATGTGCCCTGTCCATTGCGACTTCATTCAAGCAATTCTCCTTTCGATTCTCCCTTTCGCTATTTACACTAACAATACACGACAAGATATAGATAAAGTTGACAAACAAATCAATGATCTTGTTAAAAAATATTTCATAAAGGATACAGTTGCCGCAAATGAAGAGAATGATGAAGTAGATGCAAGCCAGGATGCCGAAGGAGCCAACTCCGCCGTACGCCTTGATGCCTTCATACATGACCGCATTCCAATCCTCTCCAGTGAGTATCTAATAAAAGAAACATACCGATTAATAATGCTTTAAAAAAAGTTCACACAACATCTCATACATTGACCTGACTTCGTGATTAGTTTACATATTGGTAAAGATAAGCTTAAGGCAATTGTATTAAAGACATCAGAGAACATAATCACAAATATAATACTTAAAATAAATATTAACATAAAACAAACATAAATGTTAACCATGAAATGTGTACCTGGGCGGATATTGAACCTTGTGACCTTCGGCGCTGAAGATAGCGAACACTACTACTACTATTTTGGAACAACTATTTTACGAATATACTTTTCAGAAACAATTATCAGATCACTCATTATAATAATATATTCATTTAGCACACATAAAATGTAATAAGAAAAGCAACGATTGGGAATTTTAATGTCATAATACACCAAATATATAATATAAAATAAAAACAGTAATTATAAAGTAAAGCCTTAGCGTAAATAGCAATTTGATGAATGAAACTAAGTAAGAGTTGTAAATAAGATAGATAGAAAGACAAATATAATTTATATAAAGAAATGTAATTAGATATAAATATAATGATAAAATGCCATCAATTCTGAGGAATACTGGTTTCATCAAAATATAAGCCACAAAATGTCCACTACTGGAAATATGCCTCTTTAAGTGATTACCAATAGGACCGGTTGTATGCGGCCTTCGCCTAGCATGACAGTCAGATCGTTAGTCCACCTGTGGTTGGACGTGCTACGCTGCACTTGCCGATACGTGGTCTCCATTCCAGAATCTTACGACTCCATCGTCCGTCGGTTCTGCGTGACACAAATAGGATAGTCCAAAGAGGCTGGCTGAAACATGTTACCTGAAACACTGTGAGCAACGCCTGCCAGAAGCAGTCAAAGTTGTGTCTGTCCTTCTCTTCCACGGGGTCGTAGTTGAATTTGCCCCCGAACACCTGCATGCCGAGCAACGCGAAGATCATGATGAAGAGGAACAGTAGGAGCAGCAACGACGCGATGGACTGGATCGAGTTGAGGAGTGACGCCACCAGGTTGGACAGCGACCTCCAGTATCTGGTCACATATTTATCGGATGCTTATTCACTTTTTATGGTAATTAGTAGTGCCCTTCGATCTCACCCGCTTGGTTTCCGTTTCTGTGAGAATAGTAAATGATAAAAGTAGCGAAGTCTCCGCGAAGCGTCCTTATATTTATATCTAGAGGTCCACTTCAAACAAAGGTTTTCTACATTCATACCTCACTTTGATTAGTTCTACCGCCAAATAGTAGCGTGCGCATTGCTGTGTTCCGGTTTGAGGGGTGAGAGAGGCAGTGACATTACTGGGTAATGTGAGATAATATCTATAAGGCTTAATAGTAAATGGTTGCTAACGCGCTAGTGATTTCCAAAATAAAGTTGGATATTGATGACTTATTTATGCAAAAGCACTAAAGATATCAGGGTCGACGGTTACATTTAGTAAAAAACACCCGCGAGATCTTTATTTAATCCCATCATCTCATCCCCGAGGATCTCTTTTTCTTCCAGAAAGAAGTTCATGTCACATTCTGATGGCTTAATTCTTCCAAATTTCGTGCAGATTCTGCGGAGAAAAACAAAAAGCCAAATCTTTCCCACGGGAACATACTTTTGGTATAAAAAGTAGCCTAAGTGTTATTTCAGATTGTCAAATATTTAAATTTCACTAAGATCTGATCAGCCATTCTGGCATGAAATAGTAACAAATATACCCATACTTCCATATTCACAAGTTTCACGTTTATTTTAGTAAGGACTTGTTAATTTATATTCAAAGAAAAATATAATTAGTTGTCGGTTTTAAAGTAACTGGTCTATCAAGGTCTATAAAGATATTTTTCACTTTGACAGTACAGGGAGAGTAGCAGTAAATTACTGGGTAATGTGCTATTAAATGTCAAGTCTCAATGTAATACCTGGTGACCTTGAAGACGCGCAGCAGGCGCACGCAGCGCAGCACGGAGACGCCGAGCGGAGGCATCACCTCCGTTTTCGTTAGCACCATCTCGCTGATTGACCCCACCACCACGAAGCAGTCGAACCGGTTGAACAGCGACACGAAGTAGCCCTGCAACCGGGAGCGACCGGTTAGACATAAATTAGAGCTTATCATCATTATCAGCTCACCAGCCATTTGTTCACTGCTGGATATAGGCCTCTCCAAGGAAGGAGGTTTTGAGCCCATAATTGCTGCGCTGGGTAAGCGCGTTAGCAATCGCAGAGCGCAGCCACGATTCACGACAGGGATGCTGCTGCCAATCCCCGCCCAGATGTATATACCGCCATATGTCGGTTCTGGTACCTTAGTCGTCTCTTACGATACCTGGTGAAATGAGTGGTACTATTCTACTCTATCAGTACCACACAGCAATGGCAGTACCTTAAGGCTTGTGCACACAATGCTCCGAAAACATTCAAGAAACGAACACAACACACTGACGAGACACAGGATTTTATCCTAGAACAGCAGCAGATGCTATACTGTAAATTTATGATATTTGTAAGCTAACTATAGTATTTATTTTGTGTGGTATGTTAAATAACAATTTCGGACTTAATGCCAGTTGGCATTATATCCCAGGGAACCATTACACGAAACAGAAAAAATATACAAAATAAATAAACGTTACATACATATTTGTATAAATAAATGCAATAAATTTATATCATACAAAAAATAATAATATTACAAGATATATATGATATTGATAAGAAAAATAACTATAATAGTCCCTCCCACGCAGCAAACTCCGGCCGCATTATGCGGCTGAACGTCATCCATCTTGTAAATTGCAGTCCTTCTGAACGACGGTTACTCGAGCCGAGGTCTAGACTTTGGTTGAATTATCACTCGTTCCGATCCCGCAAAAAAACACTTCGGCGCCTTGGAGTTAACCACCTGACTCCTTGAAAGATGTTCCCTTTTCAACAATTTAGCGACATTTGATTTTCACTAAAGTATCATACAATGGATTATAGAAAATTAAGTCTAAATTTAGTCTAGTACTAGTCAGTCCTCGGTCTCGAAGAGCCGCGGGTGTACTGATAAATTCGAGAAAACGAAAACGCTTTATGATAATGCTAGAAGACTTACTTGTAAACCTAAGCTGTACATTTTAACTAACATCTCCAACGTAAATAGAGCCACGAAGAATGCGTTTCCGTACTCCTGGAACAGGTCTAGCCACCCTGGCTGGCTGGAATAAAAAAAGTTTTGGTTAACACTCTTTTAGTGAGAATTTATTGTATCATCATATCACCCATATTAAGTTTACTGCTGGACATAGGCCTCCTTAAATTAGGGGGTTTTATACCCATACTTGCCGCGCTAAGCAGGTGTAGTGGCAACCGCAGAGTGAAACTTCCATGTCCGTCATCATCATCATGTAGTATTTAAGCTACGCTGTTTCGAATGGATATACCACCATATGTCGGTTTCGGAGACATATTCCTGGTACAGAGGATTTGCACTATTCTACTCCGGCAGTACCCCACGACTAGCGATAAATAGAGATTATATGAGGTTACAAGAGGTAGACAAAGGTCGTCTGTATAGGTCGTCTGCTTAGCCGTGAGGTACCGGCAGAGTAGAATAGTACCTCTTCCTATGTCAGGTGTCGTAAGAGGCAACTAAGGTACCAGAACCGACGGATGGCGGTATATCCATGCCAAAAAGTCAGCTCAAATGTACCTCACGACATAGAGTGCGTGCATGCGTGCAAAGAGTGCCACATGCAAATAGCCGGGTAGTATGGCATGTTATCATCAACTTACGCTTCATCTATGGACTACGGTGATCGCAAGAATGTCTTGAGCTGTATTTTCTTAATTAAGCTGTACACTCAAGTATTAAATTGATAAGTATTAATAACGATATTAATAAGAAAAAATTTAACTTGTCTCTAGCTTCAGACTCGACCATTGAATTATACCACCCGCGTTAACTTGTAGAACTTTAATACTAGATTTGCACCCTCCTTAAAACAAAGAAAAGGGGGTTGGTTTTTTAAAATTATTTTTAATGCTCCACTACGTTATAAAAAAAATCCCTATGTAATATAATCATTCAAATTTCCTAATATGTCGGTCAGCTTCTCCGTTTATATATATAATAATAATACATACAATTCATATATATTTTTCAAATTACAGTGCATAAAACCTTCCTTCATCTAACCAAAGTAATTAAATAACTTTTTCTCCTTTATCGATCGCTTTAAACTTGCAAAAATTGGATATTTCAATGTTTATAGGTAGTTGAAGAGACGGCGAGGATTTTTCAACACAAAAAATAGCACTAGAAAAAATCGACATGTCTACAAAGATCTCAATAGCACTAAGTTAATACAGCTTTCTGCAAAGAAAAGATGCAGGTTCCATTCCCGTCAAGTGAAGTCAAATTAATCTTCAGAAAAGTTGATTTTGTTCTCTAAAAATATTCAGCATTTTTCAAAGCATAAAACTTAAGTACCTAAATTCACCTACCGATAGTGTTCGCTGGCGAGGACCACGGTGTTTAAGAAGACGAGGACAATGATGAGCCAGTAGAAGGTCTGTGACTTCACCGCACGCCTGCAGGCTCGCTTCATACGCCGGTTCACCTTTCAAACAAATAAGACCAGATCAGGACTTAGAAAATGGGCCTCGATATTGTCTTACAAAATTTAACGTTGTTAATTACTCGAGGTAAACTAAACTGACAGAACTTGTATGCATCTATAGAAATGGTATATTTTTTATTAGACCAGGTCGAGAAACAAGGATACAGTCCGTTTAATAGTAAGCGTCACTGCAGCTTAAGACGCTCATAATATCACAAGGATATCACTAACCCGTTGCCAACCTTGTGACTTGAAAATATTATGATACAATTACCCAGTAAATTCCGCCGCTCTCACCCGCAAGATCGGAACATAGCAATGCAAATATTGATTTGGTGGGAGAAATAAGTAAGAGTGAGGTATAATGCAGATGACCTTTTGTAAGATGTTTGTTAGTGTCGACGCCGGTAGGGGTTCCATTGACACTATTTGGTATTGATGTGACCATGATCACTACCAGTTTTTTTATCACTAAAAGATTTTAACAGACAATGTTGACAATGACAAAAATGTTCAGAAAAGTTTTCTTTCCGAATATTTTGCGAATCATGTGCCATTATTTATTTAGTATAAGTACATATCACTGTCATACATAATGATCACATCATCATCATCATGATGATTAGTATATATATATATATACAAACATTAATAATTAAATATAATATTAACTAGACCGTAACCTTTGTACACGATCTATACACGACATGTTTTATTCAATTATTATCAAACAAGACGTAAATAATGATAAAGAACCAAAAAAAGAAAATTATGACGATTATTTTCTGCTCTTTAGCCGATTCTGATAAATTAAACACTTAATTATTATTATTGTTAAGAAATGTTTGAGGTTGAGTTTAACGTCCACTGTCGAAGATAGGTCGAAAGGGTGTATTTTAGTCCATAATTTTCACGGTGAACAAGTGTGGTTGTCTCATATCATCTCATCAATCATAGATCGTTGCTTCACGACTGGAATAATGGTTGCTCAACCCCGTCCTGTTGTATTAAGTTGCGCTGTTTTGGGTGAATATACTGCCATCTGTCGGCTCCGGTACTTCAAACGCCTCTTACGACACCTAGTATAAGGGGAGGTATCATAATGATAATCAGTTAGTCAGTTAATCAGTCAGTCAATCAGTCAATCAATTAGTCAGTCAACCAGTCAGTCAATTAGTCAATCATTCAGTCAGTTAATCAGTCATTCAATTAGACAATCTATCAGTCAGTCAATCAGTCAGTCAATTAGTCTGTCAATAAGTCATTCAATCAGTCTGTCAATCAGTCAATCAATCAGATAGTCATTTAGTCAGCAATAAGTCAGTCCATTAGTCAGTCAATCAATCAATCAGTCTGTTAATCAGTAAAACAATCAGTCAGTCAATTAGTCAATCAATCAGTTCGTCAATCAGTCAGTATATATAAAATGTATTTTAAGTGAAAAATTACTCACTTTGTCGAAATCTTTCTTCCACAATTTTGTGATGGACACCTTCTGCTGCTCGTTGGGTTCTATGCCGAGATGGTCGGTGGAATCGTGTTCATTTATTGTCGGGCCTGCAAACACAGTACTCCAGTTGAGTATTAAATACTATTTATACCTTAAGGTACAGCCTCACTCGCCGAATGAGGTACCCATCGTACCCGGATGCAAACTATCTTGTCAATGACAATCAATTTTACATGAGGTAAACCTCGTACAATCCCCTAAATTGTAGTATTCACGTTGCTGTCTTCCGGTTTGAACAATATCTTCAAGTCACGGTTGGCAACGCGTTAGTAATACGACTTGTGACCCTTGTATCATTTCGATAGCAATATATATATTACGGTTTCAGAGATTCTTACGATCAAGGGTATGCTTGTTTATCGACTTAGTCTAATAAAAAAACCTCCGGACATTCGAGCCGCGTGCCTTAATATGTTAAACCCAAAATGTCTATTTAAATGACTTATTGTAGGCACTATCAGATCGTTTAAATAACAATCATGCTATCCATAGAAAGTCTGGACTGCTGGACTGGCCTCCCCAAGAAAGGGGTTTTTTTTCCATAAATGCCGCACTGGGCAGGCTCGTTGGTAATCGTAGTACCCAACTTCGCGACTAGGATACTGATGCAAGTACTCTACCCTAAATAACAATGTTTGCTATAAATATCACAGCTAAAATGCCTGTTGACCCTGATGACCCCACAGGGTCATAAAAGTCATTTAAATAATTAGGTAGGTAGAATCATTCAATGATATTCTTTAACATTCAGGGAGGTTTGGAACTGAAAAAGGAAAATCAGTGGCATCAAGTATTTTCGAGTCAGTATATTAGGTGTTGAGATCTTATCAAGTCTGGTTACATAATTAGTTAGATAGATCCGTGATTGCTAACCTATCCCATAGTCTCTCTTAGGGTCAACCACGTCGTGCTGATCAGCAAGCGGTTCCAGGTACTCCGCCTGCGTGATCCAGTCCAAGTACCCCTTAAGGTCCTCTTCCAGCTGTTGCTTCTCCCTGAGCTTCTGGAAGTCCCCTCTGTTTTTCGCCTTTTCTCTTTCTTTGGAGAACTCTCTGTAAAGAAAACAGGTTTGTAATAAATATGCTAAATAGCCAACGATTATTTACTGTGATGGTTATTGAGGTTATAGGCCAGGGTAGCAATCTTGAAACCTACTGTAACGCATTACCGATATAAATAAGCGGGAAGTATTCATGTCATCATCATCACATCAGCCATTGAAATTCCACTGCTGGACATATGCCTCCCCAAGAAAGGGGAATTTTGCCCATAATTGACGCTGTGAGCAATTGTGTTGGTAATCGCAGATCGCAGCTGTCGCGACAAGGATGTTGCTGCCCATCCCCGCCCTGTGTACATGAGCTACACTATATCGGATGGATATTCTGGTACCTTACCCACAAATAAACGTTATAGGAGGTCTACCTCAGGTGTAAGGAATTGTTCAAGTATTGAAACGTACCCCGACAACACACCAAGAATCAGGTTCATAACAAAAAACGCTCCCAAAATCACCATCGAGACGAAATATATCCACTCCCAGCTGTTGCCCATGGCATCTTGTATCTGGAAATAAGTAAACAATATGTACCATATATTAAATAAATCATCTCATATCACCTGTCTCCGAGATAGCAGCTTACAGCATTGTGCAGATGTTAGAAATTAGTAAAATACTACACACCACAATTCATTATTATTTTTGCAAGATCTATATCATCATTTGCTTGAAATTCATTAAACAATTTATTTACTTCATTTTAGTACGTCGTTAAATAAATGTAATGGTAACTTTAATAAATTTAAGGTATTTCTAGTATACAGAAGAAAAAGCTATATGCACTCTTTCTTCACATTAACTGTCTATTTCATATTTATCAGTTCGCCCAATTTTCTAATATAACATTTTTAGCTTCACGTATTCAAGTTATCACACCAGCCACAAAAGTCCAATTTTGGACATAGGCCTCCCAAGTTAGAGGAATTTTGCCAATAATTGCCACGTTAGGCAGGCATGGTGACAATCGCAGAACACCGTGTAGTATTTACACTGCGCTGTTTCTTAAGTATATACCGCTATCTGTCGGTTCCGGTACCTTGGTCGCCTCTCAAGGACCTACTCAGTTGGTATCCCATATTTATTATTAAAGGTATAAAAAAAGGTATAAAAATCATGCTCACATGGTACATGACATCGGTCCAGCCCTCAAGCGTGATGCACTGGAACACGGTGAGCATTGACAGGCCAAAATTGTCAAAGTTGGTGATGCCAAAGTTGGGGCCGATCCAGCCTTCGCGGCACTCCATGTCGTCGCCGATGGTGGAGCAGTTGAAACCGTTGTCCAGGTCGCAAGGGTGTGGGTCTTCCATAATCTCGTCTGATAATGCAAACGTTTCTAGGATATATCCGCTCCGTCATATTTTACACTTTTACAATAATAATATTGCTCGAGTACATATTAATATTGATTTTTATTTTGCCTAACAATTAAGCTGAAATATATCGCACCCCTTAATCAAAACTGCATCCCATTAGAATATATTTCTCACAACTCCATGAAAATCATAATTTATTCGCAAATTTAACATTTAGGCAAACATTCAGGTTCAGTGCATAATGTCCAATTTGAGGAGAATATGCCACCCAAAATCATTATTTCGCGCGGACGAAGTCGTGGGCACATCTACTGTGTACATAAAATATTAATACAATTTTGAGTTTATATTTGTTTTTATCTCGAGGTGCGGTCAGGTTCAATTGTAAAACTTTTATTCAAACTTTGCACATTCTTTTGACACCCTTAAGGGATTGTTTTGAAAAAAGTATTTTACACGTGTTTCATGACTTTTAATGAAGAATCTTTCTACTGAATTTCATGTCAAATACTACGAAAAAAGCAAGTTTTATACTAACTCTCCTTAGTGCTCCCCTACGTTTAAAAAAAGAGAACCTGTGCAACATTTCAAGTTTCAGTCAGGTTCTTCTCTACTATACTACTATTATAACGAATAATTTGCATTTTTTATTTGAATTCTTTTACCATTAGAATAATACATTATTCTTGAGTACCACAGGTCATATTATTTACTATAAAAAAAAAATCCTACAACAATTTCAATAATGTAATCCGAGGTATGATTTTTTTTCCCTAAAATGACTTTTATTGCATGCGCTGCGGAAACTATGAATAAAATAAAAATATGTGGCAGAACATGTAATGAAATGACATTTCATTATATGAATTAGTCGCGCTTCGCGCGTTTGTCAGTTACCTGTGGAAGTTGTTAGTTTATCTGTGGCGCGTTGGGTTTACGCGTCATTCAATGGCGTATGAGACTAAGATAATTTTTTAAGAAAATATTAATATCTTTAAAAAATCTCACGGCACCTTATGTCTATCTATTGTAATTATTTCATTATAACCACGTTTTTGAAAGTAATCATAACAAAAACACTATGCTGAGAAGACCATGTTATTCTTGTTTTATATTAATTCTTATGCATATAAATGATTTTTTAATAAAGATAGTTTTAATATTCGTAGATAACTTTTTGAATGATTAAAATCAGCCATTGCATTCAAAGATATTACGGGTTTCAAATGTCAATCTATACAATAATTGCCACCCGCGTCGTTGCCAGAGTGGTGTGTGCATAGTCCATCTATTCTGGGTTGGATTGTGTGTGCAAAATTTTCTAGGCTATAATCACTTTTAGCCAATCCATGTATGTTTAACCCAAATGTTTAAAGCAATTTCCCACCTGAGCGAAGCTGGGACGGGACGGGTTTTAAGATAAAATAAAACTCATGACCTTGGCAGGTCATAAGGGTCATGGTGTTAGAAATGTAATGAAATCGAGTACTTCCTATTATGAAAATATTATTGCTTTTATTTATTTTAAACTATTTGAATACACTATATATTAAGTTTAATTATAAAGAATGAACGAGGACAATTGCAAGTTGGACTCGCCCACCGAGGGTTACATTAGTATGTTCTTTTTCCTCACTAATTTAAAGAAGATTCTTTATATAGTTCTATTGCAAATATATAATTTTTCTTTATATGTAGAGTAAGTACAAGATGAATCTGTTTTATAAATATAATGTTCCTATGAATTTTTAATTTCTTCAAAAATATTAAAACATGTATTTTTGTGACGGTCGAATCTTCTTTCAGGTTATCTTAAAATTTGTAAAAAAAAAGCTGCAGTTTTGAGTATTTGGTCTTAATTTAAACCCACCAGATCTCCCTAAAGTAGCAAAATAGAAAACACAGATTTAAGAAAATGGCCGAGAGTGGTTTTGCTAGAATAATATTGTTAATTTGATAGGAGGTTATTCTAAAAAATACACCCTGCCATAGAATAGGATCAGGACTCGCCAAGACTTTTGTGGGTACTTTGCTCATAATGTCACATTGGATACGCATACTGGCAGACATACGTATTCATTGTGGGGAAGTTCTATTTTACCCTGCCGGTGCCAATTTTTACGGCTCTCTTGTTGATAGAAATAACTATTTATCCACCATTTCACATGCGTTCGTTTAGCAACAAATTCAAAAAAATTAAAAGGGTAAATGGCAATTACCTGTGAACCGATTGTAGCAACTCTTATGCATTTTCCCTGAGAAAAGTTCAAGACCAATGATGGCGTAGATGATAATGACGAAGATGACAAGAAGCGCGATATGGAGCAGAGGCACCATGGCCTTGAGGATCGAGTTCAGCACTATTTGAAGACCTGAAAGGAATATCAACAGTTCATTATATCATCATCATTATAACAGGCTCTTTAGGATGTGTCGGGGACCAATACCAGTGCAAGCACCGCAGTGCAGATGCAGCAGATCTTACCGATCTACCAGGGCCCATTACTAAGGACTCCACCTCCTTTTGTGTAGAGACGATACCTGGTACAGTGGGAGATACTATTCTACTCCAACGGTACCCAAGGCATCCAACAGATACTATAATAAAATTAACGGTTTTAAACTTACTAGGCACACCGGAGACGAGTCTCAGAGGTCGTAGCACTCTGAAAGCTCGTAAAGCTTTCACGTCGAACGCGTCTTTGAAGATGCTGGATAGAACGGTGCTCACCATGCTGCAATAAACACATTAGAATCGTAAAAACGTACGTCTGTTTGTTTGCCCGTTTCTGTACTAAAACCTCGCGTCCTAGGCGGTCGATGGAAAGCGACGAGAAACTATATACAACCTATATCTTTACTGTTCAATATGCTGACCGACTGTAACGATGTTTTATCGTATATTAAAATTTAAAAAAAATATTAAGTCTCGCTACTCAATTCTTATACCGTAAAAAGTTGTGCCTAAGTAACACCAGGTCGTTTAATTTATTCACTCCTTACTTAAGGGACGTTCTGTCTTAAGTTATCGCGTGAATGTCTAACTTCGCAACATCTTATTGTGATCAATATCAGTGTTAAAAATCTTTCATGTTTCAAATAAATAGATTGAGCTAACAATCTCGCTGAACAATCATGCACAATGTATTTCAAATGTAATGTATTAAAACTATATTGCAATAAGGCCGTTACTTGTATCATAATTTATAAGACAAGTCTTAAAAAGAGTACTTAACGAGCAGGACAAAACATTATAAATCAACATGATTAGCTAAATATCTCAAATTGATTTGAACATTAATATGAATTAATTAATGTTTTTCTAAACAAAACCTTATTAGAAGAAATTCTTGTATTTTCCAAACACAATTAATAACAACGGTCGAATGTATTCGTCATGTTTGAAAGGTTTGAAATTTTGAAGTTATCACAATCGTATGACAATTGAGCCTATCCAATAATCTCGTAGCGCCAAAGCAATATATATTATATTCTTCTCTTTATTTTAATATTATTATTATTTTTTGTGTTTTCCGTGTGTGTATGTACGTATTGTATGTATGCTTGTGTGTGTATGTGTGTGTGTGTGTGTGTGTGTGTGTGTGTGTGTGTGTTGGTGGATGCTTTCCTTTATATATGTTGATTGTTTGTATTTATACATTGGTTTAATTTATTATCTACCTCAAACTGCCTTATTATTGTTGTATTTCTCTTCTGTTCAAAGGTTGCCTGGAAGAGATCGCTCTATGCGATAAGGCCGCCTATTGTACTGTACTGTTGTATGTTCTTCTATGTTATTTGAACGTGTTTCTTATGGTATGTACAATAAAGAATATTATTATTATTATAAAATATAATCAAGCAAGAAGTGATCGTCGACAGCTGTGCTAGTATTAAACTGTGTCACAGCTGCGTGCATCATCCATCATGTTCAATATATACTTCACTTCATAGAGCATTAAAAAATAATATTAAGACTACTTTAGATCTTTTGAATCGCGTCGCATCGACCGCTCGCATAGGACTATATTATAGCTTGTTATTTAAAAATAGGTCACATTATTCTTACACTTTGAGTCGATTTTATGTTGTTTATTGTAGTACAATTGTTTAATAATAGAAAATTATATATCCAACCAAATATATAGTAGGCAACCTTGTTATTAGAAGATAATGCGACACATTAACAAGTATTTTCGCAAATCGCAATACAATCATCATTATTATCATACCAGCGCGGCAATCAAGGGCAAAATTCCCCCTTTCTTGAGGAGGCCTATGTCCAGCAGTGGATTACTAATGGCTGCTAAAATAAGTTGTTTTTTTTTATAAATTAAAAGTAACTTCCATTGGTAAAACATATTTTTCAAATCAGTTGAAAAGTTTGCAAGGATATTTGATACAAACGTACACAAATATAAATCTGTATTATTTTACTCGGTAAAGAAGGTTTTCTAATGGCAAATGATTATTTCAATTGGTTCAGTAGATTTTACTTTAGATTGGTCCAAACAAACAAACAATCAATTATTTCCTCTTTTTGACGGGCCCGAGGGCGCAGATGGTAGTGATCCTATCCTAGTCGCCAAAGGTCGTGGGTTCGATTTCCACCTAGAGAAAATATTTATATGATGATATTTATTTTTATCTGTGTCTGGGTGTAAAATATATGTATTTATGTAGTATATTTGTGACTCCTCTCTAGTCTGAGGTCCGTAACACAAGTGCTTTAAGCGACTTACCACAGAGTCTAGTCAATGTGTGTTATGTTGTGGGAATTTATTATTATTATAATTATACTACTAGCAACTCGTCCTGGCTTTGCACAAATGAAAAGAGGATAAAAATTGGTTATTGTGGGTTATCCCTAAGAGATGAACATACACTATCACGGGCTTTTTTGTAGAACTTTTAAAGTGTACAATACTGTAGTACATTATTTTGATCTAAAACGTCGAGTTCAGCCAGCGTTTTCAATGTAAGCGGAAACAAATTTTTTTATTCACGACATCACATTGGAAACCTTAAAATTATTAGTATTACTATATTTAGCATGAATTATACTTAAAAACATACCACTTGAATAATATTCACACATCTCGTACATTGGCCTGATTCTCTGGTGAATCTCGTAAAACACATGTTACAGACATCAGACGATAGAAGAATTACAACTATAACACTTAAATAAATATTTTTAACATCCAGACACAGGACGAATACTAATATCATCATAAAAATATTTGACCTAGGTAGGAATCGAACCCACGACTTTGGGCATATGAGATAGGATCACTACCATGTGCGCAATCAGGCCCGTCTATCTATTACAAAAAACCGCACCTAAATTATTCATAGCTAAGCATACATATGGACAGACAGTGGAAAGCTTTGTTATATAGTGATAATAATACCCAATAACGACGATGGTGAAGTCGAGTAAGTTCCAGCCGTTGCGGAGGTAGGAGCCAGCGTGCATGATGAACCCGTACGCTATGATCTTCATTACGCACTCTCCAGTAAATATCACCAGGAATACGTACTCTATTTTCTCCTGGAAAACAAAGGCAAGCATTTGATTCATATTATAGGACAATCACACGCACACACTTACACACGCAATCACTAACACACACTCACAATTTTCTTTTTTTTATTATTAATTGAAGAAAGTGCGGAGTCTCTTAACTAAGCGGTCGTTCGTTGGTCGAACATCAACCACAATTTGGTTTTTTAAACACTCTTTCATAGTTTGCTTCACATTTGATGTTTACTTAATATAAATATTGTAACAATAATAGATAATGGAATGTTGAGGTGGTTTGGACATGTAGAAAAGATGGATGGAAGTTGAATGACTGCACAAATATATAAAGCGGAAGTGAATGGAAGAGTTAATATAGGACAACCGAGGCGAACATATCTTAACCAGGTAGAAGACGTATTAAAGAAGGGCCAAGTCAGAAGTATCAAGAATAAACGAGCGTGCATGAAAGGATTAATGCAAGTTAAGGAAGCGAGAGAGGTATCCCAAAATCGTAGCAAATGAAAATCTATCATCTCTGCCTACCCCGATGGGACAGGCGTGATATATTAATTGCACGAATATATAAAGCGGAAGTGAATGAAATAATTGGTATAGCACGACCGAGGCGAACGTACCTTAAACAGGGAGTGAACGTAAAAAAGAAGGGCTAAGTCAGAAGTACTGAGAATTAACGAGCGTATATGAAAGGACTAATGGGAGTAAAGGAAGCGAGAGGGGTATGCCAAAATCATAGCAATGAGAGATCTATAGTCTCTGCGTACCCCGATAAGACACAGGAGTGATATATGTATGTGTGTATGGAATTTAAATATGTCATTGAGTCATTCAAATATAAGTGGGTGTGCTATAGTTATTCTAATTCTTATAGTATGTACTCCTAGTATTTTTTTTTATAAACGAAACAGCTTCATTCACTTTGTAGCCGCACCCATCCGCTTGGAAGCTGGAAGTGGCGTTGGAATTCCAGGGCCTGAGTTGACCTGCATGAGCTCCCACTGCATCAGGACCTACAAAGAAAATAACAAGTAATTGTGTACTTACTAGGACAGAGTTGGTGTAGTTGGAGTCACTGGCAGGATATGGCGTGTAGACAGCTAATGCTATGCAGTTGGCGAAGATTGTCGTTAATATCATCCATTCGAACGGTCTGATTTGATGGCTCAGGATATCATCAAAAGAAAACATTTTCATAGTATATACTCAAATCCGCTGGACGTCCACGATAGACTTTGGCATATCTCAGAGTTACTCATTATACTCTTAATTGAGAATGCTGCTGCCCATCCCCGCCCGTTGCAATTGATCAGCGGATCAATATATCTACCAGTTAACCCGACAGTCCTATTGTAACTATTCTTACGAGTATATATTTATCACGAGAAAATATTACGACCTTAAATTGAGTTATAAGCTATCATATGCTCTGAAGTTCGGTCAAACTGAACGTTAGTTGTGTAACTGTTATGTAGTTTAGAAGTTCCTCCCGGACAAATACAATACAATTTTTTTTTGTATTAAGTGTTGTGGGTTATCCTCATGAGTTGGACATCATCATTATCATACCATCCATTGAAAGTCCACTGTTAGACATAGGCCTCCCCAAGATTCGGGGGAATTTCGCCCACAATTGCCGCGTTGGGCAAGCGTGTTAGCAATCGCAGCTTTCGCGACTGGGATGCTGCTGCCCATCCCTACCCTGCATTATCCAAGATATACTGTCATGTCGGTTTTAGTACCTCAGCCTACTATTCTATTCTACTCTGCCGGTACCTCACCGTTTTATGGACATAGGTACTCGTATATATCACGGGCTTTTTTGTAAACCTTCTTAAGATATACAATACTGTAGTATATTATTTTGATTTACGTTTATCGCGTAGGGTTCTGTCTTAAGTTTGAGTTTTACGACATCACGTTAATAACCACTAAATTGCCAGTGTGTTTCTGCTATGTTAAATAATTTTAACTATTTATTATTAGGTAGTTTAAAATATCTAAGCAGACATAGGGACAGACAGACAGCGGATAGTGACTTTCATTTTTATTATGTTGTGAAGATATAAGCCGGTTCGGATCAGATTAATTTACCCTGCTGTGGATACCGAGAAACCGATAGATGGTATATCCCCCCCCCCCCCCAAATGGTGTAGCAAATGCAAAACGGGCGGGGCAACAGCATTTTGTGCTGAGAAGTCAGCGGCTTACTCTTCTTCTCTTACTCGACTACTCTTCAATGTTGTCTTGTGTTTTATTTCTATGCAATAATGCAGGTTTGTGCGTCTGCAGCCAGAAACTATCTTATGGTTCAAGCTGTTCGTTTATGAAATGCAATACCTTTAACAGTCAGATGCGTGTCTGGCTTTATTCGAGAAGGTGGTAAAAGAGCATCACTTTTTGTTGTTATAATTCCTTACATACATACATATATATATATAGGTAAGGAAGATGCCCCTTAAACTGCCCTTTAAAATTTATTTACTCTCTTTATCCCAAGGTTGCCTGTATGCTGATCTATGCAATAAGGCCGCATTGTACTGTTTCAATGCTCAATGTTTATATCTTTTTTTTATATCCCAAGTGTACAATAAAGTTGATATTATTTTTATTATGTTTTCTGAAACTAACCAAAAAGGTGGGAGTTTCACCCATAATTCTAGAGGATATCGCCAAGCGTAGCTGCCGGACGAGAGCCCATCTCCGCCCTGTGCATTTGACCTACGCTGTTCTAAACATATATCACAGCCAAAGAAATGAATCCAGATATTATATGTACTATCTAGATGGTGGGAGTGAGGTCCCAATGCAGACGACGTTTGTATGTGTCTACTTCAGGTATCTAATTAGTGTTGTTACTTATTAAGTATCACGATAAAGCATTGTTTATACTATCGGAGAAATAACCTGTGAGTTAACATCTACTTCGATACAAAATAGGTGAGAGTGAGGTCCCAATGCAGACGATGTGTGTATGGGTCTACTTCAGGTATCTAATTAGTGTTGTTACTTATTAAGTATCACGATAAAGCATTGTTTATACTATCGGAGAAATAACCTGTGAGTTAACATCTATTTTGTTACCATAAGCCTATTGACGCGCGCTTTGGTGCGCTGCCAATACCTGACTATTTCAAATAGTATTAACTATTGCAAAAGTAATCGTTGTCGACTGTTGATAGACGGGTATGTTTTTTTTTTATATCGGCGTTTATACTCTTCGTTATCCGTAGGTTAGAGTAGGAGTAGGTAGTTTGACGGGCCCGATGGTGAAGATGGTAGTGACCCTGTCTTGTTCGCTAAACTTCGTAGGTTCAATCCCCGCCCTGGACAAATATTTATATGATGATATTTATGTTTATTTGTGTTTGGGTGTTAAATATATGTATTTAAGTAGTATATTTGTGATAAATCTGTTGTCTGATGACTTATCACGGAATCAGATCAATGTATGAGATGTTATAGAATTTATAGAATTTATTTAGCTCCTCTGTCTGTACTAAGTGTCGTGAGAGGCGACCGAGGTATCGACACTGACAGATGGCGATATACCCAACTTTACTGACGTAGGTAAAATATAATGGAGTGGGCATAGTGGCAAATACATTTTCTGCCAACGCTAACAACACCTTCCTAGCGATGCAATTATAGGCAAAATTGACGTTCTTTTGGGAAGTTTAATGTCCAGCCTTAACGTTCGGCTACAGTGATGATAATGATGATTTTTTCGTTGCGGCGTAGTGTGGTGAATGAAATGAAATTAAACATTTTTGGAAGTTGACTTTTGTGATAATCCGTAGTTATGGTATCAAATATGATACTTAAATGTGTATATATGTAGCTTGGTAAGCTAGCTAGCTAAAATTGGAAAAGCGTTGGAACCATTGTATCAAACTAAAAGGTGATTATATTGATGAATAAAAAAAAATGCAAAAAATTGTTTTCATTGTTAGTCCCGGGATTTATTGATCCATGTGTTATTTATATTTATTTATATATTCCCCAGGCACAGAACAAATACTAATTCATCATGTAAATATTTGCTAAGCGGCATTGAATCCATGACCTATGGCGGAAAAGATAGGAGCACTACCACCGGGCCCGTCAATTACCCAGTTATTTCACAGCCTCTCTTACCCTTTACACCGGACACTGCTTTTTGGCGATACAAATAAGTGAGAATAAGGTACCAATGCATGCGACTTTTGTTGTTAAATAAGGTAGACCTCAAGTGATGATAACATTCACTAGAAAAATTCAACTGTCCCGCCTGAAGTCTGAGACAAGTTTTTTTTTCTAGTAAATAGTGAGAAATCCTTACTATTTCTATGCTAAGCGTTCCAATACATTGAATACCGACATACTGTAAGACACTAAGGACCAAGTAGACGGATGAATTAATTTAAATATTAAATCAGTAAATATAAATATTTAGGTGCCCGACTGCGCTCGTAAAAGCGTCTAGATGTCGGACGTTCGTCGGGGGTGCAATAAACAGGGGCGTCGGGATCGCAACTTTCATCTACCCTCCATCCTTTTTTGAAGTCTGGACGCTTCAACAATATGCTGATTCAAACTGTAGATATCTCTAGTTAATTCAAAACTTTTTCATTTGACAACGATGAGTGAAATTCATAGACGCAACACTTCTCAATTAATTTAATTATGAAAATTTTACTTTTTCGTGTTATCAAAATGTTTTGTATATTTGTATACATGAAGTACCGTTTAACACCCAGACACAGAATAAACGTAAATATCATCATATAAGTATTTGTCCTGGGTGGGAATCAAACCCACGGCGTTTGGCGCACAACATAGGATCATTACCATCTGCGCCATTCTTATTTTAGTCGATCGAAGCTGATTGTGCACCTTAACAATATACTTAACTTGCTTAGATGTATGTTATGTATCAAAGTGTTTAGTAGTGCCACTTATAGTTGAACTAGCTGTGCCCGCGACTTCGTCCGCGTGAAATAGTTTTTTTTGGGTACCATACCTCTTTACAATAACTTAAATAAACTTTGAATGTTATGTTTATTTATATCAAATCAATAGCTTGAAAAAGAAGTTTCAAGTTTCTAGCTCTAAAAAAGCGATACTTCCATACAACTTTTCATCCCCCCTTTCGACCCCATACAACCCTTATTTTGAATTAAAAAATAGGGTCTAAAGATTTCTCAGGGTCTAAAGATTGTCTGTGCCAAATTTCATTAAACTCAGTTGAGAGGTTTAAGTGGAAAAGCGTAACAGACAGACAGTCAAACAGAGTTACTTTCACATTTATAATATTAGTTATAGTATTAGTAGTTTATAACCTCATACAAAGATCACCTTCGTTTTGACCTCACTTTCACCTTTCTATCGCCAAATAACAGTGTTCACATTGCTGTGTTCCGGTTTGAAGAGTGAGTGGGGCAGTGAAATTACTGGGTAATGTGACATAATATCTTCAAGTAACAAGGACGGCAACGCGCTATAGATATTGTTGTGATATTACTAGCGTCTATGCGTTGCGGTGACGCTTACTATCACGCGGTCTGTATGCTTTTATGCCGATTTCATCATCGTCATATCAGCAAGGTCCACTGCTGGAGATAGTCCTCCCCAAGAAAGGAAGAATTTTGCCTATAATTGTCATGCTGGGCAAGCGTGTTGCCAATCACAGAGCGTAACTTCCGCGACGGGTATGCTGCTGCCCATCCTTGCCCTGTGCATTCTAGCTACACAATTCGGTTTTAGTACCTCAGCTGCCTCTTACGACATCTAGTAAAGGGGGAGGTACTATTCTACTCAGCCCATACCTCACGGATTATGCCGATTTAAAAGTTAATAAAAAAGAGTAATGACTATAGCAAGTTCAATGAGTGGATTTTGAGGATTAGAAATGTTAAAATTTCTACTTAACGACAATTGACCATCTATATAATGTTCACTACTGAATATAGGCCTTCCCAAGGGAAAATATTTCCCACAGATACCGCGCAACGCTGTTATGGTAGGTATCGTAAATTCTAGCATTGCGACGGGAATGCTGCTTATCATCCCCGTCATTAAAAATTGAGATGCGCTGATTCGGGTGGATACACCGCCAGCTGTAGGTACCTCAGTCGAATCTAAGGACACCGGAGAAGGTACTATTTTGAATTTAACAATTACAGTCGAATCCAAAGGCTTACCGCGCCTTTCGATCAATATTTCACCCATCCACCGTTACGAAATATGCTTAACGACGACAACGAGAGGATGCGACATCTATATTAACTACGTTACCATGAGCTCGGCTCTGATGAGGTTGATTTTGTAATGTTTGTATGAAGGTTAGCGATTATTATATACAAAAATGTCCATAAACATGCCTAATGGACATTCAGAGCGGTCCATCTCAACGTACAGACATAAAAACCTCAACTTTTTGCGATATAAATAAGTAACGTTGATCGATATATTTGTGTTTCAATGTGCGTGTGTTGGCATTACATTCTGGGTTCTGTTTCTATTTAATATACTGGAGTTTACTTGATATGCTAGAAAATTTTGCATATTATACTTGACATCTCATATCAAAATCGACCTGACTCCGAGGTAAACCGCTTACAGCACCTGTGTAACGGACATCAGACGACAGAGGAAGCATAAATATAATACTTAAATACATATTATCAACACCGAGACATAGAACAAAGACAAATATCATCATATTAATATTTGTCGTGGATGGGAATCGAACCCACGACCTCTGGCGCACAAGATAGGATCACTACCATCTGCGCCAATGGCTCAGGTTGACAAACAAGCATACAGTTCGCGTGATAGTAAGCGTCACTGCAGCCTGTAGACGCTCGTAATATTACAAAGATATAAAAAACGCGTTGCCAACCTTGTGACTTGAGGGTATTATACCACATTACTCAGTAAATTTACTGCATCTCTTAACCTTCAGAGCATAACAGCGGTGTGAATACTGCTATTTGGCGGTAGAAATAGATTAAATGCGCAAACAGTGCATATCAATAAAGAGAGTAACGCTCTGAGTCTTTTTGCACGAATCAGGATTATGAAAGAAAGAATCGAACAAGGAAAGAAGAGATCCGACATACCCCGCGGTTTAGAAAGTTGAAGCGTTCTTGTAGGTTCTTTTCTAGAAGTAGGCGTAATAAACCTGCTACTCAACCAAATTTTTTGAAATCTTGCATAAACATTGTTGCCAGCTCGGAGAATATTGCTGGGCTACATTTCAACATCCCTGAGGGATTTATGACAGCCGACTACTTGAGTACCATAAAAAATCAATAGATGGCGCTGAGCGATTTTATGTCTTCATGGAATTTCACAAGGAAGGCTATTTAGAACCTGTCATCTCTAAAAGAGTACCTACTGTTTCTATGGGATATTCTCGCGGACGGAGCTGCGAGAAAAAGCTAGTATGTTATACTCCTGTAAAATTTCTTTATAAACCATTTAGAGAATCTCATTAAATAGTTGTCTTTATTACATTCTTTCAAAAGCAAGAGTTGAAATGTGTTTTATTTATAGTTTTAATTGCCTGCGTAACCCTAAAAATGGAGCCAATCTCTCACCAACTCGCGGCCGCTTCGTTGGCAGCGGGCCAACACAGCAGTTCCTGATGGTTGAACGGATTTGGACGGGCCCGATGGCTCATTCGGTAGTGTCCCGTCTTAAGCGACAAGAGTCGTGGGTTCGATTCCTACCCAGGAATTTTAGTTTGACCTGAGTGTGAATATTTATCTTAGTATTTGTGACTCGTCTGTTGTTGGATATCCGTAACACAATCCGTAACATATTTGCTGTGCTGGGCAGGCGTGGTGGCAATCGTAGAGCGTATATTTACAGTGAAGACGGATATACCGTCACCTGTCTGTTCCGGTACCTCAGTCACCTCTTAAGACACTAAGGGGGGTACAATTCTACTCTAGCGTACCTCGCGGCAAAATATACATACCTTCAAAAATATTTTAAATGCAAAAAAAATCTGTCGAATAGAGAACGTCATTTTATGAAGTCGGTTAATAAGTTACAAAACAGTTCTCTTAATTTTATGTTCACTACTCATAATATACCAAATTCAAAATCGCGGACTATTTAATATTTACATTTAAACGTTATCCACGTTTCGGTTACAGTATGGCAAATGTTTTCATTAGTGAAAAATATTGTGTAAACACCTACTGTATGGTATGTTTGATAATCTTCGAGGAAGCAAGTGTAGTATGTCAAGATTGAAACAAAAATCGAGTCTTAATTTCTCTACCCATTTTGTGTATATTTGCTGATAATTTGAATTTTAAATAAATATATTCACATGAAATTTCGTACGTTGACTAGAAATAAATATCCTAAAGCTTTTATTTTACAGATATCAGACAACAGAGGAATTACAAATGTAAAATGTACATAATAATAACACTCAGACACAGAAGAAATATTCATATAAATATACACTCTGGATGGGAATCGAACCCAAGACAAGAATACTACCATCTGCGCAATTTTAAAAAGGATACTTCCATTCCACGATGTCTATGCAGATCTTCCTTAATGGATTCTTTAGAGTGAGGCAAAAGAGTGCTCTCTTCGGCCTCTCCTGTTGCACCTTCGGTCCCCGGCGGGGGGGCTTGCGCGGCGCGGCGGGGACCGGGATGAGGGGACCCGTGCCGTCCGGCTGGCCCCCCGTGGGAGTGTCGGCCGGGGGGCTTACAGCTGGCGCCGGCTCTGGGGCGCTGCCTTCCACTGCACTCATCTTGCCCTAGAAAACATGTGTAGCTGTTAGTCTAGCATTGAGGATCTTAGGAACTATATGACTAAGTCGACTAAGAAGCATACATGATAGTAAGCGTCACCGTCTAGTGATACCCTTGGGATGTACACGCTTGTATATCCCATGGATATCACTAGCGCGTTGCCAACCTTGTGACTTAAGGACATTATGCCACATAACCCGGTCATTCCACTGCCTGTCATGCTCATCAACCCGGAATACAGCAATGCAAACTCTGCTAGTTGGCGGTAGAATAGGTAAAAAGAGTTACCACAGGCAGACCTTTATATGAGATTAACGTCTGGTTTATATAGTCAAAGACTTGACTTCAAGATGAGTAAATATCTTGTATTCCAGACGCCTGAAGGCACGAATCACAAATATAATACTTAAATGTATTATTTCATTTAGTAAATATGTATGGGTTGTATATCGATGGATCCAATGGCGCTGATGATAATGATGATATCTTAGGCTCCAAAGGTTGTGGATTTGATCCCCACTAGAGACAAATATTTATATAATGAAATTTGTGTATGTTGTGTGTCTGGCTGTTGAGTATATATATTTATGTATTATATTCTTGATTTCTCTATTATCTGATGTCCGTAACACAAGTGCAAGTTATTTAGGAGTTAGATCAATGCATAAGATGTAGTGTTAATTTATATATATATACACGAGGTTTGGATTTTTTAACATAAGATTAATAACATAAGGGTCCACGGCCTGGGATATGACTCTAGGCGTATGCTCAAACCAAATAATTTTTTGCGTTGGTTGGTTTTTATGGTAGGTAAAATCTTGCAACATAAGGCTGAGTTGGACAGAGAATACATAAAGAAAATACTTTTAATAATCAAATTCTTAAAATAATTGTAACATAATAACACATCTTAACCACGATAAAGTCAAAATTAAAGATTTACGATTTCAAATCAAAAAACTCCGAAAGCCTGCCAACTCCGGCTGTATTTTAAACTATTTTGGAACAACTTGTAGGTGATTTGAACCTATATCATCATCATCATTGCAGCCGTCCAAGGTCTAAAGCTAGACAAAGGCCTCCCCTTAAAGGAGGAATTGTGTCCTTAATTTCCGCGCTGACCTGAGTGTTGGCAATCGCAGAGTCTAACTTTCCCGTCAGAATGCTTCTCAGTTGTATTTAAACTGGATAAGCCGCCATCTATCAGTTCTGGTACCTCAGTCGCCTCTTACGATACCCGGTACGGGATGAGGTACTTTTCTTATATACTGGTACCTCAATGTTAATATATAAAAACTCTTTCCGATCGTTAGCATACAACTGACTCTCACTTATTTCTATGGTGCTACCTCCTATATTTGCTAATTCTGAGAATGTAAAACGGCTTTACTTAGTTGCGATTTCCGTGTTATGATTAGATTGTGGGAAAATTCCCAAGTTCAGAATAGAAATAGCTAAAATAATAATGTTTAAACCGTTAGATTTATATATTTTACTATTTATTTACTTTATTTTTAGCTTAAATATAAAAACGTGAAGCGTAAACTTTGTAAGGAAGGTATGCGAAAAGAAGAACTTCATATTTAACAGTCAATTAGACAAAAATACAAAACGAACTAGAAATAGATTAAATTATTTAAAATAAATATTACACACACTACAGTTAATTCGGATAACGTTAAACTAATGAGGGAAACTTTGAATTATCCTTTTTCGTTGACTTTAAAACAAATTCAGCCGAGTTTAAGGTTTAAATCGATTGCAAAACCTTCCTTCGGTTGTGCACTCTCACTTTTTTTTACATTTATAGATCATTTACAAGATTTGATCAGAATGTTTTTTTTGTATTTTGAAATCTATATTGTATTTTTCTAATAAATAATAAAGACAAAAATATCCCACAACATCTTGTACATTGACTTGATTCCGTCATAAGTCTCTTAAAGCTCTTCTGTTACGGATATCAGGCAACAGAGGAATCACAAGTATACTACTGAAATATATACATTAAACACTCAGACACCGAACAAAAATAAATATCATTATATAAATATTTGTCCTAGATAGGGATCGAATCGGGAAAATATATATATTGCAACCTTTTCTTTTCCTTCTACTTAATGTGAAAATGCTTTTAATGGAAACTTCACTGAAATAATTCAGTTATAATAATAAATTTTATATTCAATACATACATGTATACATATATACATAATAAATGTATGTATTTTCATTGATTTCTTTAGCGGTATACAAATGTTATGGGTTTGCAAATAAAATAAAATAAATAAATACATATAGTCTTAAGTTATTATAAAATAAAGTTTATAATATCTAACTTCTTCGATAATTTTGCAGTGTTCAAGACACTGCACAGAGCCCCGACTAATATAAAAGAACAAGTGTACCGGGAAGCTGGGCAAACGACCGCGGGTGAACCCGGAGCGAGCAGCGGGATCAAGGATAAGATAATTGGATTTCCTTGTTTCCCGAACGTTAATGGCATTTACTGCGGTGTTGGTCTCGAATTTATTGGTGATACAATGTTTAGCAATTTGCAGCGAAGGATTTACACGCCGGTGGAGTGGAATAGTATCAGGTGTTGTAAGAGACGACTGAGGTACCGAAACCGGTAGATGGCGGTACATCCACTTGAAATAGCATATCTCAAATCAAAAAGCGGGGGTGAGAGGACTCTTTTTTTACTAGGACGCCATACAATTATCACAGCAGCTTATCATCATCATTATCATATCAGCCATTGCTGGAAATAGACCTTCTCAAGAAAGGGGGAATTTTGTCAGTAATGTTCGCGCTGGGCAATGTGTTGAAAGAAATGCTGCTACCCGTCCACGCCCTGTGCAATTGGACTACACTGTTGCGGACCTATACCTCACGTTCTATGGCTGCTATGATGATGTCATAAAATGAAATACTAAGAGGTTAATTCCCTCACCATTATAAGTGCCACATGAATCAGTCGCCCACCACTCCTCGGAAATACTTGTGAATAACCAGCATTCCTATGTATTGTAAGAAATTCCAAAAATAACCCATTGAGAAGATTACCCGAAATAATCACATTTCAGATGGGATTAATGCTGCGTTTCTTACATTCTTTTACAGTCACTGCACAGTGACTCAGGATACACTCACTTTTTGTCCACTTGTTTTTACTATTCTAAACTTATATTTGCCCCGCGGTTTCACCCGCGTTAAGTTGTCGAAATTTCATACCAAATTGCAACAACGCCCCCCCCCCCCCCTTTAAGGTATGATTTTCGAAAATTATTTAAAAAAAGAACCTTTAAACTACATTTCTTTCATAACTTTTCACCTACAATTTACCCCCAGAAGGGTGACTTTTCTTTCCTGCCATTCTTAGTGCCCTACGTTATAAAAGAAACCCCTGCATAAAGTATCAAGTATCTACTATCATATATATAGATTATAAAAAGGAAAGATTATATTGTTTGTTTGTTGCGGCTTATCTTAAAAATTACTGGACCGATTTTAAAAAATCTTTTGCTTTTAGAGAGTTATTTCTTTAGCGAGTAACATAAGCTATGTTATATTTACAAACTATTTTATTAGTAGAAAATTACGAAGAATTTCAATGAACAACTATCGTATAACTTCAAAAACAACAAAGCTTCATACTAACTGTACACTCCCATGTAACCCCCTCAGAGAATTTTCAAAAATCCTTTCTTAATGATGATTCCTTAAGTTAAAAAAAATACCCCTTCGCAAATTTCCTCAAGTATCCTAAGTGTATGAGCATCTGAAACAACCACGCAGTCTCTGTATATGTATCGTCTACCTACTTTCTTACCTTCCCGCTCGAGCATTCTGTACGCATTCGTAACATAACACACTATATTCACACAACATCTGATACGTTGACCTGACTCCGTGGTAAGTCGCTAAAAGCACTTGTGTTACGGACGCCAGACAACAGAGGAACCACAAATATACATAATAATAATACTTAAATACATAAATCCAACTCCCAGGCACAGGACAAGCACATATCATCATATAAATATTTGTCCTGGGTGGAAATCGACCCCACGTACCCTGGCGCATAAGATAGGATCACTACTATCTGGGCCACCGAGCCCATAAAATTATTTTTTTATATATATTAATAAAAACTTATTGCCCGCCCACTGCCATTTCAGCTTAGCGATTTAGTGTGAAAAGTCGTGGCTTCGATCTTCACCCAGGACAAATATTTATATGATAATATTTGTGTTTGTTCTGTGTCTGGGTGTTATTTCATGTACTCATGTATTATATTTATAGACGGAGTCATATCGACGTATGAGATGTCGTATAAATTTAGTTTAAAAAAAATGTTAACATTCCGTGTATTGTTTGTATGTATTTATATTATATTCAGTAAGAATTATATCACTCATTTCAGTTCGATGTGGTTTCAAAGCGTGTTATTCAGTTTTTCTTAACTATATTTACACGTTCACGTTTTTCACATCTGCGTCACTGTAACTACTAATACAAGAAATATTTCAATCATGCAGTTCATATGTTACTGTGACGCCAACATTTGTCGCCGTTAAAGTTCACATTTTGAGTCATGTTATTTACCGCCAGCGAAATGACTGACGATTGTTACGACTGGGTGTACATACGTTAGCTTTCTCAACTAATTAATTGCATACATTAAATACGTTATACGTGGCAAGAATATGAAGATAAATATATTTACTAGTAGCCCACTGTGACATTGCACGTGTACAAAGAGGATAAAAAATGGTTCAATCATACCAGCCATTGGATGTCCACTGATGGACATAAGCCTCTCCAAGAAAAGAGGAGTTTTGCCTATAATTGCCGCGTTGGGCAAGCGTGTTGGCAATCGCAGAGCGCAGCTTTCGTGACAGGGATGCTGTGCCCGCCCTGTGCATTTGAGCAGCACTGCTTTGGACGGATATACCTCCATCTGTCAGTTCTGGTACCTTAGTTGTCTCTTACGACTCCTGGTACAGGGGAAAGTACTATTCTACTCTGCCGGTACCTCACGGCACAAAAAGAACGTTATTGTGAATTATCCCCAAGAGATAGATATATACTACGAGGATTATTATAGACCTTTTTATAGTAAACAATACTTTAGTACATTATTTTGATCGATTTCGTCGGGCTCAGCCAGCGTTTGCAATGTAAGCGAAAAAACTTGATGTTAATTTCCGACATCAAATTAGTGAACTCTCAAATTATTAACTATTTTCTACTATATTATGGATGCATTACATATGAACAACTCTATGTAATTAAACACCGGATTACAATCCGTTGCGTAGTTTTAAACATACATAGGGTCAGACAATCAGCGGAAAACGACTTTCCTTTATACTATGTAGTGACGCCCAATGCTGGGCATAGACACATATTACTAGAGATAGATCTCTTACAAAGGTCGTCATTAGAACCTCCCGCTCACTCTTTTTACCACCACCATCAAATAGCAGTGTTTGCATTGCTCTCCTCAGGTTTTAAGGCTGAGAGAGGCTGTGAAATTACTGGGTAAATGTGACGGTATCTTCAGTTCATAAGATTGGCAATATGCTAGTAATATCTTTGTCGACCGTCTGTAAGCTGCGGTCAAGTTTACCGTAAGTGGACCGGATGCTTGTTTGCTGACCTCGTATCATAAAAACAAAAAAAAAATAGGCCTCCCAAAATGATCTCCATTAGACCGGCGTGTGGCCCGCGTCCAGCGCATACAGCGCGATTTAATCAGTTCATCACACCTAGTGCCCTACGCTACGCTTGCCGGAACATGGTCTTCAGAACCTTACAACTCTATCGTCCATCGGTTTTGCTTGCGCTAACTGCCCTGAACACGGCCACTTCAACTTGCTAACCTGCCAGTAGCTTTGATTCTTTTACGGATCTCATCATTCCTTTTTTTGTTTTCCTTTTATTAGACAAGCATACAGTCCACGTGATAGTAAGGATCACTGCAGCTTTTAGATGCTCTTAATATCATAAGGATATCACTAACGCGTTACCAACCTTGTGATTGTAGGATATTGCAAGCATGATGGTAATTGCAGAGCGCAGCTTTCGCGAAGGGGATGCTGCTGCACCCCCTGCATCCCCGTTCTTTTGAGCTACACTGTACGGATATACCGCAATCTGCCGGTTCTGATACCTCAGTCGCCTATTACCACACATGGTACAGAGATATTATTCTATTCTGCCGGTACCTAACGTCGGAATATCACAAGTTATGACGAGAGCGTTGCCAACCTTGTCACATTACCCAGTAATTTCACTGCCTCTCTCATCCTTCAAACCGTAACATAGCAATGCGAACACTGCTATTTGGCGGTACAAATAGGTGAGAATGATGTACCAATGCAGACAAACTTTTGTATGAGGTCTACCTCATGAAAAAAATCCTTCGTTTCGACCACGCAAAGAGACTCCGAGCATTAATCTCTATATAGCACAGATAAGACCGTGGCTTGTGCCATACGTCACAAGAAACACACGGAAAACGCGTCGAATATATATCCGCATATCAACAGTTGGAAATCCTTTTTACGTCACCGTTTATCAGAAAAGCAATGGTCGAACAGCTGACTCCGCTAGAGGGTTTCCATTTTTGCCAATTTACGTTTACCGCCCGCTAAATTAGAATATGAATATCAGTTACCAGCAGAGTAAAATAGTATCACCTCCTGTAGGGGTTGCAAGAGATTGAAGAATCGGAATCGACAGATGGCGGTATATCTGAATTAGCGTAGCTCCATATTCCGGTCGCGAAGCTATGCTCTGACATTGCCACCACAACTGTCAAAATGCGACGAATTTCTGCCAAAAGTCTGACAGACAGAAGTTGACCTCTCACAAAGGTCACCTCTATTTATATCACCTATTATTCCGGCAAACAAGAAGGAATTACTCAAACCAGTCAAAATTTAATGATACCACTAAGCACCATGGAGGTTTTCGAGATAATCTGTTGTTCCAATTGCAGCCTGCGAACATTTGGATGGTTTATTAACAAAAGGCCTCGCCAATGAATTCGACGGCGCAAATCCTATCTTGTGCGCCAAAGGTCGAGGGTTCGATCTCTACACAGGACCATGAAGTATATGAAGATTTGTGTTTTTTCTATGCCTGGGTGTTGAATATAATAATTTAAGTATATGGTAATTTCTCTGTTATCTGATGTTCGTAACAAGAATGTTTAAAACGACTTACCTTGGAGTCAGTTTAATGTATGAGTTGTTGTTGTAAAAGTTACGTCTGAGTCTAGCTTTAGGTTATGCCTAAGTTATGGTGTCAAAAGGGATATAATAAAATCGGTATAAGTATGGCCCTCTAAGTCTTTTCACTTAAATACAGAAAGACTACAATATAATTTATTTAATATTTAACAAACTAAAAAATCGAAAATATAATCATTCAGATTCTATCAAAAACTCCTTAAATTGTCAAAACTCTCACTCAAATAAGCCTAATGACTCAAAGGTGGAGTAATTAGAATATTAAATTTTTGTTTCAAATTAGACCGAAACAAAACATTTTTTTTTAAGATTGAAAACTTAAAGAAAACTAATATTATTTTATTATTATCTGACCGCTTATGCCTTGTACCAAACGTAGTGTCATAAAAAACGTCAGATTCCACGCGTACATATGTCAACAACTGGTATTCGCGATTGTGTCGGCAAGGGTCACTGACAGTTATGATACTACCGATGTGATTGATACGTCAAATGCTCTTCAAAGACATCTATTGGCAGTTAATGTATAAAACGAAGTGAGGGAAGTGAAGTGAGAGAAAATAATACCTCCCCTTGCACCAGGTGTCGTAAGAGGCGAATAAGGTACCAAAACCGACGAATGACGGTATATCCACCTGAAACAGTGTAGCTCAACAGCACAGGCCTCCCCGTCGCGTACGCTGCACACTGCGATTGCCAACGCGCTTGCTAAGCGCGGCAATTATGGACAAAGTTCCCTCTTTCCTGCGGAGGCTTATGTCCAGCAATGAACTTCCAATGGTGATGATGACGATACAGAAAGAAATGGGTCTCCAATAATGCAGCGTCTTAGCGCATATGCGTATTATTAAAGACCTATTTTCATAGAGCACAATCATCAGATATTGTTTCTTCTAACACTTCATTATTTTAAATAGGGTTGCCTAAAACGAAAATATATAACTGTTTGGAATACATACATTACTAGAGAGCCATTACTGGCCCAGTTAAGGCTTCCTAATAAAAATAACCGAGGCAGGGTTTTCCTAACAAACACCAAGTAGAATCTTTTTTTTAAATCTATTGTCCAGCTATTGTAACTAAAACCATTTATAAAGTAATCTCTGTATTAATAAGTTTACAGATAATAGAAATATACAATACTTAAATTGTATTATAAATATAATCTTAACAACTATATTAGTTATTGAGGTGCCTGATGTCGCAGATGGTAGTGATCCTATCTTGTGGGCCAAAGGTCGTGGGTCGATTCCTACCCAGAGCATTTATTTATGTATATATAAGCATTATATTTGTAATACCTCTGTCGTCAGGTTAACGTATAAGATGGCGCGTGAATTTTATTGTTTATTTTTTTAAATTAGTTAACGGGTATAGTATCCTACTGAAGTGACTTGGACTCACCCAACATGGCTTAGTCATTATTTCAGCCTCAGTTAGCATACTAGACCTCCCCAAGGAATTTGACTATAATTGCAATCGCAGAGTAGCTTAGCTGAGAATGCTGTTGCCCATCCTTGTCCTGTTATGTCCATTAGAAAGTATACAGCTACGGATAGATATACCGCCGGTCGGTTCCGGTACACATGATACAGGGGGGGGGGGATACTAATCTACTCTATCTACATACGCATAGCAGAGTAGATGTAGGGAATTAGATATATTAGCATTTAAACAAACACATCTCTGCTTTGTCGTTTTGATTTATATTATGTTGTCACAACCAGTTCTGTGGCGTCCGACCTCGTTTTCCCCACAGATAAATTGACATACAGATAGACCTTTCAGTCATCTATGACTTCTACTGCTGGACTATTTGTCCCTAAGAGGTTAAAACTTAAGAAGGGAGGTAGATGTCACAGAAAGGTACTTAACTCTCACCCATTTCTACCGCGTTCAGTCAGTGGTGGCATTGCTATGTTCCGGTTTGAAGGATGAGAGAGACAGTGAAATTACTGGGTAATGTGACAAGGTTGGCAACGCTCTAGTAATAACCTTGTGATATTCTGGCGTTAGGTACCGGCAGAATTAGTATCTCCTTCTGTACCAGGTGTCGTAAGAGGCGACTGAGGTACCAGAACCGACAGGTGGCGGTATATCCATCCGAAACAGTGTAGCTCAAATGCACAGAACGGGGATGTCCAGCAGCATCCCCTTCGCGAAAGCTGCGCTCTGCAATTACCAACAGGCTTGCCCAACGTGGCAATCATTGGCAAAATTCCTTCTTTCTAAGAGAGGCCTATGTCCAGCAGTGAACTTCTAAGGGCTGATATGATGATTACAAATAATCAACAAATACGTTTTATCCAGGTACACGACAGAATCACTACCATCTGCGCCATCAAGCCCTTTAGACCTAGACATCTGGGGAGATTATACTGCGAATTTTAACCATCGCTTTGCATAGACCTTCTGTACTAATAGACTTAGTGAAACTGCAGTTGCAAGCTGTGCCAGTAGTTTCACAGAACGGACGAAGCCGGTGGTGATTAATGGATGAAAATGATTCTAAAAATGTACCATAGTCAAATAACTATAACATTTCTCTAGAAGCTACAAATAAACATTTAGAAGACTAATAGATATCAATAGAAAAATAGAGTAAATATATCTTGTTTTGACTCCATGCAGTAAGACATGTTGGCAATAGAAACTTATATACTAATATTATATACAGTTGGAAATTCTTTCACTAAAAAAGGCTACATTCTTCTGGAGTGATAGAGGCTATATAATATTTCAAAAAATTAAAGAGATCTTTTCTAAATTGGATGTGTATTTTTTTACCTTTTTAAACAATAAACCCAAAAATTACTGGATTAATTTTCAAAACTCATTTAGTAGTAAAAAAAATATATTATTAGTTAATAATATAAGCTATATTTTATGCCCTCCTTTTTAAGGGAGAGAGAACATATCACATCAGAAATTGGAAGTCCACTGTTGAACATAGGCCTCTCCAAGTTAGGGGGATTTTTGCCCATAATTGTCATGCTAAGCAAGCGTATTGGTAATCGCAGATCAGAGCTCTGCGACAGACATGCTGCTGCTCATTTCCGCCCTGTGTATTTGTGCAACACTGTTACATACGGATAGATATATAGCCATCTGTCGGTTTTGATATCCTAGTCGCCCCTTTAAATACAGCGGGAGGTACTATTCTACTCTGCCGGTACCCCATGGGTCGAGAGAATGACACAGATGAAACCGTGGATCACTGCTAGTATATTATAGGGGGAAAATGATTAGCATTACCGGGGCTGACAATGCAACATTGCCTTTGCCTTTAAGAGCCGAATAGACTCCTCTCTTGAAGGTCTCTAAGGTGTAATGGTCTAGGAATACCACCGCAGATAGTTATGTCTGTTGTCTCTATTAAGTTTTAATACCCGACAGATTACGACATCGCCACGGTTTCACAATGCAAATCCACAAGATCTATCATCATCATAGCAGCCATTAAACGCCAACTTTTGGACATAGTCCACATCGAAAATGGGGGAATTTGCCCATAATTGTGGCGCTAGGTAAGCGTAGTGGCAATTTCAGGGCGTAGTATTACGACGGGAATACTGATGCCCAGCTCCGCCTTTTTCACTGTTACTCCACAATAACGCATTTATTTTCTTAGAACAGTACACCGCGTGCAATTCTCGCCTATCGCAAATAGTCGATATGAACCGCACCAAGGCGGCCGGGTTCTCCCAGTCCTCCTCTTTAGTACTTAATATAAATTTGCCCAAACGACAGACACTCGAACCGAGCTAGTAGAATTAACGTCCGGGTATTTCAGGATTAGGTTATTAAGGAGGTATCATTTTGGTAGACTGTGGCTAGTGATCTTTGGCGTATGATACCGGCAAAGTAGAATAGTTCCTTATCGTATACCAGATGTCGTAAGAGGAGACTAAAGTACCAGAACTGACATATATCGTTATATCCTGTTCGCTCTGTGATTAACATTAGATTATCCAACATTGGACGTCCAACTTTTAAAATTCTGATTGGTATATTCTATTAGGCAAATAGACTCCAAGCATTACCCTCTCCATAGATTCTAGAAACAATGATAATACTACCTACTGTGTTAAGCGCTTTAAAACGAGGTATATATAAGATTTTACGTTTATTTATCTTTAAATGTTTCGTCTCGTTTGTTTTTATGTATACTGATATAGATAATGAAAAGATTTCTTACACAACTTTTGTCTATCTTGAGAATGGTTGCCGAAAGATAACCGAAAAGTCTTTAAAGCCGTTTTGTTTTCTGAATTTCATTGCCTTGCATAATCGGCAGGCGGGAGCACGCATACGTAATATGGGCTATTATTTACGGTTTCGAACGAAATAATAAATATCCATAAATAATTGTGTATATTTATTTGCACAAACATAATAATTTATTCCTTTCAGTTACATACACAAACAAACAAGCAAGCATGAAGTTTTTAAAACCGTTAAAAAAGTTGTTTTAATATGAATTGTGAACGCGAAAATGTAGAAACCATTTGGGGTCAATGGAATTGTGTGAATAATTCCATCCGAACATAGAATCAAGTTTCATAAGAACAAAATCAGCCATCACATCAAAAATAAACGGAGCCAGCATCCCTACTGTAACCTACATCGACTGTTTGTTATTCCATCAGAGTTATGAAAGAAACGTAACACGTTCTTGATACATTTATTATTTGTGGAATGATTTAGTACATTCGTTTGGAAGCCGTGCAAACTGCCAAGATTGAAATTAATATTAAACTAATATTATATCCCAAACAAATTGAAATTAAACTAATATTATATCCCAAACAATAACATAAATGGAAAAGTAAAGTTGTTTATTCATTTGTTTGTTTACCTTATCAACCAATCTTCTTGAAAGTACGGACAAGGGCTACAATTTCACTATGAAAACGTACTAGAGTTTACGGTAAACGACAATTTTTGTACTAGAAAAATCAATAGATAGCTAACGATTTTCAAACGCGCCATCAGGTAAGGAACGTAACAGAACCAAAGTTCCCGATATTGCCCGGCGGATTAGTAATTTAAAGTGGCAGGGCATTTGGTACGCAGAACCGATGGCCAATAGAGTCGTAGTAAGATGGACAGACGATCTGACTAAAACCGCAGGATCACGCTGGACACAGGTCGCATACAACCCGTTCTACCGGAGACTACTTGGGGAGGCCTATGTCCAACTGTCGACGTCTGGCTACCACAATCGATGCAAATTTTTTAATCACATCTAATATTATAAATGTTAAAGTCAGTTAGTTTGTTATGTACCTCTTAACACTTTATTTAGTCAAGCGATCTTCGTGAACTTTCACAAGGAAAGAAAGTACTTGTAATCCCTAAAAGTGTACTGTGTCGTTAGGAAATTTACGCGGGCGAAACCGCCGGAAGTTAAAAACGTAGTTTTATATAAACAAAATATATATATATATATATATATTGGCCGTGTGGTACCGGAAGAGTAAAAAGGTACCTCGCCCTTTACCAGGTATCGTAAAATGCGGCTAAGGTACCAGAATCGATAGATGGTGATATATCTAAGCGACACAGTGTAGCTTAAATAAAACTGGGAATTAGCAGCAACATCCCCGTCGCAGCAACACGCTTGCCCAGCGTGGCAATTATGGGTGTAATTACCCCTTTTTGAGGAGACCTACGTCCAGCAGCAGTTATTAAGCGTATAAAGTTAGCTGTTATTTAATTGATATTGATCTTATTTCTAATTGGGTTTCTTAGCACCAACGCCGATAAGGTCGAGAATAACACAAAGCTCTAGACTATATGTTAGTGGAACCTTTAGCACTACCAGTTATTCTTGCAAGTTCTTTTCTAGCGGGAAAAGTCGTGGTCAAAAAGCTATGATGGCATATTAAAAAACTAAACCATTTTGCAAAATAATCAAACCATTTATGACAAGATCGCACAAAAAATAAAAAAATTAAGTTTAAAATACTGTGACGGTTTTCTATTAACATGATTGATTCGTGAAGAAATCTAATACGGGTTTTTAAATTAAATTGACACGTTTTAACCTTGATCTTTTAACAGAACATCTCTCGTTTCCCTCGTATATTTTTAATTAAGTCTATTTAAACCTCTCAGCTCATTGCGACTGCCGATTTAAACTGCATCACGAATAAATAAAACGATTGGGAATACTAACATACCGAAGATGATTGACTAATAGCGAATTGAGGAAGCGATATCCAGAAATAATTCAATTGAAATCAAGAACACTGGTATCGGTTAAGTAGATTAGTACACCTTATCCTGCTCTACGTGTCGTAAGAGTGGACTGATGTACTGACATGAACCGACAGATGGCGGTATATCCACCCGAAATAAATAGATGCAATAGGACGGTGATGGGCAGCAGCATTACCGTCGTAAAGCCACTATTGCTATTCCCACCACGCCTGCTTAGCGCGGCAATTAGCGGCAAACATTTGGAAAGGCCTATGTCCAGCAGTGGACTTCCAATGGTTATAATGATGATGTTCTCAGAAAGAAAATGCAAAGTAGTAACCTCAGTAAATAGTCACAGTTGAATGGCACATCCACTGCATATGAATAAGGTTGAAATGGGCAGCAGCAATCCTGCCTCGAACCCACGCACTGCGATTACTACTAAGCCTGCCCAGTGCAGCAAATTGTCTCATGTCTTTGGGGGGCTGGTTCTATGTCCAGCAGTGGACGCTCTACGGCTACAATGATAATGCTGCTACACCGCAAGAGGCAAGACTGGTTGTACACAGGGAAATTACAGTTCCTTCAATAGTTAATATCAATGAGAGTTGGGTATGGCAGGAGCTGAATGAAAGTAGGTACCGTGTCGTTGAAATTAGATATTTTTTGATATACCAAAGTTACCGACGTACCAAGTTAGAGTGGCTTTGGAAATAACACTTATCATACAGAATTGACGGCCTAGAATGGAATGGAACATTTAAACAGATGATTAGACGAAACCGGAGGGTCAATTAATAAAAAATAAAAGACTTTAATTTTCCAAGCGAAATTAAACAACTACAGGCGCACAGCTCGCAGGATATATTCAAAGAAATTTATTCCCGACTCATTCTGAAGTTAGTTCACGATCACGTATAAAATAACTTGATTTGAATCAAAGTCTATTTCTATACGCATTACATATTACTCTAATAATAATTCCAGTATTTCAACTGACCACATCTCACAGAAGAAACGCGCCATTAATATCAAACGTAGAGTCGAAATACGGCACTGTCTGTTTACATTCCGAGGCGCAGCTGCGATCGCGCGGAATGTCTTGATAAATCGTGAGAAACGTCACTTTTAGCGGGAAACACCCGCCATTTTGTCGTAAACGTCACATTTGATAGTGACGCCATGTTGCTAGAAAGCGGCCAGTTTGATTTATTAATAAAGTAAGTTGGCTAATATGTTTGTATGGTGCGAGTAATGCTCAATGAATCCGTGTTATACCATTAAGCTTGTTAACGCGTTCCTGATTAAATCGTTTCGTGTTTAAATGCATTAGCAGCGAACATTAATTAGTAATAAACGAGTTAATTATGTATGCCAACTATACTTGAGGCTTATATATCGCTGTTCAAGTACTATTAGTATAGTAAAATGATATTTCTTTCTTCGCCAGATGTTGTAAAAGTCTATTGTGGTACATTAATTCGTTCAGGCTGTCCGTTTTGGTATCCACTTCGCGCCAACATTCGTTGTGCTAAACCTCTACCTTATTTTTAAAAGTTGAAGGAGAAGTATTTATTTTAAGTTTCATGAGTGGTGACAAGGAGTGAGAAGTGAAAGAGTATTAAAAAAGTTACGATCATGGGAAGAGGGCATTAATTTTAAATTTTAGTGATATACGGTCTACTGCAAGTATAATACTGATATGTATTGTTATTAAAATCAGTTAGACACTTACCATTATCTCCAATAATAGGCTGTATAATTATCTAACCAGAAATAGAATTGCCAAACCTTGCATTAATTTCCATCCTCTCCAAATTTTAATCTCTTCATAAGAGTCTATTGATGACCTTAAGTTTGACAAATTGATTTTGTTGTTTTTTAACATGTTTTATTGTTCTAAATTATTATTAATAGTTTAATTAAATGTAATAATTATTAAAATATAAAAAAGTATGTAATGTGAGATTATTTATGGTTTCATGCTATTTTATTAGTGAAACATGAGCTCATGAGCTTAATTGTGCTTCTATGTCTTAATGTCATGTTTTTGTGATGAAATGAAGGACGTATTTATTATTATTTGTTTCATATGGCTACCTATAACTGTAAAAAAGGTTCGCTTATAAGTTATTTTATAGTTTATTAGTTTTTTTTTTAATTTTTCATCATGCTTATAAAACCCGTTACAAACTATACTGTTTAAACAGAGATCTTACAACAAGGTGCATACAAAAGCTAATAACCTACTAGATGTAAGAACAGCATGAAAAGAGATAAAAATAAATAAATTTAGAACAAGGTCTAATGTACAGTGAGTAACATTATTAGTTTACAGATACATAAGTTTGTTTATAATGTATATACTACTAAGTGTACCCGCGACTTCGTCCGTGAGGAATAGTTTTTTTGGGTACCACACCTCTTTACCTTAACTTACATACTTTTTCTATACACTAAATTTGAATTTCATGTTTATTTAAAAATAGGTTTCAACTTTCTAGCTCTAAAAATAGCGATACCTCCATACAACTTTTCATACCCCTTTTCGACCCTTAACAACCCTTATTTAGAATTAAAAAATAGCCTATGTCCTTTCTTAGGGTCTAACGATTATTTGTGCGAAATTTCATCAAAATCGGTTGAGAGGTTTAAGCGGGAAAGCGTAACAGACGGACAGAGTTACTTTCGCATTTATAATATTAGTAGGGATATCCCAATAATCGGTTCGAACACAACCCAGTTACCAGTTTCTACTCGGGTACGCCACTCAAGCCAAACAGCATTCATTACTATACTCCGGTTTGCAGGGTAGCTGAGCAATGGAATTACTGATTCCTACCCCCCATCCCGAGCCCCTTCCCATAACCCCTATGTTCAGACAGGTCAGTTGTAAAGCGGTGTCATCCGGCTCTAACAGGTTTTAATTTTATTTTATGAATTGCAAGGTTTACCATATCAGCTGTTGCACACGCACAGCTGGACAAAAGCTCCTTCCAAGTGTTTTATAATAATGCTGTTAGGTATTGCGCTGCATCCAGCGCAATACCGCGGGTCCAGTCAGATCTGTCTGTCTTTAATGGACGTCTTACTTCGTGCGGTTCCTACGCTTCCCGGTGCGTTATCTTCATTATAAAGCATTCATTAAAATTAGACCTCATACAACATCTTCTTTAGTACCTTACTCTCATTTCTATAGTCAAACAGCAGCATACGCAGTGTGGTGTCCCGGTTTAGAGTGTGTGAGAGGCAGTGAAATTACTAGGTAATGTAACGTTATATCTTTAAATCATATGGTTAGCAACGCGTTACTGATATTCTTGTGATAATACACGACCGTACGCTTGTTTGTTGACTTAGTTTCAAAAAAAACAGCTTAAGGACCCCATTCTCATCGATATTAAAATCAAAGTGAGCATTTACACTACGTGTTGATATCATTTCTAAATAAATCCCAGATATTCGTCTAGATTTGACTGCGTTATGACTCCAGCGTTTGTTTATCTAATAAATGGCACGAATCCCAAATTTCAATCTTCAAAATGTTTACTTTATCCAGACGTTCGGTCTAGATACAGTCATCCGCTGTCCGAATCCGGACACATGTCCGGAAGCCTGTTTGCCAAGGACAGCAGAAGTCAATTCAAACGGTAAACACACTATTTTAATTCATCACAACTATCATCATTTACATGACGCAAACCTCATATAAATGTCGTCTGCATTGGAACCTTATTCTCGCCTATATACAAATAGCAGTGCATTCGCATTGCTGTGTTCCGATTTGAAGGGTGAAAGAGGCTTTGAATTTACTGGAGTGTAATAAAAAACAACATTTTCATATCTTACCTTACGGTCTTAGTTATTGCATACATAAATATTGTTTTTATTTACATTATTACACAACAGTATTACACTGGTATTGCACATATGTAACTCCTAAATGTAATATTTGACCAGCTAAGTTGGATTTACAATGATGTATGTAAACTTGTTTGTAGTCTCAATAAATTAAAAAATAAAAACATATCAGCCTTAAGACGTTTACTGCTTTACCATAAGCCTCCCGAGGTAATTTGTAATCATTTTGTCGTTTGGCCATCAATAGCCGCGCTCAGCTGGTGAAGTGGCAACGAAGTCTTGCGATAAGAATGCTCTTGCCCATCTCCACCTCATTGTATTTAAGCTACGCCAGTAAAAATGGATATAGCGCTATCAGTAAATACCCGTACTTTAGTCGCATTTTACGACTCCTGGCACAAAAGTAGGTACTATTCCATTATACCGGTACCTCATGGGCATTTAAATTGTAACCATCATCCCTACTAATATTATAAATGCGAAAGTAACTATGTCAGTCTGTCTGTTACGCTTTCCCGCTAAAACCTCTCAACCGATTTTGATGAAATTTGCCACATACAATCTTTAAACCCTAAGAAAGGATATAGGTTATTTTTAAATAAGAGTTTTAAGGGGTTGAAAGGGGGGGGGTGAAAAGTTGAGTGGAAGTATCGGTATTTTTAGAGCTAGAAACTTGAAACTTTTATTCAGATCATTGATACAATATATAGATAAACATGACATTCAAAGTTTATATAAGTTAAGGTAAAGAGGTATAGTACCCAAAAAACCTATTCCACGCGGACGAAGTCACGGGCACAGCTAGTACTTGTACATAAGGTGTTAACTGTCGGCTGTCTTCAGAGGATTTTATTATTTTGGGTTTTTTTTTGTCTATAATAATAATAACTTTATTCAACAAAAAAAAGGAAACTTAAACTAAAATACACACAGATACTTAAGTACCTAAACTAGGTCTAGCCTGTTCTTATAGGCACCTATCTTTCCCATGGTGGGCAGATGTTGTGTCAATCGCAATGCTATTGCCCATGGCCACCTTGCTGTTTCGGATATATACATCGCCATATGTTGGTTCTACTTGACGCTTTCTACCCTTACGACACCAGGTAGAGACGATAAGAAAGACGAGAGCTTAGTGAAACCGGTTGATAGAAACGAAACAGTGGCCCTGTTGAAAACCTTTTAGAGGACATATTACCTTGGCCAAATTGATACTGTGGAAATAAGTGACTTATGTTATTAAACAAATAAAGGATTCCATTTGAACTTGTTTTAAATTAAATTCTTTAATCACATAACCAGCTTTTTTTGTGCCGTGAGGTACCGACATTGCTGTAGGGTACCGGCAGAGTAGAATTGTACCTCCCCTGTACCAAGTGTCGTAAGAGGCGACTGAGGTACCAGAACCGACAAATGGCGGTATATCTATCCGGAAAGGTGTAGTTAAAATGTATAGGGCGGGAATGAGCAGTATCATCCCCTTTGCGAAAGCTGCACTCTGTGATTGCCCCCACGCTTGCACAGCGCAGCAATTATGGGCAAAACTCCCCCTTTCTAGGGGAGGCCTATTTTCAGCTCTTATTAATTACATGCAGTAGGACTTCATGCTAAAGTTTCAACAAACAATTATGAAATGGATTATTTACTTTTTAAACAATACCGTGAGGTACTGGCGGAGTGGAATAGTACCTCCCCGTTTACTAAGTGTCCTAAAGTACTGAAACTGACAGATAGCAGTATATCCACCTGAAAAATCGCAGCTTAAATACTACAGGGCGAGGATGGGCCGTAGCATCCTCGTCGCGAAGTTGACTCTGCAATTACCACCGCGCCTGCCCAACGTGGAAGTTATAAAAGAAATTCTCCTATCATGACCTATGTCCAACAGTGGACTTTCTATGGCTCATATGATGAAAACAATATAATGCAATTACAATTCACACATAACATCTCATTATGACCTGACTCTGAGGTTAGACGCATAAGGTAATTGTGTTACGGATTCCAAACAACAGAGAAAACAGAAATATGATTCTTAAACTAACACACAGACAGAGAAGAAACACAAATATCATCATGTTAATATTGGCCCTGGGTGGGGACCGAACAGACGACCTATGGACAGAATCCTACCATCTGCGCCATCAGGCCCGTCACATAGCATATAGCACATTCGAGGCTTCCTTTTGTCAGTTTAGCAGATTGTAAAATGTAGTATTAAATTAAAAATATAAAGTGATACTAACAGCCCACCACGCTAAAATATGGCGTTAGTTGCACTGTCAAATGCCATCTCAATACTAAATCACTCAACGCCGCATAGATCTCGAACTGAGCTTCCAATATTTCGTTCGGCGCTTTGATGGCAACGTCGTCGAGACTATTCGTACACATAATAGATTATAAAAGTCAAAATAGGCCTGTTGATTTGTTCGCCTTTCAGGCACTGATCGACTTGATTTCTTTTTATTAGTCCAGGTCAAAAAATAAGCATACAGTCCGTTTGATAATAAGTGTGACTGCAGCCGCTCTTAAGATATACAAGAGTAGGAGTAAGAGCGTTGCCAACCTTGTGGCTTGAGGCAACTGCCACATTAACCAGTAAATTCACTGCTTCTCTCACCCTTCAGACTGTAACACAGCAATGCGAACATATTTGTCGTTAAAAATAGTTGAGAGTGAAGTACCAATGCAGACGACCTTTTGTATGAGATCTACCTTAAATTGTAATAGCTCAAGGTCAATGACCTGAAATTGACCGACAATCCGACATTTTTTATCAGGATTGCATAAGCATAGATCTGGAAAGGTAAATGAGGTATATAATTAAATCACACATCATTTCCTCATTGCAACGGGAACATCGGGATAAAATTTTAGTATTTACCCGAAGTCAGGGCGGGGGGTAGTTTTAATTTCCTGCATATTCTCTTGTGTTGTTTATCTTTAGTCCTTCCATACATGCTCGTTTATTCTTGGTACTTCTACTATCTATTAATATAGATAAATAACCAAGATACCGACTGCAGCGCCATCTGTTGAGCTGATTTCTGAATCCAGGGTGCCACCCAAACGCATACGAAAAATGTATTTCAATTGCTATTGTTTATTAACCATTATATTATTCATCATACCAGCTGTTGGAAGTCCACTGCTGGACATAGGCCTCTTCGAGGAAGTAGGTATTTTACTCATAATTGCCGCGCTGGGCAACCGTATTGGCAATCATTGAACGCAGCTTTCACGACGAGGATGCTTCTGCCTATCCCCACCCTGTGTATTTGAGCTGCACTGTTTTGCATACGGCCATCTGTCGGTTCTGGTACCTTAGTTGCCCCTTAAGACACCTGGTACAGGGACAGGGGGTCAACAAGTCCTATTCTACTCCGCCGGTACTTCTCAGCTTCTGCAGTCGACATTTACGTTATTTATCTATATTATTTGTCGGTCATTTCATATTTTAACTATGACTTTTATTTGCTGTATGGTGCCTGCTTGAGAATAGTACCACCCAATCGCTTCCTGTGGGTGTTTTCAAGGCGATTTCTGCACTAAACGTAAAGTTTGTATCGGTAACTCAGTATATATGTTATATCTGTCTGAATATTGCCTAAATAAATTTAATAATTGGGATCATAACTGAAATACAAATCATAGTCGATCGATCGTCCTCCCCGAACCTCGGATCAGTCGTCACGCCAAAACAGATCGATGGCAAAAGGCTGGTAATTACCGACGAGCAGATAAGATGACAGCGGGCGAAAATGAATAGAAAATAGGGGGGGCGGAGGGGGGATTACACAGCAGATGTGTATGACGTGAAAAATGAAACCTTCCGCTAAGTTCAAGGTGTATAGGGATGTTTGCGGTCGATAGAAGTTTCGATAGATCATTGAATGCAAGCGATTTCAAATCGAAATGTACATATAAAGAACAGGGAACACCATGAGTATGGCCAAAATGCTATGATTGATCTATTCTTTCTGCTTTTAGCTTTTTCCGCGAGGACTGAGAATCTCTGATAATTTCTTGAAATGTCTATATCGCTCCCAGACAGTATGGCAAAAGTAGGGCCGATTTCGTAGATAAGAATAAAAAGCCAGATTTGTCCCACGAGACCACGTTTTAGGGGTAAAAAGTGGCCTATGTTTTATTTCAGACTACCAAGAGTTTATCCAATGTCATCTAAATATTATCAGAGGTTAAGACGTGATAAAGTAATGGACATTTATCCATACTTGCAATCTTATGCGTTTATAATATTAGTAAGGAGGTAAGGATATTTAACAAATTAAAAATAAAAATTTTTCTTTATAAAATTATATATTATCAAAACGGTGGAGGTTCCATCGAACGGACCGAGGTGATGGAGTGCCTTTATTTATCGCAAAACATTTCAAAACAAAGCTGTCGGTTTGTCCCTATAATGCTTGGATCTTCAACTAAGCAACGAACTTTTAATGCGGTTTTTAATAGATGGAGTAATTCAAGAGAAAGAATTATACGCATAATATATATATATATATATATATATTATATATATATATATATATATATATATATATATATATATATATATATAATATAGTAGAGGAATAATGATAATTTTAGAAGTTTCTACTGTAATGTATTTTTTTTTATGATTACATTGCAAACTCTGCCTAAACCAGATAAAATTTGCATTGTACACATCTCTTAGAGTTAATTTATAATAACCATTTTTTATCCTCATTGTACCCGAAGTGCGAAGCCGAAGGGTGGGCTGCTATTAAATAAATACATTCACGCGACATCTCATTATAAAAATATATAATAAGAATTATGGAAATCAGACATTAGAGGAATCTAAAATATAATACTGAAATAAATAACACCCCGAAACAGATTTTTTCTTTTTTTATATATAATGATTTTTTCTGGGTATAGATTGAACCCACGACCTTTGGCGCGAAAGATAAGATCAATGTGTGCGCCACCGGGTCCGTCGTTCATTTTACAATTTATTTGCTAATTTCAATATTCATTTTATTTAACTATCGATAAAGCGAACTACAACTACACTACGCACCAGGTGTCGTGTAGAGCGTTAGCCAAACCCACTTTAGGGATAAAGGAATTTATTTTACACATTTCACAGTTTTCGTACAGGAATATTACTGAGTTAGTAGTACATGGCATTTTTAGTCGAGATAGAAAGAGGTAATCAAAACCGTAGAAGCCGTTTCGAAGTTACCGAGGTACCTGGGAAGTTTCCGGTACCAACAAAATTTAAAGATGAAATATAGCTTATATTATTTGTTAACTATTTAACTTTATATTAGTAAAATTTTTATTTAAATCATTTGTGTAATTTATAAATATAAATTGGTTATATTTAATAAAATATAATATTACCTATGTTACTGTGACGACATAGCTTTTAATGGTGTAAGATTGTTTCAAATTGCCGATTAAATTTAGAAATAAATCGTACTAAACAAACAAATATTCAAATATTTCCTGTTAATAATATTACTATAGATAATTTTAATTCAGTTCTTCTGTTTTAGCATAAAAGAGAATATCGATACAACCTCGGAAACATTTACTTTTTTATAATAAATATAATAATTAACGAGCAGTGCCCCGCGTTAAATTCTATAACTTTCATACAAACTTTACACCCCCTCTTTAGGGGATGATTTCAAAGTAATATTTAACACTTGTTTCAAGACTTACACCAAAGAATAACCATAAAAACAGCCAAAAAACCTTCTTTAGTGCTCCTTTACGTTACAAAAGAAACTACTGTACAAAAATTCGAGTTTCGAACCCTTATCATTTAGGCCCTGGATTGATATGTCAGCCAGTCAGTCAGTCATATAACATATCCTCTTTATTTGTAAAAGGAGAAGCCTTTTACATACAAAGAAGATTTATTATATGTAAAGATAAATATATTCACACAACATCTACGTAGACATAACGCGGTAAAGTAGCTTGAAGCACTTGTGTTACGGACATCAGACAACAGAGGAATCACAAATATAATACTCATGCATATTATTATTATTGAATTGATTTGATGTACTTGGGTTGGGATCGAAGCCCATGACCTTCGCCGCACATCATGGGATCACTACCATCAGCGGCATCAAGTCCATAATGTGTTATAAAATATTGAATAGAAGGCGTTCACCTTAATAAATATCGTGACCCATCAAAATATCTTTGCCTAATTAAAAGTCTAAACTTCGGACAAGTTTCAATTCAAAAGCACATCAAAGACCGAAATTCGACTCGTGAAAGAATTTGATTGTAAAACAACGCATTGAAAATAAACTTTCCTTTGAAGTGTTCACAGGGTTGCCAGTTAAAAAAATATTACATTTATTAACATAATTTTAAATTTTTGCTACATTCAATTACCTTTATCTTTTGGAATTTCTTGTTTATAAATGCATAAACTATGTTATACTAGCAGACTAAGCAGACGTTATCCTGTCTTAAAATGGAATTAAACTACCCCATCTTTAAGTAATCTTTAAGTAAAAAACAATATTAAAATCAGTTAGTTAAGAAGTTCACCCCGGACAAACACCGTGACACGTACTTTTTATATATAAAGATTAATAAACTCAAACAATATCTGATCCTCCTAACTTCAAAATAAGTAGGAACAGAGTAATTACAGATATCATCATGTCAACCGTAGGAGGTCCACTGTTGGACATAGGGTGCTCCATTTTATTTTTATAAAGACCGGTTGTATGCGGCTTGTGTTTAACGCGATCTCACGGTATTTGTTAGATCGTCTGTCCACCGTGTGGGTGGACGCCCTACGATACGCTTGCCGGTACGTGGTCTCCATTCCAGAATTCTATTATCCGTTGCATAAGTTCTAGGTACGTGACCTACCCATTGTTGAGATACTGGGGTATGTCAGACAAGATGTTCCGAATCACATATATACAACCTTTATATGTGTATCTAACCTAATATAGATAAATTCCCACAACATCTCATACATTGACGTGACTTCTTGGTAAATCGCTTAAAACACTTGTGTTACAGACGCCAGATAACAGAGAAATCACAAATATATTACTTAAATACATATAATTATCGCCCAGACACAGAACTAATACACATATCACCAGACACTATTAGGAATAGGAAACCATCTGCGCCATTGGGCCCGTCAGGTTACTAAAATTCAAAAACTGGTAGAACTATATAGATTTTATGATATATCCAAATTTTATTTTATTACATTTGTAACGAATAAATAAATAACTAAACCGGTATCAAAACTATTTAATGAATTAAAAACTACATTATTAGCAAGTCACGCATATTTTAATAGAGGTAGATCACATACAAAGGCATTGGTACCTCATACATCGAGCCCGTGTCCCACCGGGGTAGGTAGTCTTTGGATCTCCAGTTGCTACGATCTTAGCATACCGCCCGCTCGCTTCCCTTACTCATATCAGGCCTTTCAAAAATGCATTTTTATTCTTTGTACATCTATTTCAATCGCCATAGCACTGATCGCATTGTTGTGTACTGGTTTGGAGGATCAGGGAAGTACTAAAATTATCACTAATTTGACAGTAATGTGACATAATATCTTCAAATGATAAGTTTGGCGACGCGCTAGTGATATCCTCATGATATTAGAGCTGCTATAGCTGACGTATGCTAGTTCTTAATTTTGTGAAATATATTTTTTTTTATTTTGCTACAACGTCAGCCCTATTCAAGTTTGGCCGGTTGAAAGGCGCGTTAATGGAAGAAGCTAATGGTCTATATTTTCTGCTCAACCCAACTCTACATCGCGGTAATCTGTCCGTCACGAGTTTAACTTTATTAATGGATTTATATATTAACAATATTTGTATATAAAAAATATATTTACAATCAGCGACCAGCCTAGGGTTTGCATCTGATGATGATGGCAATGAGGATAAAAAAGTATGGGTTCTCCCTAAGTGATGGACATGTATGGACTGCCTAGGAATTTTATATAGAACTTTTTGGTGGTTCTTATAGTCATGGTGTACATTTCACGGGTTCAGTCAGCGTTTGCAATGGCTACATAATTTTCATATCAGCCATACAAAGTCCACTGTTGGACATAGGCCTCTCGAAGATAGAGGGATTACTGCCCATAATTGCCGCGATCGGCAAGCGCAAGAAATCGCAGAGCGCAGCTTCGCGATGGGTTGCTGCTTCCCAACTTCATCCAGTAGTATTTAAGCTGCGATGTTTTGGATAGTTATACCGCCATCTATCGGTTCCGGTACCTGTTATAACAACTGATACAGAGAGAGCTACTTTTTTTCCGCCGGTACCCCATAGCGGTGCAATGTAATTTGCAAAAAACAATCTGGTTATTTACAACAATTTACAAGAAACTTCTAAAATTATTGGTTTTTTACTACTACTATGCATGTAAGCCACATACAAACGACTCTTTTGAGCAACTCTATCTATTAAATTGCTTTAAAATCCGTTGCGTAATTTTAAAAATCTAAGTAAACATAGGGATAAGAGAGGCAGCGAAATGAGACTTTGTTTTATATTATGTAGTGATAAGTAGTCTTAGAAATATCACGCATTACGTCACAGTGACGTCACGATGGCGTGATTCATTGTCATATAATAGGAAGGGGAAGGCGGCATCGGGCCGGTTGCGCGCCCTCTGCCTCACTTTTGCTCCAGCGCTCGGTAGGGACGTTCCTAAGGCACTAAGGTTTACGATCATTAGATTTTGATTATTTATTTTAAAATATTAAGTATATTAATTGTAAAATATTCGTATTATTTTAAAGCACCTCCATCTCTGATCTGATATTTTTATCATGATTTATACATTGAAAATATTGTGTTTGTTCTGTCTTAGAACTTAAGGTTAATGTATAAGATGTGTGAATTCATTATTTATTATTTGCAAACCTATGTACTGCCGTGGGACACCAGAGTAGAATAGTACCCCCTCCGAACCAGGTGTCATAAGAGGCGACTGGGATACCGGAACCGAAAGATGACGATATATTCATCCAAAACGCTGTAGCTCAAATGCACAGGGTGGGGATGGGCATCAGCATCCTCGTCGAAAAAGCTACGCTCAATTGCCAACGTGGCATTTCCCTTCTTTTTGGGTAGGCCTATACCCGAAACCTGAGACAAGTTGATATTTTTACTAGAAAAAATGTTTTAAAAATCATACATTTATTTTAAATGCACAAAACTCTACGAAACAAATACATACAATAGTGCTACAATAAAACGAACACGCGTCGTTTGCTGTAAACACGTGCCGGAGCCATGAACCGACCTGTTCCTAACATATTCTAACAAAATTCTTACTAACAGGGCTGCCAAATCAATAAGCGCGCTATAGCTATTCGGATAAAAGAACAATTTGGTGTGAAATTGGATAATTAAAAATTAAAATACTATTATTGAAAGATGGTGTTAATGTGGTTAGCAACTGTAGAGTTAAATCAAATTAATATATATAAATTCCGTACTTAATGCCAGCTGGCACTATCTCCCAGTCAACTATTAGACGAAACAGAAAATGAATAGCATGGTGGTGCAAAATTTACATAATAAACGAAAAATGCTCCATACATACTTGTACAAATAAATACAATATATACATAAGGTATATATCAATTTTGAACTGTTCGACATGCAAGGGATTTTTGTCCATAATTTCATGCGTGGTGGCAATGGTAAAGCACCTTCGTGTCGAGGTTGCTACTGTGTGTATGTCCTGGGTGGGGATCAAAATCACGATTTTTAGCGCACATGAGCAGATTCAAATTAACCACACAATCCTGGCTAAAATGATTTAGACTTGAAAACCGCAGACTTATTATCTAGTAAGAAGCTTCTTTACTAAAGACTAGATTTACTAAAGACAGGAAGAACTGCGTGAATGACAATTATCCAGACACATGCACGCACGTTTCTCAGCGAAGTTAACTGGCTTGATTATGATAATAAAAATCACATGCTTAGAGAGATCATGATGATAGCAAATTTAATGGATATCAGCATCACTGTCGCCGAAAACGTCCACTGACGGATCTCCCCAAGAACGGGGTAATTAGCCCTTAATTGCCGCGCTGGGCAAGCGTGTTTGAAAATCTAAAACGTATGTACGTAGTACGTATGCGAAAGAAATGTTTCCGCCCGTCCCCGTCCAGGTGCATTTAAGCAATAATACAAACAAATACTACATAAAAAAAACAATATATGTAAACGCATTGTGATAGCCCTAGCTATTTTGGAGGTACATGTAAATATTATGACTGTAGGAACCGGAAATGTGGAATTACATTTATATTAGTGTACATAATAATTAAACTAGTTCGTGTCGCGGCTCCACTTGTATTCCCCGGGTGCGGGAAATATTTTACGAGCGTAATAGTTTTTTAACACGAACGTTGGTATCTCTATTTATATGAATAAATAGTTGACCCGACAGACGTTCTCCTATCCTAACTATTTATGTTTATCATAAAAAATTTGAGATATAAACTATCCTATCTCTCATAGTTTGATCACACTGTTAATAGTAAGCAAAAATTATTGAAATCGCTTCAGTAGTTTAGATGTTCATTCTATATATCTATACTAATATTATAATTGCTGAGCTACCGGCAGAGTAGAATAGTACCTCCCTCTATATCAGGTGTCGAGAGAAGCGAGTAAGTTACCAGAACCGACAGATGGCGGTAGATCCATCCGAGAGAGTATAGCTCAAACGCATAGGGTAGGGATGAGCAGCAGCATCTCCGTCGCGAACGTTTTTTGCGATTGCCAACACGCTTGCCCAGCGCGACAATTATGGATAGGCACATGTCCAGCTCTGGACTTCTAATGGCTGTAATAATGAATATTATAAAGCTGAAGAGTTAGTTTGTTTTTCAGGAACCGATGGTCCGATTTGAATAAATCTTTCAGCGTTGGATAGTCCGTTTATCGAGAAAGGCTATACTATAACCCCTAAGGTCACTATTGCACGCGGATAGTCGTGGGCACTGCTAGTAAGAGAATGAAAGAAGAACCTGACTGACAAACTGACCGACATATCAATGAAGGGCCTAAATTATAAGGTCATAAAAATTCAGTATAATGATAAGGTTATACAACATCACGCTAAGATCAATAACAGCAGAGCATAAATGGTACTGGGTTACTTTTACAAATAAAAGTATATACATATAGCGTGTCACTGAAATTGAATGAAAATTGACGTTTATTTATATACAAATTAATAACGATAGAGTAGAATACCTACCTCCCTCTGCGCCAGGTATCGCAACAGGCGACTAAGATACCAGAACTTATAAATAGCGGTATACATACCGGAAATAGCGCTCAAATGCAACAGGGTCGGAATGACAGCATTCCCGCCGCGATGCTACGCTTAGCGATTGCTACTACACCTGCCCGGCGTGGCAATTATGGGCAAAATTCCTCTTTTTTTGGGGAGCCCAATGTCCAGGAGTGGATTTTGTAAGACTTTTATGATGATGATGATGTTGTTACTTAATTAGTTTATTACATAATATTTTTGTGTCAGTCAAAAGCCTTATTAAAGTTGGCGCTGGTTAATTGTTGTTATTTTATATGTCCTGTTGGTGCGAATGGCAGCGAGATCCTGTTTTGTACGCCAAAGGCCGTGGGATCGATTCTCACCCAGGATCTTAATACGATGAATAATTGTATTTACTTATTTACTTCAGAAGTACCAAAAATAAACGATAGTGTATGAATTGACTAATGCGGGTAAGAGAAACGAGAGAGGTATGCCAAGATCGTAAGAAGTGGAGATCCATGGTCTCTGCCTACCCCGATGGGACACAGGCGTGATGTATGTGTGTATTTGTTTGTTCAGTGTCTGGGTGTTAAATATTATGTATTTGAGTGTTATATTTGTGATTCCTGGTTTCTAATGTCCATAAAAAAGTACTTTAAGCGACTCATCTCGTTGTCCAATAACTTTGGTATATTTGTGTTTGGTGTAATATTTTGTAAAACGCTACTGTTGGTTTTGGAAGCGTAAAAGTGCATCAAATATACAATAGTATATATACACATTTATGATCAAAACAACGGGTCTGCCAAATGAAATAGTCCTCACCTAATAAATCCTCTCTTCACCGTAATGTAGTCGATATATCTCGAATATTCCATGCGCGTCCACTTCTAACACTGAATCCGTCGACACAAACACTTCACTTCACTTTTATACACTAAGGGAATTTTAATTAATATTAATAAGTGAGATATTCACTTTGGAAGGAACTGGTGGTTGGTATATATAGGTTAGGTATTTGGTAAAAATTATAATAAGGATAATTTTTATTAATAAGTCGTCGCTGTCTTTGTTCGGAAGTTTGGTCCCCTGTAACAAACAAATATACAATGTTATTCAAAATAATTGATCATCTCTATATGTACATAAAAATGTCGTTTCACGGTGTTAGTCCGAAGTGAACCAATCACTGTGGAAGCATTAAATCTGTTAAAATCTTATTCAAAAAATTGAATCCAAAGCGTAAATATAAATGGAGAGCGATCATCAGGATCAATGGGCGTTCCCCAAGGTTTTATTCAGGGGCCTTTCCTTTTCCTCGTTTCCATATATTATTTAAATTACCTTGTAGAGAATAATCATGATATGGTACAGTACAGTTTGCAGATGACACTTAATTTGCATTTAAAGTTAAAACACGAGGCTCAATATATACTATTTCTAAAGTAATAGATTGGTTTAATTCAAGTTATCTCTTATTAAATTTGAATAAAACAAAATGTATTCAGTTTGTTACGCTTAATGTAAGAGAAACAACTTCCGGTATTATTATCAAGGATGAGGAAATGGATTTGGTCAGTGGTCTGCAGTATTTTTAGGTATGATAACGGACAAAAAGCGTATTTAAACGCTTGTATGTCGACTTAGTCATATAAAAAAAGTCTCATCATATATTAGCCATTAGAAGTCCACTGTTGGACATAGGCCTTCCCGAGAAAGGAAGAATTTTGCTTATACTTGCCACGCTGGGCAAGCGCGTTGGCTAACGCAGAGCACAGCTTGTGCGACGGGTATGCTGTTGCCCAACCCCACCCTGTGCATTTGCGCTATACTATTTCTGATGGATATACCACCATCTGCCGGTTCTGGAATCTTAGTTGCCTCTTACGACACCTGCTATAGGAGGAGGTACAATTTTACTCTGCCTGTATTTCACATAAGAGTTCATTTACAACTTAATACGATGATAATACTCGTATGCGAGAATAAGAAAATATCTTTACTTGTTCCTGTTATTTACCATATAGCGTAGTACCGTGAGCGTTTAACCCTATAACACCTCCTAATTCGTCCTTTAGTGACAGAACCAGTGAACCGACTGCTAAGACGTCACGGCTCAATGAATTCGTGGCACGCTGCACAAACCGCGTACACCCACCTTAAGGTAAATACGCGAGGTACACACTTCTGTCACCTAATTTTATTAAATAGTAAAGATAAACGTACTTGAATCCGTCAAAACTTCACAATCAATATTGATCTATAAAAGCTAGCCATTGTGTTCAAAATTGACTGTAAACATTTAAAAGATTTGGGAAGGTTGATCTGCTGCTTGAGGTACCGGCAGAGTAGAATAGTACCTACCTCCCACTGTACCAGGTGTCGTATGAGACGATTAAGGTACCAGATCCGACATATGGCGGTATATAGAAACAGTACAGCTGAAATGCACAGGCCGGGGATCGGCAACAGCATCCCCGTTGCGAAAGCTGCGCTCTACGATTGCCAACACGCTTGCCCAGCCCGGCAATTATGGGCAACATTCCCCCTATCTTAAGGAGGCCTATGTCCAGTAGTGGACTTTTAATTGCTGGTATTAGAATTCCTTTGAAACTATCCCAGAATCTTTGTACTGGTAGTGCTGGGCGAATTTACACGTAGCTACCTATTTATCCTATTAATGTCACAATTGCGTTGTGTGTTTATGTGTGTATCGAATGTGACAGACGGAGCCGGGTGGCGTCAGTTGGCAACAAAGCCAGTACGCTGCATCTATGACCCAAATGCAGTACAAAAATAGCACGCGCGGCAATTGATGCACGTGAGAATACCATTTGTCATACAACGCAAATATTTAGAAAAAACCGGACATGCAACAAAACTAACGAGGAATCCGTGGGTTTGTAGGCACATAATTTGTACTTTTCATTAAGGACGAGTATTTTCTCTGTATCTACAGTATACGAAGATATACTTTGCAAAGGTGCCCAATGAACTTTGATTTATTTGGGAATGTCGATACGTTTTTTGCGACTTAATCTTACTGTATCTGTTTTTCAGGTTAAGTTCCAAGTTCACCTGGAAAATGGATATTGAGATATTGATTTGTTCACAGCTTTAAAACGCTGTAGATTTGAGTGTTTGATTTTAATTTCAAAACTTGATCTCTTTATGCGTTCTCGAGACAAAGGGTCTTGACAGCAGACAGACAGTTCACCAAACTAATCCGATAAGCGTTCAAGGTTCAAAACACTAAAAACGATGCGGTCTTTCTCTGGCTGATGGTGCTGAAGTTGCCAAATGTTTAAAAAAAGTTCCCTTCAGAAGAACACGACCCTTTTTTATTTGTTTCGCACCACAGATTTGATCTGAAGTTTTATTGTCAGATCCGCATTATATCAGTTATTTTACTATTATACAACATGGTTAAACTAACTAAACTTCTAACTAGACTAAAATTCTACCTAAATTTTGTATTTCATTGAAATACAGCAACTAAGAATCTCTAAGGTCGGAAATATTCAAGATTCCAGACCAGTGAAGTGAAAAAAAATTGTCCAGATTACCTCTAATCCTTGAGATAACAATAAAAAATTACAACTAGAAAATAAGAAGTCCAAAAGGTACTTCAAACATATATTTCTGTAGCGACCCGCCTCGTCTACGCGCGGGTGCAATGAGAATTAAAAATGATTACTGTGGATTTAAGTTAGACCTAAGAGTTAGACATATGCTATCACAGACTTTTTACGGTGTACTATAGTTAGATCAAAATATTGTTTTGATCTATCTCTACGACGTGCGATCTACGAGTGCAGTTAGACGACGAGTGCAAAAAATGTGATTTTTTACGGTATAACATTAGAAACCTTTTAATTAATCAGCAAGTTTTTACTCTATTATGTATTATCATCATCATACCAGCATTTGAAAGTCCACTGCTGGACATAGGTCTCTCCTATATAAGAGGTTATTGCCCTTTGCCCATAATTGCCACGCTGGGCAAGCGTGTTGACATTCGCAGAGCGCAGCTTTCGCGACGGTAATACTGCCGCCCATCCCCACCTTGTGCATTTGAGCTGCACTGTTTCTGCCATCTGTCGGTTCTGGTACCTTAGTCGCCTCTTACGACACCTGGTGCAGTTGGAGGTACTATTCTACTCTGCCGTTACCTCACGGCACATACACCTACATACGGTATTATATGTACATATATATATAAACCATCCTTTTTAATCACTAATTCTAATTAAAAAGAACCAAATTAAAAGCCGTTGTAAGATCTTAACATATATAGGGACAGATAGACAGCGGGAAAAGACTTCGTTTTGTAGTATGTGGTGGGGATGTGCAAACAAACTGTTGTTTACGGCTTCACCTACCCTTTACGCCAAAGACATGAGATCATTCGTCTGGTGTGAGTAACTTTATATCTCTATTTAATTAGTTATCGTCTGGTGGTTGATATTCGATCAAAATTCCTTTGTTTTAGTAAAAACTCTTTTGTTTGCTTAACATTTAATAGAGAATTAAGGTCCAAGTCTCATTTAGTTATGTTTATTAGACCAGGTCGACAAACAAGCATACAGACCGCGTAATAATAAGCGTGACTGCAGCTTATAGACGCTCGTAATATCTCAAGGATAACATTAACGCGTTGCTAACCTTGTGACTTGAGGATATTATGTCGCATTACTAAGGAAATTCTCTTACCCTTTAGACTGGAACACAGCAATGCGAACACTGCTATTTAGCGGTAGAAATAGGCGAGCGGGAGGTACCAATTCAGACGATCTTTTTTATAATGTTCACCTCAGGTAGAAGTATGTTAATGTGTCATTTGTAAAAGTAGTAGACAACTTAGACAAATTGATTTTTTTATAGTAAATACTATCCTAAATATAATTTAGAATATTCTGTGTATAAAACCTCTCAAAGTAAATAGACAATATGCCTTTCTAAAAATGCGATATTCAAACGCATAACAGCTGAAAATGTCGCTTTGCAATTGCTATCACAGGCCAAATAAAATTTCATAATTGCCATATTGGATAGACGAGCAGCAGGCCTACAACTGATCCTATCGGAAATTTTTAGGGAAGGCCATTGGTATACATGATGAAATAAATTCACACCAAATCTCATGCGTTGACCCAAATACGATATAAATCTCTTTAAGCACTTGTGTTATTAACATCACATTACAGAGAAATCACATATATAACACTTAAATACATATTTAACATCCAGACACAGAGCAAACTTAAATAAATGTTACATAAATGATAACTCTGGAGCGGATTGAATCCACGACCCTTTTACGCCCGTCGAAACGATTTTTTATTACTATTACTAACGCATGCACTCAAAACCTGCCCAACGGATTTCAAAGTGGTTCACTAGCGTACACAATGACTCATGAGGGACACGTGGGTGTACATTTCATAAATGTTTTGTCATAAATTCGCTGAAATATGACGATGTTGATGTAAAGGTCAAAAAATCAAGCTGATTTAAGCTTTAATGGCATGTGTATTGTATGTATACGAAATGATTACCGTCTGTATGAGATCTACATGAAATGGCTTCGGTGAAATTTCCCCCATCTTGAACGGTACACCAGTTTGTCATTTTTGTGATTTATATTAACAGTTAGTATCTCACAGCAAACAGGTCTAAACAGGTTTATTCTAGACTAAGAAACGATGACAAAAATTCCGTTAAACAACCCAAACTAAATACACGAAAGAGGATCCTTTTTTCATTCCTCCGCAACTTCCACCATGAAGGCATAATGAATCTAAATGTGAAAGACATACGATCGCCTTTGCAACGCGCGGAAATAGTCTGGGGCAGTCAAAGTCGGTCTTTGATTACGCAGATAAGCTGCTCAATGGACTAAGCTCGCCCACACTTTGTCCTTAAATTAAGTCTTCTTGCATATAGTATTTGGACAAACTATCTATGGAGTACATTACACTCAGACGTCAATTCCAGCGGTACCGGAAAAATGGCTGCTCTTTAAAAAGCGACGACTCTTTGCGCTGCAAGGTTTGCAATAGAGAACGGAACCAATGGTGGTCACTTGAGGATACATCTGAAACGGGACCGTGGCTCGAGCAGCCGTCATTCATCATCATCATCATCATACCAGCCATTGAAAGTCCACTGCTGGATATACGCCATAATTACTGCGCTGGGCAAGCTTGTCGGTAATCGCAGATCGCAACTTTTGGCGACAAGGATGCTGCTGCCCATCCTCGCCCTGTGCATTTAAGCTGCATTGTTTCCGATGGATATACCGCCATCTGGCGGTTCTGGTACCGTAGTCACCTTTTACGACACCTGGTACAGGGGGAGACTATTCTACTCTGCCGGTACCTCACGGCTAAAACCCGTCATTGCGATCACTTGAATCGTTCGCAACAGAGGTCGGTATTCACTAAAAGGATAAGAGTGTACTGCTCTAATAAATGAATGCGTACCCACTGTTCATGATTGAAGAGTGAGACGGCAACAGATAGAGATATTCATAGAAGTGATTCTGTCAGGCAGACCATTGAAAAGACAGAAATGTCTAACATAAAAATGCAAATTAAATAAACCGCATTTCAAGGTCGTCATAATATTTATTGCACGTATAAATAATACAAATAACAAAGAATATTTTTTTATGAAATCAAATTGAAATCTCCATTAAGCCGAGACATTTCAATAGTTTTACTTCGGTATACATTTATGTAAACAATGGTCGCTAAGTACGCTGGGGTTATGGGATGTGCAGACGAGCCACCAATTCTTCTAATATTTCATACATTATTCCTTTTCTTTTTGTATAAGGTTGTAAAACTTGCATACAGTCAGTGTGATGGTAAACGTCACCACAGCCATACATCATCATTATATCAGCCAAAAGACGACCACTGCTGGACATAGGCCTCTCCAAGTAATGTTCAATAAGACCGGTTGTATGCGGCCTGTGTCCAGCGCGATCCTGCGGTTTTAGTCAGATCGTCTGTCCATCTTACGGGTGGATGCCCTATGCTGCGCTTGCCGGTACGTGGTCTCCATTCCAAAACCTTACGACAGCCATACACGCTCGTCATATCATAAGGATATACACTAGCTCCAACCTTGTGACTTGAATACATATCACATTACCCAGTAATTTTACAGCCTCTCTCACTCTGCAAATTGAAACACAGCAATTCAGACATTGCTTATTAGCGGTAGAAATAAGTGAGAGTGAGGTACCAATGCAACTTTTGTGTGACTACCTCACCCGAGACATTTTGTAGGGATACGGTTGAATATATAACCATCAGAAAACCTTCGCTAAGTTTTGACTACGTACCAAAAGTATTCACTAAAAATATAAAGTATTGATAGTCTACATAGCATCCACCAAGCGTCCACTGCTGGACATAGGCCTTCCCAAGAATAGGGGAATATTGCCTATTATATATATAT
>JACJUM010005600.1:10521339-10532055 GCA_020976665.1 Heortia vitessoides | reverse complement strand
ATATATATATATATATATATATATATATATATATAATAGGCAATATTATGAAGTCCGTAAACATACGTGCATACGTTCACGGCCTGCCCGATGGTAAACATGTCCGCAGCCTATAGACGCTCGTGTCATCACAATGATATCACTAGCGTGTCGCCAACTCTGTGAATTGAAGATACAATGTTACATTTACCCAGTAATATCATACTTCACCTCCTCCTCTCTCATCTTTCAAATCGGAACATAGCTATGCGAATATAGTGAATTAGGTAGAAATAGGTGAGGTGCCAATACAGACAAACTTTGTATGAGGCAGATCTCATACAAAGATATTAGAGGTCGAGTCTATAGATTAAGCTGATATTCGATTTACTAAAGGAAATTGGAAAGGACTTTGGTCGCCCGTTTGTGTCGACCCTTTGTTTTTATTAGAAGACAGCGTTCGATAATGCAAATTTGTCACTATAAAGCTAGGGTTGACATCGCCGAACCCTTATCCTTCCTAATATTATAGACATTTAAGTTTGTGTGTACGGATTAGTGGATATTTGAATGTATAAGGGCCCGATGGTGCAGATGGTAAAGTTCGTGCGTTCGATCCCCAACCAGGACAAATATTTATATGATATTTGTGATTGTTCTGTGTCTGGGTGTTAATTTATATTTAAGTGTCATATTTTTGACACCTGCGTCCATCGGGTCCACCAAAAGTAGTAAAAGTACCTCATAGCATATTTTTTATTTTAAAAACATATTCTTTTGAGTTACATCTGGTTTTATTTTTCTTAGTGAAATGTGTTGGACTTTTTGCACATGCCCTTACCTAGATTTCAATCTACTTACATAAGAAAATTAATTAAGACCCGTATTCTCGTAGCTGTTCATTTGTATAGATGTAACAGACAAACAATCAAACATTTTCACATCATAGTATTGGCTTTGACTTAGATATAAACTCCGTAGGTGGCCCTAACAGCATAACCTTACAAGAGAACTGACATACCTTCATCCATCTCTGTCTACGCTGTAGTAAAAATGTTCTACGTCAAACAACACACACAGCACAACACTGTTTTTATAAGCTACCTGGGTGCATTAACTTTTGCTATGACTTGGTTACCATTGAAATGGGGAAATGAATACAATATACGGGTATATTGCCCATAAATGCGTGAAGGCAATCACAGTGCACAGATTTGCAATGAGATTGCTGCTGCCCAATATCTTTATGCATCTATGCATTCTCTATCTCTTCTGTCTCACTCTATGCATTTGAGCTACACTGTTTTGGATGGTTATACCGCCGTCTATCAGTTCCCGTACCTCAGTCGCCTCTTACAACGCGTGTTACAAAGGTGGGGACTATTCTACTCTACCGGTACTCCTACCCACAAATAAACTAATTAAAACTAGAACATTATATTGTCGGATACTGGCAGAGAAAAATAGTATCTCCTCCCATACAATAGTAAGTGGCGATTGTCATCACGCCCGTCCGGCGCGGCAAATACAGGCTAAATTTTCCCTTTTCTTGGCCTGACCTATTATTCCCAGTGGACGTTGGATTACTGAGAACGATTGACTAAATTATGAATCTTGAGCTTTACGCCAAGTGTTGTGTATACTAGAAAAATACTTTGTTAGTAATGATCTGTTCCGTGAAAAGTAAGTGTCTTCCAATCAATATTAAACAAGTACATACATTTTTATCATCCGCGTTTAATCTTTAGGATAATACTCCTGCCCTTTCCCTACGACCCGTTCACTCTCCGTGACAAATGGCGGACCGCCGGGGAATTCCAATTAGTCTGTTTTCGACCGTAGAAGGGACACAAGCTCCCTAATCATTTTCTTAATTCCAAATGTCGTTAGCCAGTAAAACATTGGCTCATTTTTGTATTAGAATTCTCAAACGGGCACGAGCTCGTCTAATGAAAAGTAATGAAGCTTTTTGGAATTAAATTTTAAGAGTTAACAGAACATCTATAACGCCTTCATAACGTGACTAATTTTAATTATAATTAAAATGATAATGGATAAATATTATAAATAATATGACATGACTCCGAGATATGTCACTTAAAGCATTTGTGTTAGAGACGCCAGACAACAGAGGAATCAGAAATGCACTGCTTAAATACATATATGTAACACCCAGACACAGAACAAATACAAATATCATCATATAAATATTTGCTCTGGGTGTGAATCGAACCCGCGACCCTTGGCGCACAAGATAGGATCACTACCATCAGCGCCATCGGGCCCATCAAAAGAAGAAATAAAGAGGTATAACTATAATCCTTTATTCCCTTTCCTATAATTGACAGAATATAGACAAAATAAATGTCTCATATACCTGTTTTCTTACCGTATGGTTTTCTATTTATATAAATATCATAAGGAGGAAATATTGTTTTGTTTGTTTATACGATTTAACTATAAAACGCTATTTTATATTTATTCTACTCGACTTAAATTAAATTCACCATTAAAGTCTTATTACATTATTACGTCTTATGCGAGAAACAGGCAATATTATCACTACACAGTATTAAAAAAAAAAGTCAAAGTCACTTCCCGTCTGTCTGTCCGTTTGTATACTCACATCTTAAAAACACCGCAACGGATTATAATATGAACTTTTAAATAGATAGAGTGATTCAAAATGAAGGTTTAAAAGTATATTATATGCATAATATAGTAGAGAAACACTACTGATTTAGACGAAATAGATCAACATAATATACTACAGTGTTTTACATCATGAAAATATCAAAAGTCCGCCATGGTATGACCACCTCTTAAACCAAGACTTACCTGTCTGCAATAAACATTTTTTAACCCCATTGCACCCGTGTGCAACTAGGGGTGGGGCATTAATACTCGTATTTCATAAAATCAAATTATAAACGTGCCGTGGGGTACCGGCAGAGTAGAATAGTACCTCACCTTAACCAAGGTGTCTTAAAGGGGTAACTAAGGCACCAGAACCGACAGATGGCGGTATATCCCTCTGAGACAGTGTAGTTCAAATGCATTGGGTGAGGATGGGCAGCAGTATACCCGCCTGGAAAACTCCGCTCTGCGATTGCCAACACGCTTGATGAAACTATAAATACCTAAAATGGAATGTAAGGAGGTTAAGACTAACACTTAAATAAATGTTTTGCACTAATTTTATAAGCAAAACCAATTGGTTTCTTTTTAAAACGTCAGACGTAAACGAATTGGAAACCCAAGTGTGCCGCATCCTGTGCGAGTGTTAGTATATTATTTATTTTCCTAGACTGTCATTAATTTAACGGCCACGTTTACTCAGAAGCCCATGACTGTTGCCATAAACTTAGCGAGCTGAGGTTAATTCCCGATATTAATATGTACGGAACTCCGCCATGACGTCACAGCCATTAAACTGCTTTCACATCGTATAGTAATGGAATAGCCGTATATAAAAGATCTACATGTACATGGGGAGACCTCATATGAAGGTCGTCTCTCTTGTAGTGTCTGTAGGAATCTTTCGGATCATCACTATCATCATAGAAGCCGCAGAACGTCGTCCACCGCTGGGCATAGGCCACCCCAAAAAGAGGGATTTCGCCAGTAATTGCAATCGTGGTGGCCATTCCCACCTTGTTGCATTTGAGCTATGCTATTTCTCTTGAACTTCACGCCATCTGTCGATTCCGGTACCTCAGATATCTCATACCTAATACCGAAGGAGGTTCTCTTCTACTCATACCATCTGGAGTAAAACTCTACTTCAATAAAAGAATTTTTAAAACAAGTTTAAGGTAAGTAATTTCTTTATGTTTCTAGATGTCTATGGCTTTTTTGAAAATATGCCTATCTATAGCAGTTGACAATTTTTGGTTGCTATAGTAATCATCAAACCAGCCATAGAAAGTCAACTAGACATAGGTCTCCACGGGATTGGTGGCAATTGCAGAGCGCACCCTGTTTAAGGTGCGCTGATTCGGATGGGTATACCGCCCTCTATCGGTTTCCGTACCGTAGTTGTGGCTTACCACATCGGTTTCAGAGGGAGGTACTCTTCTACTCCACCGGTACCGCACAGCTCTACAATGCTTATAATGTCTTATTTTTAAACAGCTAATTTCTAGTGGCTACGTTTATTTTTAATAAAGCCATAAAAACAAACACATTATTAGGGAGAAAAGGCATTTCCTGGAAAATTATTATTTTTTAAACATGATACTGATGATCATGCAATTCGGGGTAACCAGTATTTGTTTAAAAACGCTTAAATTTTGGGGAAAAGGAAGTGTACCATATTACGCATTAGTTAGTAGTAGTTGGGTAATTGAACTATAACCATCACGTAAATAAGTCATTAAACAGCCCGCGATCTAAGAAGGGTAACTGGATATCAAATATTCATAATTCGGCACGCGACCTGTCCTCGACTGTATTGCTTAAAACCCAGCGACCTAAAAAGGCAGTTCAATGCACAGACTGTGACACAAAGGTTTCATCATCATCGCCATCATTACAGCCATTAGAAGTCCACTGCTGGACATAGGCCCTCCCCAAGATAGGAGGAATTTCACCCATAATTGCCGCGCCAGACAAGTGTGTTAATCTCAAAGTGCAGCTTTCGCAATCGGGATGCTGCTGCCTATCCACGTCCTATGCATTTGAGCTACGTTCTCGGATGGATATACCGCCATCAGTTGGTTCTGGTACCTTAGTCGGCTCTTACAACACATGGTACCGAGTGGGGTAATATTCTACTCTACCGGTACCTCACGGCACTGCCGGCATCTCACGGCAGTATGCTGACACGGCATACGAAGGTTTAATACTATAATATTTGCCAATATTATCTAAACTTCTTTTGTGTATATAAAAAATTGTGTCACGTTGTTTATCCGGAATAAACTTCTAATCTACTGAACGAATCGTAATCCATTTTTACTACTCTATTGTGCACACACACATTTGTGTTTGATCTTAGTTAAGAGATAGAGTCGATTTTTGGTCGCAATATGATTTTTTATTAATAATAATAATTACACACACAATATCTCATATATTAACCCTAAGATCGCTTAAAACAATTTTGTTACAGACATTAGGCATCAGAGAAAACAAAAATGTATAATACTCGATCACATATTACAACCAACACCCAGACACAGAACAAACACAAATGTCATCATATACATATTTGTTCCGGGATCTATCAATCGGGACAAAAAGTTAATATTGGTGCCACAAGATCGTAGCATAAGGCGGTGTAAGGTAGTTAAATAAGTATTACTTATACAATAAAACTGAAAACTAAAACCCCGTGGTAACAGGATCAACGGAATACAATTTTATATATATATGTTTTGTGATTATACATCAACAAACAAAAGTATTTGACCAAAGTAGGTAATTGTGACGAACGATATTTCCAGCGCGCATTCTGTCAATTACGTTGACTGACAATCGACTGACAGTTACGTCACGCGCCATTCATCGAGACGCCATCAGTAGTCACATAGTATGAAACACAATCGCTTTCCGCTATCTGTCTATCCCTATATATGCTTGGATTTTAAGATACGCAATGGATTAATGGGGTGTTTTAATAGATATAATGATTAAGGAGGAAGGTTTATATGTACAATACATACATAATGTAGAAGAGAAAAACCGATAATTTTATTTTTCTATCGTGATGTCGTAAATTAACAGTTTTTTTGCGAATACATTGCAAAAGCTGTCTGCACTCGACAAGATAGATCAAAATAATGTAATATAAAATATTGCACATCTCACGTGAACAAAAAGGCCGCGGTGGTATTTGAATATCTCTTGAGGATAACCCACAATAACCATTTTTAATCTTCATTATACTAGTGCAAACCCGGGGCATTAATTATATGTACATATATATATATATATATAGTTAATGCACTCATTTGCAAAAAAAAACTAGTTTTTAATATATATATATATATATATATATATATATATATATATATATATAACCTTATATAAATGTTCTTACTCTTCTTCAAAATGTAAGGATAATGTCATTACAGGCGTTTGACATCAGTCATGCGTTTGACAGTTAACGCGTTTGACGCAAGGTGCCCTACAAATATAAGAGTTTTGCTTATGGTTTATACTTTCCGATAGACAGATAAAACAGGACCACGGATGTTGGGTTATCATCTAAGCAGCCACACAAACACCACTACTGGACAAAAGCCTTCCCAAAAAAGGCATTTTGGCTATAATTGCCTCGCCGGGCAGACGTGGTGGCAATCGCAGGTCGTAGCTTCGCGGCTGGAGCACTGCTTCTTATCCCCACACTGTTATATTTGAGGTACACTGCTATGTAAACCACCATTTATCGGTTCTGGTACCCTATTATTACTCCTGGTGCAGGGAAAGGTTTTATTGTGGGTATTTAACGACGAGCGGTTCAAAATAAAAAAAATACCTGACACATCACGACATTTATCATCATATTAGCCATTGGAAGTCTACTGCTGGACATATGCCTCCCCAAGAAATGGGGAATTTTGGCCATAATTGCCGCGCATGCGTGTTGGCAATCGCAGATCGCAGCATACGCGCAGCTTTCGCGACGGAGATGCTGCTGCCCATCTTCAACCTATGCATTTTAGCTGCACTGTTCCGGATAGCTATACCGCTATCTGTAGGTTCTGGTATCTAAGTCGCCTCTTAGGATACCTGGTACAGGGAGAGGTACTATTCTACTCTGCCGGTACCACACGGCGACACGTGACGGCAGCCTATAGGCATAGGCTGTGAACACGTTTACTATCGGACCGTATGCTTGTTTGATGAATTTATCTATACTAATATTATAAAGCTGAAGAGTTATTGTTTGTTTGAAAGCGCTTATATCAAAAGCCCTTAGTCCGATTTAAAAAAATATGTAATTGTTAGATAGTCCATTTATCGAGAAAAGTTTTAGGTTATATAACATTACGCTAGGACTAAAATATAATGATAAATATTGTTTGCGCCCCAAACACCTGCCAACTTTTATCCGCAAATCTGCTCTTTAATCGTGTTGTGAACAGGAACGAACTTATTTATATAAAATCACTTATTTTGTGGATTATGACTCTATAACACTAAATTTGTATAATTTATTTCGGATATTATAACAGTTTATGTGATAAGAGTCTCTTATGTTAACAGCAAATGCAATTTTTTAGAAAAGAAAATAGACTTCTCGTGCGCAGACAAAGTCGCGGGCATCAGCTATAATATATATACTGTGTGGATGATAGTTTTGCGTATTAATTATTTATTACTAGTTGTATTAATGTATATATTAATTATTGATATATTAAAAATGGGTGTTCCAGTGTTTGTTGCTGACAGTTGCCATGTATATGGTATGCAATTTATGCGAAAATAATCCAGTTTCACGATCTCACTAATGCTATAAAATCGCAAACAGCTGCGAGCTGTTACGTTGGCGTTTTTAATTTCGCAAAACTTTTGCCGCGAAAGTTGCTTTTTCAAAAGCGCGAACGTTCCTACGGTTCGAACGAACACGGCAACCTGACTCCCGGTGATAAAAGCCGAATGAAATTTAATATTACAGCAGGTAAGGCATGTTATATTTTGTTATGGATTCGTTGAAATAACAGATATATTGCGTGTTTATTATGAAGGGCTCGATTGCGCAGTATTAGCGGTAGTGCTCCTATCTTTCACGCTAGAGGTCGTGGAATCAATTCCCATCCAAGACAAACATTTACATGATGGATATAAATATACCGAAATAGCAGTGTTCGCAATGCTATAAATATATAATATAAGAGAGGCAGTTAAATTACTAGGTAATGTGTCATAATATCTTCATGTCACAAGGTTAGCAACGCGTTAGTGATATCCTTGTGATATTACGAGCGTCCAGCCATTGTAAGTCCATTGCTGGACATAGGCCTCCCCAAGAAAAGAGGGAATTTTGCCCTCAATTGCCGCGCTAAGAAAGCGTGTTGGTAAGAGCGCAGCTCTCGCGACGGGGATACTGCTGCCGATCCCCGCTGTGTACATTTGAGCTGCACTGTTTCGGATGGATATACCACCATCTGTCGGTTCGGTTTTAGTACCTCGTCTCTTCCTACACCTATTACAGGGGGAGGTACTATTCTACTCTACCGGTATCTCACAGCCGAACAAACACAAATATCATCACACAAATATTTGCTCTGGGTGGGAATCGAACCCTCGACTCTTGGCGCACAAGATAGGATCTCTACCATCTGCGCCATCGGACCCTTTGAAGCTAATTCCACCCGTCTAATATAAATGTTATAACGTAAAAATTTGTACCTCTTCTTAAGGAAATAGGGCAAACGGGTGAACGTGAAAATTGATACCGTCTAAGTGAATGTAGAAATGGGAGAAAAGTGCATAAAGCTATTTCTTTTATACAAAATACACTAAAAAATCCATTTACATAATTAAAATAACATTTACACTCACTAGTGTGTGAATGACACATAGACATACATAAATGAAGTAAATGTTAACTGTCTATTTTACTAGTATGTACCAGAACAGAGAGATGGCGGTATATTAAGCTGAAACAGCGTAAAATTAGAACAGGATGAGAATAGGCAGCAGCACCCCCTACGCAATGCTACGCACCGCAATTGCCACCACGCTTGCCCAGCGTTGCCATTATGGATATAAATTTCCCCTTTCTTGGGGATGCCTATGTCCAGCAGTGGACGTTTTATGGCTGCCATGATCATGATGATTGCTAATTGGCTGGTATTCTTCAACTCTTTATTCAGGCCTGTGTCCAGCAGTGGACGTTTTATGGCTGCCATGATGATGATTGCTAAATTACTGGTATTCTTCAACTCTTTATTCAGGCCTATGTCCAGCCGTGGACGTTTTACGGCTGCCATGATGATGCTGATTGCTAATTGACTGGTATTCTTCAACTCTTTATTCAGGCCTATGTCCAGCAGTGGACGTTTTATGGCTGCCATGATCATGATGATTGCTAATTGGCTGGTATTCTTTAACTCTTTATTCAGGCCTATATCCAGCAGTGGACGTTTTATGGCTGCCATGATGATGATGATTGCTAATTGACTGGTATTCTTCAACTCTTTATTCAGGCATATGTCCAGCAGTGGACGTTTCTTGGCTGCCATGATAATAATAGTAATTGCTAATTGATTGGTATTTTACGACTCTCTATCCAAGTTTTGCTACCAGGTGAAAAGTAAAATAGCAGCGTGTTCACGTTGCAGCTTGTTAGAACTGGGTCACCCGCCCTTTGCTCGCTGTTTGCGTTTACCGAGCGTTAACAGACCTCCTTTTATTCCGTCTAACAATAACATTTCGTATGACTGCTTCCTTTCAGGCAGATATCTTAAAATAACCTTTGGAATTTTAAATTAGGACCAGTAGTGGAGAGTCGTGGACTTTTTAATGATTTAGTGACTGATTAAAAATATATAACCCAACTACTATCCTATCTTGTGCGCCGACGGTCGTGGGTTCGAGCCCAGAAAATTATTTATATGTTGATATTTGTGTTTGTTTTGTGACTGTGATAAATATTTGTATTCGAGTAATATATCTGTGATTCCTCGGTTGTTTGATGCCCGTCGCAACACAAGTGCTTTAAACGGCTTATCACGAAATCAGGTCAATGTATGTGATGTTGTGCAAATTTAATATTATTATATAATAAATGTGAAAGTAATTTTGTTTGTTACCTCATCACGCTTTATCGATTCAATCGGTATTTGTGAAACTTTACAAGGAAGGATATATGATAGTTATCTTTTATCGCTAAAAGTGTCATATTTCCATTGGAAATAGAAGGTAGTGCTTTTGTTGAGATTTACTTATTTATGAATAATCTATACTAATATTATAAAGCGGAAGAGTTTGTTTGTTTGTTTGTTTTAACGCGCTAATCTCAAGATCTACTGGTCCGATTTGAATAACCAGTCTATATAATATATAAATATTAAAATAACTCCCCGGAAACCCCTTATTGCGTAACGTTTCGGGAGATTTATAGAAATAAGTTATGGAAATCCCGTGGGATTTTAAGCGGTATCAGTGAAATATTGTTCTTAAATGAATTAACAGGGATCAGAGAGAGATACAATGGTAACCTGCGCTGCGCAAGCGAGTTGGCAATCGCAGAGCGTACGTAGCTTTTGTGACGGTGGTGCTGCTGCCCATCCCCGCCCTGGGCATTTGAGCTACACTTTTTTCGTATGGATATACCGTTACTCGTCGGTTCTGGTACCGGAGTCACCTCTTAAGACATCCAGTACTATTTCTACTACTTCTCTACCGGTACTTCATTTAACAGGTAGCCGCTGATTTTTTCCAACTCTTTTTGTTATGGACTAACTAGACAAACAAGTATACAGACCGCTTGATAATAAGATCACCGCAGCCTATAGCTATAGCTCTAAATGTCACAAGGAAATTACTAGCGCGTTGCCAACCTTGTGACTTTATGATATTATGTTATATTACCCAGTAATGTTACTGCCTCTCTCGCCCTTCAAACCGGAACATAACAATGCAAACACTGTTATTTGGTATTATGTTATTTGTTAGATCTGTCACCGCGCAGGAAGCCTATTCTTTTTTTCTTGTTTTGATGACACTAGGTCAAAAATGCAGGCATGCAGTTCGCGTGATAGTTCTCGTGATATTTTATTTTCT